>KI911113.1:753670-820054 GCA_000482085.2 Cladonia metacorallifera KoLRI002260
AGGATGGGGAGGGGGAGGGGAGGGGGGTGGGTGGGGAGTAAGCTGGGAGGAGGAATGGGTGGGGAGTAAGCTGGGATGGATGGGAAGCGGGAGGGAAAGGAGTGAATGAGATTCGGGAAAACTTGGAGTATTTGTTATGGGTGGCGAATTTGTCGATTCAGGGCGTTTTGGTGAGTGGTGGATTGCTAGAGAGCTCTGTAGCTTACTCTCTGTATAGTTTTGAGTGATTGGTAGGGAAGAGTTGTATACTTTTACGTACTTTCTGTGAAGGCGGAGAGGAAAGAAAAGAATAATAAAAAATTATGTATCTTACCCAAGCAAAAATAATTCATTAACAAATGCTCATGTGTAACAGTGATCGATAGTTAGGAAACCATCTATATTGATATATCCTCTCATCTACGCAAGAGCCAGTCCCCTCCTTTCTTTTCTTTTCTTTCCTCCCCTTCCTTCTTTCCTTACTAGCAATGTATGTATGTATGTACGTACGTATACCCCTATCCCAGCTCAAAGCAAACGCCCATCTAAATGCAGAAAGCCACCCAAGCGCCTATGCCATGAACGTGGTCGTTAAACGCCGTTATCATTCGTCCCTGGCTCTTCAAAACCCGTGAAAAGAAGCACGCATAAGCTAGAAAAGAATAAGATGGAAAAAATCTCATACCCCCCTATGAGCTCCTTCCCAACTACACGTCTTGGTCCGTAACGGTGATATGAACGATATCCTCATTTCGCTCTTCAGGCATTGCGTTCTGCATGAAAGAAGCCATAGGCCTGATAGTAGCGGTCTTATTCTTCGTCCGAGCAATGGAGAAGATTTGAAGCGCGCCGAAGATGGCGACCACGCCGCTGCCCCACCAGGCCAGTCCCGTAAAGCCAATGTGCGTGCCAATTTCGTAGAGGTATCCCGCTATTGGGGGGGAGATGGTGCGACAGGCAGCGCCCGCGGAAGCGGCAAGGCCGTTTACTTTTCCTAATACGGAGCGTGAGGACGCGGCTTCCTTGAGCATGATAAGGAGTACGGGATAGGCGAGGATGGAGGTGAAGTTTCGGATTGTGAGACAGATCCAGAGACCAGGGTAGAGGGCGTTTGGGGGCAGGAAGGCGAGGTAGGGCACGATGAAGTAGGCGACGGGGGCGATGATGGTGACGGTGACGAAGGTGGGGAAAATGCCCAGCCAGGAGGCGAAGAGGGGGAAGATTATAGCTTGGATGAAGAGGGCAATGAGGCCGTTAACGGACATGATAAGGCCGACAGTTTGGATGGAGAGGCCAAGACCGCCGGGGATGTCGAAGGGGGAATGTGGGCGGTTTGAGGAGGGTGGAGCCTCGTCTTGGAGGAAGATGGGCAGTAGGTGGTCGTAGGTCATGCTGTGGTAGGTGTAGAAGCCAAGGGCAACTACGATCATGACGACTTTGCGAGTGAAGACTTTGGGTTCGGTGGGGTCGCTGGAGTGGATAGAGGCCTCGCGGGAAGTGCCATCGGCGTTGAGGTCCCATTCTTTGTCCTCATTGATGTTGACGGTGTTGAAGGTGCCATAGGTGTCAGCGCGGAGGTCGACGCCTGAGTTGGCTGTCGCTCCGGCGGTGGCCATGAGGGGCGTTTCGGCGGTGGTGTTGTCTAATTCTTCCTGTGTACTCCAGGGCTGCATGTCGGGATGGGTTTCAACTAGAAAGAAGTAGCCGAAGAGGATGCTGATTAAGAGGAGGATAGCGCAGATGAGGTTGGGGAGGAGGTATGGGAATTGAGCGAACAAGCCGGTGGGAGAAAAGACGGAGGGCATGGAGTCTGCCGGCCGAGCAAAGGTGCCACCAATTGCTGGGCCGATGATGGTACCAATGGACCAGACGAATGGCATCACGGCGTATGCCTTTGCTGTAGAACGTTAGCATATACTGCTATAGCATTATGGCCCGGTAGATATAGCTCACGCTCATGCTCAGGCTTCTTGACTAGTTCACCCACCATGGTCTGAATGACCCCAATGTTTCCATCTGCAAGTGGGTCAGCCTCCCAGCCCATGTTGTGTGAGGATCGAGTATACTCACTGAGAAGTCCACCCATGACTCTACCGGCCAAGGCCATCCAGAAGTTGGTTGAGAAGCCAACAATGAGCAGCGATATCATGGTGCCTGCACATCCTATCAAGAGGACCGGCTTCCGCCCAATCTTGTCCGATACGCCACCCCATGCCAGGCCTGTCAAACTCTCGGCGAGGGCGAAGGAGGAGATGAATATACCGGCCCAGAAGGATGCGCTGGATCTATCGCCAACATTGAAGTCGCCGACCATCACCCAGGCATAGGGGAAGCAGGAAGCCAAAGCAATTGGCTCGGAGACTCGACATATTGCTGCAAGGAAAGCTTTGTTAGCGGCGAGTCCGCACAAGTGGTGTTGGGTAAAGAGATGGGGGGAATACCAAGTATGAGGAGTTGGATAGTGGGGAAGGCATCTGTGTTGGGGTTTTTTCTTGTGGTATGAGTTAATAGCATATCCCCCAGAAGATGTATGTGTCTCACTGTACACAACCGTGCTTCTTTATTCTTTTTTGCTCTCTTCACGAGACGAAGCTGTACAGTTGTGCTGAAGGCTCAATCTGAGCCGTTATTGCTGCGACAGAGAAGGTGTGAGGTGTGTGTATGTACAATCAGGCGATGTGAGGTATTGATAAGGGTCGGAGGGTTCTCCTGCAAGTGTGGTATACGGAATGCAGCGGGTTGAGAGTGGGATGGGAGAACGGGCGTGGAAGGCAAAAGTTGATGCAATGTCGGAGTGTGGGTGCGGGGAATTGCAATTTCTGATTCGACAAATTTCCATCTTGCAATAACCGTTGTCAACGGCCCCACATACGCCATACTCTGAAAAGTATAGAAGACCTGCACTAAACCAATCGCTTCACATTATTGGCTGTCTGGATGCACTTTTCTTCACTTTCTTATCAGCGCCTTCCAATAGTTCTTTCTCTCCGATACGACTAATGTAGAAGTAGGCACGGCCTCTGAAGACGATAAGTGAACCCTTGGTGTAACAAGGTCCTGGTGTCTTCAGGAAGCTAAGCCAAATTAGTGTCTCTGCGTTATAGTCATGATGTGCGGAGTAGCGATCTCGGGACAACTTAATTCCGGATGCATTCTACATAGCACCCAACGTATCTACCGAATCTCTAAAAGATGTGTCAGGTAAGGTAGGCCATGCTCATTCTTGGTATGCTGAAATTGTTAGCAAATTCCCACGGACATTCAAAGTCCGTGGTCATCTTGCAGTGCAGCCCAGCGAAGTTGATCGAAGGATCAAGCATTGGAATACCATCTAGGATAGACGATATTTCTACTTCGAGGCAGGTAGGTCTAGACTGCATGTCGGACTTGCATGAACAGAAACGCATACCCTCCACCTCAACTCGCTGGTCCACCTTAGCCCCACAACTACTGCACGCGAATACAGCCACAACTAGCATGAGCATGAGAGGTGCTCACCGCTCTGTGCTCCACTCACTGATGCTCGCCCGTTCCCTGATCTTGAGCAATTCCCTATGCACCTTGCAGCTGTCTAAAGTGCAGAGTGCAGTTCACTCCCTTACTACACGATTGCTTCTGTCTTGATCTCCCCGAATCAGAACTCTCTCTTAACAGGGGCTCGCTGCCGAGCATCAAACACAACAATTCCCTCTTCGGAAGCCTAGCATGAGTTATTGATATTCTTATTAGGATCTACGTACTTTTTCTTCCAAGAAAAGCAAAATCTGGGGACTTGGCACCTGAAGCAGACAAAAGTCTGCCCCTCATCTCACTCCATGCTCGTCCGGACGCTGCCGCTTTAACGAGCGCGCCGGGTGAGTAGACCCTACGCCTTAGAGCTGCGACAGGTACATCCTGCTACCACCGCCCGAAGGATGCGTGACCTACTACGCCATGCGATAGAAGCCTCCCAGGATTTGGGACTAATCACAGATAGGTTGTTATTCGCTGTTTCAGCATCCGCCATCCATCCTTCATACCATGATTCAGGCGTAACGAGGCTATGGCTGGTTATACATTCTGAATCACTCTCAAGCACAATCAAAAGTCAGAGGTTGACCAAACAAGAACACCTGTATTCTAGCATATAAACATGTCACTCGAAATTTTCGTGGAACGCAGTACCAATGGCCCAGGTTCCTTTGTCAATGGGACTGTGACGGCCAAGCCCGAGCCTGGAGCAGATTTTTACGTCAAAACGTACTTGATAAGGCTGATTGGCAAGAGCAGCGTAAAGCGCGTGAAGGACAACGGTCTCGATGAAGAGGTCCACGAGAGCAGCTTGACTTTCTTCCACATGGAAGACAAGATGTACGAACACGATTATGTGCTGCGACGCGGCCGGGTATCTGATTTCCTCTTCATTTTTCCAGAGGACCCAACCTTCGAGGGCCAGCCTAACTTAGTTTGGTCTAACCGACTACCAGAAAAACAGGCCCTGCCTCCCTCTGGGGACTTTGGAGAGGGCAACAGTATTGCATACAGCTTGGAGATTTCGATTGAGGACGAAATGTCTTGCAGAGAAATCAATGCAACTGCCCCCCTAACTTTCTCGCCAACTCGGGTAATGGAAACCCCAGAGGTCGATATGATGACAACCACGCAGGTAGAATTCCTTACCCTCCAGCAAAATATGACCAGCATCAAGTTGGCTCTAGACTCTCCGAATATTGTTGTCCAAGAAAGTCCTTTTTGTTTGGTGCTGCGCCTCTTGAATGAAATGGTTATTGGAATAGTCTCTAAACCGCCAGCGATACGCCTAACATCCTGTCTTCTCCTGATCCTAGAACAGACTGTCACGCAGAGTCAGAGCAATATCGAAACCAGCTCGACGAAGGAGCGCGTAATCGCGCGACAAGATTTGTTTTGTGCTGGATCACCTAAAGAACCTCCTGTCATCCCAAAAGAAGGCTTAGACATCGCAGAACTTCTTAATCGCCCAATCATTAACTCCAGTTTCGCGCCAACGTTTAAAATTGCCAACATTCAGCGCTCGTATGGTATGCAAGTTCAATTGGAAGTCAATTGCGATGATGAGAGGGTCAATTTCACGTTCGATTTAGGACTAGTGAGCTTGTTGCCCGCTCAGACTCGCGCAATGGCGCAGGCGATCGAAACAGAAATAGCGATGATTGACGACCTTGCAGGGGGGGCCTTCCAGAATCATATGCTCAAGATCACTGGTATCGAGGCTCTATATGAGATGCAGGCACGCGCAGCTCGAGTCCTTTTCAGTATTCTCGTATACGGAATATCATCGCAAAATTCCGCGAGAGAAGAGACCCCGAAATCCTTTGATGTCAATTCGGGCATGAAACGTGCGTTGGTTGCCAAGTATCTAATAGAAGACGCGCTTAGTATGAAGAGAGCTAGCAATGCCTGGACGAGGCGCAGATACAATCTTGAGATATTCTATAGACGCATACAGTATTATTCTCTGTCCATATATTTCCTTCAACCTGCAAGCTCGCATCAAGGCTTTGTGGGTTTTAAATGGGTCGTAGCATGTTCATAGATACTTTGTATGCCAGAACGGCTGAAGGACTGTTACTATAGTGAGTGGGTAAATGAAGGCTTATTGACAGAACTCCACTATGAAATGAACGGTTTTGAACATAAAGAGCTTCAAATTTGGCCTTTTTTGTTTGATTTCGAGGGACTTGACGGTGGTAGTCAGGATCCGCATACAATTCGTATATGATTTCTAGGGCTCGTAAGGTAAGGTAGGCAGCCATTGAATTAGTCTAAAAACCACCAACTAATATCCAACATTAGATGTTTAATCTCAGGTTGAAAGACAGGAGAATAAAACCACAGTAAGAAGCCCCTCGTAAGTCAACGTGGAGATTATCGCGCAGCGGGCGCGGTCTCACCTGCACCCATTATTCACATTATCTCATGCAACATAATCGTATGAGAAACGGTTATGATGGATGTTATGAGTATCTTCGGTATGATCTTCCAGGAAGTATGAGATTCGGCCTGTGGTTAGAAGGGCCTATAGAGTAACCTATTCGTTGAATTTTCTTTAACCTAGGTTTACCGTCGCCTCCCTTGTCCCAAATTATATTGTTTACCGTACCCTTGGATGAATCTCTAATATCTCTGACGCCTGTAGCCGCCCCGTCCCCGTCCCGTTTCTCAATGTCTGTCTTGTGCCTATCATTTATAATTGCAATCTCTTTTCCTTCACCGGAGGGGACAGGTCCGATAACTTTAATGGCGCCATCGCTTGATTTTCCCGGTGTGTCCGATATCCACGGGAGGGCGGTATAAGCGGGTGATGGTGGTCGTGGAGGAGAAGGAGGAGGGGGGAGAAGGGAGTCGAGCTGTAGAACAAAGACTGACGACGATAGACATGCAAAGAAAGAGGAGCGGAGCGATGTTAATATTAGATATATTCGGGCAGCAGTCCCCCTGGGGCACCAGCACCCAGGCTCGCGCGAGCGTAAAGCAACGCTGGTAGGAGGGGTGATGTCGTGAGTCCTACAGCGACTGGGATGACTAGAATTAGTCCTCTTGTAGTTAGCGTAGCCGCATAATGCCAAGAACAATAAATCAATCCATCCGACATGTCCTGCTGCTCCACCTCAAACACTGTTTGTAGTCTTCTCTGACCCTTCTTTAATCTTCACCTGCTTGGAGCGTCCGGGTCGGATGCTGTTTGTATCTTGGCTGTTGCTTCTATGCGATTTATGCTTGTTTAATGGAGCGGCTCAATCTCTTTTACCCGCCCGCTCACCTCAAACATCGGCCCCACTTGCATCATGTGGGATGAACTCCTGATATCTACTTGTTCCGGAGCTTTACTTCCAGTCCGCTTTATTTTGTGGGAGAGAGTGCTCTTCTGGCGGCAATCATTGGTCCTTTCGAGGCTTACGTGTATGCTTTTAATTTATTATCCCATACACAGTACTAATCCTGCCTCAAACGCGAAATGAGCTGGTGTGTGGGTTATATTCAAACTATCAGCATGGGACCTCATGCCGCTCCCGTACTTCTCTCACACTCCTTGTTTCGATCACAATCTTTTATCGAAGTTTTTGGACTTCTTACATTCCTTTATCATTGTCAGTCAGTCGTTACTCGTCCATAACATTCGTTTACCAACGTCGACCGTTGGCTTAGCTTTTATCGTTTACCTTAGTCTTTGATCTCGCCAACATGTTGTCTGTTCTGGTGTCTATTCTCTTGGCGGCCTCAGTCTGCCACAGCTCCGTCATCCGCCGACAAGATCCAGGCATGCAGCAAATCCCGACCACAGCAAAAGCCGATAATACTTTCAACAACGGAGCCCCTCAACTCAACTCAGAACCGCCTCAGGTCTCAGATACTCCGCCAGCAGTCTACGGCGCTCGGTCCGTGGATCTGCCTTTTGGGCGTCTGTATCATGGGAACATGATGTTCTTTTCATCTGGAGAGCTCAATACCCCAACCGGAGATACAGACCAATGGATCAATACACCAACCACACCAACTCAGAATGGGATTGACTCAGCCAATCAAAGTGCTTGTGGTATACCCGATAATGCCTATAGTGGATCCAAGGTTGCCATTCATCCGTACTTTCTCAAATATGCAGACCTCAGCCGTAAGTCATCAAGGATATCCTATTACGCTCGTTGACTTGCTAAACGATCTGCGAACCCCAGGCTACTGCATGCAGGATGTCTGTATCTCCTTCTGGAAGGAGGATGGCTCCTCAGACATGATGCTCAAGGTCAAAGATACCCTGACCCTGCCTGAAGTCCTCCATCCTGACAATGTTTGTGGAGATACAGGTCACCGACATATGTAGTACCAACACCAATGACCCCACTAGCTGCGCAACCCCCACCGACATAAAAATCGATCGCGGAAAAGCGGGAGCCATGGAAGGACTTCCTCAACCACCCACGGGGGACTCCTACCCCGAACAGATCTGGTGGTTCTTCATGAAGTGTTGGGACGACGTAAGCAAACCCTATCTTTCTGCTACAGTACAATCAATCCTGACCACCGTTATCGACAGGGTCTCGCCCAACCAGCCTACCAAGGCAACAACTGGTTCACAGACCCTCCTTTGCCAAACAATCTCGCTTGGGCCCAAAGTAGCCAGACGCAACAAACTCAAAACAACCAAGTTGCCTATGCAGCCAACGGCTGGCCAACCTATCCCAATGGCGCTTACAACCCCCAAAGGGACAATACGACCTCGCCCCCCATCACAGATTGGGCTCCTGGAGACCCAACTCCCGCATGGAGTCCGATTGCTGGAGGCAAAGGCTGGGGCCAACCTGATTCGCTCGAGGGGGGAAGCTCGCCTGCGTCTGAAGGTGCTCTTGCTTCATCAATACCGCTGTCAGCCTCACCAACCCTGGCAAATGGTGCTATTCCTCCCCCGTCGGTTACCCCGAGTGGTCTGGCTTCGGAAATACCTCTGTCAGCATCACCAACCCTGGCGAACGGTGCCATCCCTCCCCCATCGGTTACCCCGAGTGGTCTGGCTTCGGAAATACCGCTGTCAGCCTCACCAACCCTGGCGAATGGTGCTATCCCTCCCCCATCGGTTACACCGAGTGGAGCAGCTACATTGATATTAGGTGGACAAGAAGCAGGCCAACGTGGTCCTCCAGCAACCACTTCAATTAGATTCCCTCTCTGGTCGAATGTTACGGCTGCAGCAGTCCTGGGCTCAGGGCAGGTTATTACAAATGAGGACGATGAGCAAGATGAATGCAACGAGTTGTGAGAAGACGGGGCAAGATGTCGCAGGCCTCATAATGGTTCATTAGACAGGTGTAATAACTTAGTGGAGCATAAAGAGAATAGGCGATAGGAGCTTGCTGGTCATGTCCTGTCGCCGTGACCTGCGACGGTTAATAGAAGCATATGTCAGACTTGTTCTGCATGGGTTTGCAGTTGCTCTCTATTGATGGTAGCAAGTTCTATCGTGACTAACAATGTTAACGAGGAGCTCGGACTGCTCGATGTCACTGGGTCAGAGATTGATGGGCATTAGGGCGTCTTGCGCGTCTCCCATCAAGGCGTCTTCCCCATGCGCATAAGACGCAAGGACGTCCATTGCGATCGTCAGTGTCTCGTATTGGAGATCTAATTATAACCAGGTGTAGGGTTCAAGCATGATTTCTAGTATGCGACGGTGTAGCAGCCTCATCGATGATCGCATGTTGATCCTTCAACGGCAACAGGCAAAGACTTGGATAGCCGTTTGCGATCTGCGTCATCGTTTCTTGGTAGCTTGGCAGGGCGCGGTCCTACCCAGCTTGGCTCGGCACGAAATTCCGCACCGCCATACTTCGTAGTTTAAGCATCCTCTCTCAGCCACCACATATGTTGATCTTTTCAATATGATTGCTCACCGCAACGAACATATCCATCTATCCATGCATCTCTATCACACCATGCAAGGTCCCTTCCAAGTATTCGGAGAAATTGGAGATTTCTATCTCCTCTTCCCTGTAGGTATTTAGTAATTTAATCTGCGACTCAGGTTCTAATTACCCCCTTTTCCTTAGTCCTTTTGCAGATCTTAGCATCAGTTGCTTTTTTCCTCATTACATTGAATATACTCTCCTTTTCAGCTCGGACAGCAGGATCAACACGCTGCCAGCTGCCCTGGTACACTTTCGCATATTTCTGTAAGGCGCTGTTTGTCTTTTCGTTCGCGTAGACCCGATCTCAAGTATCTGGAGCAACATGACCGATTCTCCGGCCATCAGGCGCAAAGGCCTTTCTACAATAAAGACCAGCGTCCAATTGCTGGCAAATCTCTCAGGCTAAAAACTCTCACTTGCATGAGAACGAATCACATTTTTAGCGCAAACAACTAATAGGTCCCATCAGGGTAAAGTTCCTAGTTCCGAAACAAGCCACCCCCGGGGCGTGGCGCTCCCCATTGACCGGGAGAAGGCTACTATCACTGGTGTCCGTGGAAAGTCCCTTGCTTGTATGGTCTACTACTACTTCGTAGGCTACTACTACACTATGTGTACGTACTTCCAACTGCCCGCACGGAGCCCATCTTAAGGGCAACCGGCTGTGGGCTCGGCAGCAAGCCCCTCCCGCTGGGCAGGCACGACTTGAAGGAGGAAACAAGACACTACTCATAGTATGGATTGACAGCATGATCTATCCATTGGCAAACGCACCCATGTCAAGCATGAAGCGCTGAATCAATTGACACTATGCAAGGATCTACGAACGAGGCAGCCTCCCAAACTTCCTTCGAATATCAAGCCACCCTGTCATAGCATGATGCCAGAAGCCCCTTCTCAATTTCAAAATAGTATATCAGACATTGAAATATTATCCGCGATATGGTCGGATCAACAGGCTAAAGTCATCTCATCCTTGTGTCTTGCAAGCATCCACTCATCGTCTGAACCCTATACCTGGTCTTGCATGGCGGCTCCAGCTGAAGTTATTTAATTTTCCTTGAAATACTATGACGATCAGGCATTATCATCAATGGACATGGTCTTTCTGATTCGAGGATACGATAGTTCCGCAAGGTTCAGGCACGATCACATCATCGTTCATGCAAGATGATCGTCTTCACGAATGTTCGCAGAATGACGAGGTCTGCCCTCAGGTCTCAGGGGGAAATGTCTATATAATACCTCTCACGGTCCACATTAACAGCTCAATTCATCATCAACCTTCTCACCACCCCAAAGTCTTCAACAATCCACCAAACACTCCCAACCCCAACCCTATCCACAAAACCCAAACTCTTCAATATGAAGTTCATCTTCCCCTACCTGGCCCTTGCTGCCTCCTTCTCCCCCTTCTCCCTTGCAGCCCCAACCTCCGAGAACGCCCTCGTCAGCCGCGCAACCCCTGCCGACGCCCCAGCCGCTCTCGCCCGCCTCCAAACCCTCTTCACAAGCATAACCCCCTACACCGGCCAAATCAGTACGCGCCCCTCTTCCCCCAACCCAACATGACTAACCACTACCTCCCCCCCGCACAGACTCCACCGCCGCCTCCCTCACCCCCTCTTCCTCCGAAGCCGACAAAGCCGCCGCCGGCACAACCTTCACTTCCGCCATCTCGTCCATCAACTCCCAAGTCGTCGATGCAACCAACGATATCAAAGCCATGGGCGCTGCCAAGAAGCGCGACGTCGTCGCGATCAAAGCACGCCAGGATGCGCTAACGGGGTTGCCTGCTGAGTTGG
This sequence comes from Cladonia metacorallifera KoLRI002260, assembly GCA_000482085.2. Taxonomy (NCBI): domain Eukaryota; kingdom Fungi; phylum Ascomycota; class Lecanoromycetes; order Lecanorales; family Cladoniaceae; genus Cladonia; species Cladonia metacorallifera. The sequence continues at coordinate 764,871 of KI911113.1, forward strand.
CGTTGATTATTGAGGAGATTGGGGGGGCGTTGAATGAGATTATTGCGACGTTGGGGTTGAGTATGTTTTTCCCATGCCCGTTTCTCACCTCGCTCACTTATAGTTGTTCATGGCTGACCTGCGAACAGCTGCAACACTATCCTTCCTCGGCCCGCTCGTCGCCTCGCTCAGCGCTTTGATTGCGTCGCTGATTCCTGTTGTTAATGATCTTTTGGCTGTGGTGGAGGAATTGCTGGATGGTATCCTGGGCGGTTTGAGTGCTGCGCTTGCGGGACTTGTGCTGTGAGCGGGTTATACCACGTGGTTTCAGGCCGACGATGGTCTTGAGACGGCAAGTGGACGGACTCATAGACCAGATGGTGGTCGAGAAGTGTGATAGTACAGTGTGAGCTCGTTAGTCTCCGAAGAGAGCGAGTGTTTGATTATTGTTCTTGGTTTGGATTAGATTTGTTAGTAATGTAAATCCATTCTATTACCTCTTAACGACCATGTTAGTGTGAAATTCTCAACAGCAACATACCTATTTCCATTCCTCACACTCCCCCTCAACCACACCAACCCCCAAACTACCCCACCCCATCTCCCAACATTCCTACCATACCATCTCCACCCCACATAGCTTATCCCTCATAACGCCATTATCAGTCCACCTTTCATTTCCGATTCTGGGGGTGTTCCTAAATTGATGGGTTATTATTGGGGAAAGTGGGCAGTGGAACTGTGATTGAGGGAGAAGAGTATGGGAAGGGTGTATGGAGGGAGAGGAGAGAATGGTGTATGTGATGGGGAGGAGGGGATAGTGGATAGAGAGGTGGGAGGGGAATGGATGTTTCATGGGAACGGAATTTTTTGACGTTCTGAAAGGGTGATATGTGTGATGTTTGAAGGTGTGCGGGGAGTGAGTAGCTGTTGGAGGTTCTCATTACAAGTAAAGGGTTTACACGCATGTTTCTGTTTATTGCGTTGTGGGTTTGGCTTTCAGCAGCTCTGCTGTCAGAAGGAGAGGTATCATGTTTATAATATTCATTGACTGTTTCTCGCATTCAAAAGAATTTTTCAACAACTCTGGCGCGCCGATTGATGCGGTTGGAGTAGCGACGAAGCTTAGCTAGGATTGGTATTTCGTCCTTGGACATTTATGCGCGGCAGTGGATTGATTGTATGAAGCGTCGAATAAAGAGAATGTCTATCCCTTGCATGACTGGATGCTGCTAGCCATAAACGGTTAGACTGTTTCTTGTGAACTACCATTCTCGTGATCTGTAATTCTTCCACTTGAATCAAGCTATTGCATTATTGCTTCAGGTAAGCGTCGTGCAGCGATGCGGTTGAGTCTCTGATACAAAATCTGGCGAATTTCTAGGGATATTCAGAGTGTACGATCTTGATGCGCTTAAAGCATTGAGGCTTCCAAGCATGTCGAGCGGGAGGGACCATTGTGGCGTTCGAGAGAAGTATCAGTTTCCAGTGCCAGATGAAGATGCTCGTCCAACTGGTCATAATCATTATAGCATTGCCGTACTGGTATGCTCTCCAAAGTCAAGACTCGATGCTCTCACGGTTATGCTTGACTGACTGGGGCTGTGCAACTCTTGGGACATTGCCGAGGCTGTCATCATTACAAACACAAACAACATTTGAAGTGATCCGGGAGCCCATTCTCGGTCTTCATCTTGCCTATGCGACTGGACCTGTCTTGGATATAGAGCCATCCACTAAGAGCAGACCACAGTTACCCACCCATGGATTGTCTTCAGCGAGGCCTCGAACTCCGTCTTTTACTCCGCGTCCAAACCTAGGGTGACTTCGCGATCAATCTCAGTCATCACTCTCTACTCCTTAATACTTCCTCATTCCCAGCACAGTCTGGTATACCAAGGAGCACGACGCCGTGGGCACGAAAACCTTTAAAGAGTTTCCGTGACTATTTTGGGTCGCTAACGATGGGATTGCTTAATATGAAACATGGGAACTCATAGACGGGTACACTTATGGATAAAAGAAAGCAGTATTGAAAGCCTCTGCGGTGAGCATGGCTGCCTAAGAGCAAGGGAGCGGATAAAAACTTCCTAGACGAAACTGAAGGTCCTGAAAGCTTAATGGGGAAAAAGCCCTCGCAGGATGATCGTTGAGCTCATTCTTTGGGATTATATGATTATTTGGACATCCCAAAGAGCCGACAGATGTGGGATTTGAATCGGCTATCGAGCATAAAACATGACCTCAAACACTTGGCAACGAAAAGGAAAGCCCACAGAGTTCGTTTGCCAATGGGGCCAAACGCTGTAAGCCGAGACATATAAGCTCTCCATGCGTCTCTTGAAGGCATAGCAACGAGTTTTACGATGTGTCCTAACATCAGGCGACCAATGGTGGTGTCTTGGCGCCTCAATTTTCAAGGACGTTGCCCGGTAAGTCATTAGTGCTTACCCATCACCATGGCATCCTTCTCCAGACTATATGATGCCTCTTCCCTCTACTGCTCAGGTATTTTAGTCTCTTAAACAATGTCAAGTCTTTATTTGAGTACGGTCTGTCGGAGGCCTTCGTGCCTCATTATTAAGCGCTAGAGGGTAGACCTCCCCAACTTCGCACTCCATGGACTTCGACTCCCAAGTTTTGTCATTGGCATCATGAGAGTCACCATCATCGTGAAAAGAAGGATTGCAACGATTGTAATACCGACAGTGATAAGGAGAAAGATTATTGGGAAGATGTAGTGTTTGAGTTTAGAAGTGCGGAGATTTGAGCTTTACCTACGCTGTACTAGCACGACGTGGCGCATATGATCCTTCCGCACTAGATATCTACCCTTGGGGTAGCTCCTTATAAGTTACTGCTTTATTTCAACTGTCATGCACTCTCGTCTTGCTTCGTCTTCGTTCTCTCTTGCAGGTCGCGGTCACCGGATGAAAGGAGTGGCAGCAGATTTCTATTTACATATGATTTGGTCTTAATTCGCTATGATGTCAGTTGCAATAGGATCATGTCAGAGTGGGGTGATTTCTAGTTGAGCGTATTTCCCAGACGATGGCACCGACCATGCACCCGCAACGTGTAGCCATTGTCGGCTCAGGCATGGCAGGCCTTACCACAGCCATGCTCTTGAACGGCGATGCTCAAAGACGCTACTCCGTTACCGTCTTTGAAAGCGTAAGTCCACAGATCCACGTGTTCTTTCTTCCCATTTCAAGGTTCATGATTCTCTAGGGGGACAAAATTTCTCTAGATGCGGCTTCGACTACGCTCAGGGATCCTGTTACCGGAGAATCCGCAAGGGTGGATGTACCAATGCGAGCCTTCGCCGGCGGATATTATAAGAATCTACGAGCAATGTACGATTACCTGGGCGTCCGATATCACGCCCAGAGATTCCTTTTCTCATTTTCCAGGGCCACAGAGCTTTGCATCGGTGACAAGAACCTTCGGAACGAGCAGTTGCATTTTATTCATTCCTCCAACAACCATCATATACCACCCATACGGCCACGTGGAACCCAACTGCTCACCTATGTGGTGGAGACAGCATATCTACTAGTCTTATATATATATTTCTCCCTTTGCTGTTTTTTTGTTCCACCACTTCCGGAGAGTGGAAAGATAGCTTGTGAATCTTTCGGACTATACGTCCACCGTATATGGCTTCCAATGTATTTCATATCCCACTATTTATTACCGCTTATGAGTAGCGTAGCGACTTGTTCGCACGAAGATTTGTTAGCATTTCCTGCAAGTGACTTGATCGATTACAAAAGAGCGACAACTGGACACCTACACTATGTGGCTTCGGACGGTGTGCGGGAGGTTCAGAGGAAGCTCTCCAGGCGCCTCGATATCAGATTTGGAGCCAGGGTTTCTGCAGTGAGACCAGAGGCGAATGGCCTCCGGTTGCTTTGGCGGCAAGAGAAGGGTGGAGTAGATCATAAGGATCAGGAAGAGTTGTTTGATAGAGTAGTCCTCGCTGTCTCTCCAGCAATCGTGGGGGCCATCTTCGAACCGTTGAGAGATTGTATGGCACGTGTACCGATCAAAGAGGTGACTAGTATCGTATATGCAGAGAAAATTGACGAGAACAATGATGTCTTTATAAGTCAAGAGCAAGGAGAAACGAAAGCTGAAATCATCAATTTCAGGACTATAGGCGGAGCAAACCCTCGTACCGAGTCCAGACACCGTTTGGCATTCGGCAACACGGTAACAACATGCCCATTAGAACCAGTCGAAGCCTCAAAAATCGTCCAACAATCACACTTCACGCGTGCTTTGCGGACTCCAGAGAGTAGGTGGATTTGCAATGCTATCTTCGAACCGCCCTATGTAGGCGCTATGAGCGAGAAGCTGGGGGTATGGAAAAACGGAGATCAGGGCGTTTGGTTTGCAGGTGGCTGGTGTTGGGATGGCATGGTTTTATTGGAAGGCTGCATCGTCTCTGCAATGAGAGTAGCGCATGATTTTGATGTGGTGGTACCTTGGCAATGAAATGCCTTTTGATCAATGTTTGGAGAACCGGGCCCTGCATTGGAGCATGGGGATCTCCTTATATACAGTAGAAATCTAACGAAGGAATGGACATATATTGCAGTTTCGCCAGGGATAAATTCTGTCCATGAAAGGCAGGAACTTCCACAGGACCCTGCCGAACATCTTGTCACGAGCTTTTACCACTAAGGGCGGTGCTCAACCATCATCTTTCCGTCACTATACAAGACGTCTAACTATAGCAGCTGGAATCATCTAACCAGCCCAAAAGACGTGATGTCAGATACCGCGATAGGCTTATATAGAGGCCAATGCAAAGAGCTTAATCATCTGCCAGGAACAAACAACGCGGATGATAGAGCAGAATATCTAGATACATGAAGTATAGGTCGGAGGACTCAGAAGGGCGATTGCCGGCCGATAACTAAAGTCGGAAACAGTAGGAAGAGCCAGCGCCGTAATAGTACTAGACAATAGGTGGTGACGAACGGGTTGTTAGAGCCGAAGAAGTTATAGTAGTTGAATAGCGATGCTAAATAGTCTAGCAAGTCCATCCATAGCCATCCATTGATGGTCATCGCCATTGATTGTAGATATCAGCGATGAGATGTATGGCAAAATCCATCAGTGGAATGCATTGGCTACCATATATCTTTGTGGAGGTATCCACCAGAGATAAATCTCTTTTAAGGCTTACAGAAGAAGGTTGTTATATATATACGCTTTAGTTTGAGCAAGGATCCAGGATGAAAGCTTGCTTGACCCTCGACTTTTCAATCCAGCAGATGTAGCCTTCAAGTCTCTTAAAGGGTAGCATAGAAGGGCCGCATTCGTCATTCATCTTTACGAAGATTGTCCACGTATTTAAGATCCGGATCTTTTGGATACCAACGCACAATAGGCAGTATATATGTTAGCATCCGCCAAGTACTAGCATAGTCGATCAATGACCAGAATGTAGCGCTCAGGAAGCAAAAGATCACATCCCAACCAACGCTGCTGACGGCTGGATGTAAATTAAGCTCATTCAAAATGGCTAGCGCCCCTCCAGGTTCCTGGTCCCTTAGCGCAAGGTACGTGGCCCGCACGAACAGGACAATGCTAGGGCCAACCGTGAGGCGATATAGATTCGTCACAACACTCGTGGTTCGAGGTTGACATTCAAGTATTAAGTCAAACTGGCTCCAGTGTTGCGGGATGATGACGGGAAGGAACAGGAGGACATGGGGTAGCGCAAGTAGGGTCAAGAATTTGCTTGTGCCAACGAAGGATGGGATGTGAAAGATGCTTGCAAAGACAGCTCCCAGGGCAAAATAGAGCGTATATGTACTAAGGACATACAGAGTACGGGTCGGGTACCCCGGACCTCGCTCGTACTGTACTCTCCTCTTATCAACAGGGGCTGGAGTATAAAGTAACATTGCGAGAAACGACAAATTCATGGCAAACGAGATTGCAACGATCTGTCCGAGAAGCATGAATGCCCATAGGTGTGGTATCTTACGACGGTTGCCTGGAATATTGCCCCGTTAGCCTTGATCTGATGTGAAGAACTCGTTGTGCACCTTCAACCCCTAAGAATACGCTCCATATCGTTGTGATAAGGAAGATTTGCTGACTCCACCAGAATCTTACTTTCCCATCAATGACAGTCTCCCAAGCATCTTTGAAGAGCTTTGTGTCCCTCAGCCAAGGTCCCAGATGTAGCTCCCCAACGTCCTCGTTTGTAGCTAGGAGAACATCGCTCCCCCAGAGCCTGCGCGGCAACGGTACATTGTTTTTACGGGCCCATGTTTGATAGGACAGCGTGAAAAATGCGAGCATGTAGTACCACGTTATCGCAAGACTGAACAGCGCAAGCGTTGCAAAGAGGACGAGGTGTGCGCTCTTCGGGGTTCGATAATGTGGGTCTTGCCGTTGGGTTTGAGGGCGGAATTTCGCTTGGTAGAGAAGCCGGAGTATTTGCGCTGTCAGCACAGCAGCGAGACACAGGTAGGAGCCCAGTATGGTAACGGGTTTAGTGTTGGAGGCTTCCATTATTTTTCCTGTCGCTCAATTCAAACGGAGCTTGGCTACTAACTCTCGAGCTTGAATCTCCCCAGCTACTCATGCAGGCTATAGCCTCTAGGGCTCTCTAGCATTCTTCCTCAAGTCGAGCATGTCATTTTTCCAACTCAACAATCCCCAAATATGCCGTAGGAGATACAAACTCATAACTCATACCGGACGAAAGGTATTAGCGCCGGCAATATATCGGGTAAATACTGTAAACATGATGTCCACCAGGACACTAGGATGAAGTCACACCAAGCTGTCAGAAAGAATGATCAAGATGATCAATTTGGGAAGTCTATGCCTGAAATGGACTACATGTATCCCTTATTTGCTTAACGTTTGATATTCCACATTAGCTGTAGCGCTGTTGAAAGTTGTTTGATCGATTAAGTCATGACTGGTATCAAAGTGGCCATAATTGGTGGAGGGTAAGGAACGATTATACAACTTCATGACTATGTTTCTGACATTTATGTAACAGGCCGGGCGGGTTGGCTACCCTTAAAACATTACGAGAAGCCTCGACTCCGGAAACTCCGATTGAAGCTTGTATCTTTGAGGCGTGAGTATGGTCATCAGTCCGACCGATCAAGGCTCATCAGTTACTTAGGGAGCAGAGTATTGGCGGAACCTTCAAATACCGCTCCTATGACAATGCAGAGCTTGTTAGCTCAAAGCAGCTTACAGCATTTTCTGATCATCAGTTCCCGCTTGATTCTCCAGATCATATATCCCTTCCCCAGTATGTCGACTATCTAGAGTCGTACATTGACCGCTTCCACCTTGCACCCTATATCAAACTTGGTCATCGGGTTGTCGACATCTCGCCGTTAGATCCGTCAGATCACAAATGGAAACACCGCGTGACATTCACTAAAACAGACAATCCTATGCAAGAGAGAGAACACGAATCCTATGACTGCTCACATATAGCCATTGCCACGGGCCTTCACGTTACGCCTAACATCCCTAGAATACCCGGTATCGAGCATATCGTAGGGGATGTCTTCCATTCATCACATTACAAACATCGTTCTCAATTAGCCAATCGCCGTGTTCTGATCCTAGGCTGCGGTGAGACGGCTATGGATATTGCATATGAGGCTATTAAAGCCAACGCCCAAACAGTTACCATGTGCTTTCGAACAGGCTTTCTATCTTTTCCCAAAGTTCTCAACCAATTTCAAGTCTTTGGGAAAACTACAGGAGGAAGCTTGCCCATTGATGGCTTAATCACAAATCTCTTCGAGACAGCCTATGTTCATCGAGCCATAGCTAAAAGCAGGCTACGGTGGTTTGTTTCAGACTTTGTCATAAAGAGAGTCATGTGGTTTCTGACAGGAACCCAGGCAGGGTGTAATCAGCATGTCGGCGCCTTGCCTAACGAGCGCTTAGGAAGAGCGTATGTTTTTCTCAATAAGAGTCATAAAGCTATGCCATATCTAAATCGGCCCTACAAGGGGAGAGATCCGATTTTAGAATTCATGGGCAACAAGTACCTCGATCCGCCTGAAGATGCAAATTCGGATCGATGGGTGGATACCTGCACCTTTCCATCTTCCGTGGACCAGGACGGTAAAATAATCTTCGAAGCCAGACCCGATAGAAAGGACTGGCGACGGCTGAAGAACAAGGATATTAAACCCGACTGCGTCGTATATTGCACCGGCTATAAGCAAGACTTCAATTGGATTTCCCCATCCTACCCTACCGCCGACCAAACCAACATTCGCAACATCATCAAACACGACCAACCCTCCATCGCCTTTATCGGCTTCGTCCGCCCCGGCGTCGGCGCCATACCACCTATCGCCGAACAACAAGCCATGTGGTGGACAGCACTAATCGTGAACAAAATGACCATACCCACCGATCCGCCCCATTACCACCTCCTTGCCACTAAAACATCTCGCATCCAGTACGGCGTCGATTACAGCGCGTATATGAGCACACTAGCTCGCGACTTTGGCGGAGCGCCGGGGCTACTGGAACTGTGGCGAGAACATGGCTGGAGGGTTCTGCTGGCTTACTGTTTTGGCGCATCTTTTGTATCGTTTTATCGGCTTGTTGGCCCTTTTCGGTCGGCTGAGGCGCCGGGAATTGCGAAGACGGAACTTATGATGACGATTAAGCGGAGAGGGGTTGCGGGGAATTTCTTCTTTGGGGTCGTGCCGATGGTATTTTATGGCGTGGTGAATTTCATTGCGTATCTTTTGGAGCTGATCGGTATGATACCTCCTGAAGAGGTTGTGGTGACCATGGAAGGAAATGCTGTTATTGAAAAGAGCCAGCAAATTAGGTGAACATATTTGAGCCATTAAAGTGCCGGGTTTGAAGCATAGCGGTGGTCAGATTTTAGCCACAACAATGCACCCTCTCACAATCCCGCTTCTCGACCACCACCTCAAAACCCACCCAAACACCTTATAAGGCCCGAGCCCCCTCCCTAGATAGACATGAAGCTCTTCATCCCTCTTCTTCAAATAGTCAGCCAGTCCTTTGAAAACATATTCCGAGATATCATTAATCTCAATCTTATCTTCTTCATACCCCGCGTTAAGAAGCTGTTCTCTATACGCAATAGCCGTCACGAAATTACCCATCGGGCAGCCCATAATCAATGCAATGATACGCATGCATATTCGCTCTACTATTGTTGTTCCTTCGCCGAAGATGAGGTCAAAAGCCATGATTGAGGCTTGCAGCTTTTGATAGGCATGGTTAAAGATGGGCTGGCGGGATAGTGAGAAGTGGTATAGAGTGTCAAGGCCAAGGATCCAGGTCTCTTGCTTGCGCAATATTGAGAGAGATGGCTTTTGGGACTCTTCGCGCAATTGCCTAGCTAGGTTGGGGGTGATGGTCTCTTTTAATTCGTCAGTCCACTTCGCTGGCTGAGCAGCATCTGCGCAGAAAATGTTGATATTCTTCTCTTTGCCATTTACCTCCTTGGCATGATTTTCAAGCCTCTGGTGCAAGAGGTCGGTTTGGTGGTTAGAATCTTTGTCGAGCTCGGCTCGTTCGTTATTCGGATGATTGGACAGCGTGTCCGTAATTGATGAAGAGTCCTCGAGAAGGTGAAGAGAAGATAGGCGTTGGCGGGCGAAGTTATATTGTGTAGGATCGATGGTAAGACCAATGTATGAGGAAGCTAAAGTGGGGTATTTTCTTGCAATTTCGATTGTCTGGTCTCCACAACCAAAGCCAAGGTCGACAAGCTTTATGGGCCATCTACCAGTCCGGTAGCCATCCTCGTCAATCAGATCAGCAGCCTTCAAAACCTCCTTCAGAAGTCTACCACACGCTTTAGGGAGATCACTGTCTCTCTACGTTGCCAACATCAGTAAGACTACCAGATCTACGTGTCCAGCCATCGTTACGAACTCACTTCCCAATAACCCATATTCATCCACATAGTCTTAGGTGGGACATCTATGTTAAGTATGGAATGGTGCAGCCCATAGATCTTCTTTCTTCTAGGCTCGTCGCCTAGTATTCCCTTCGCAATCCATTTGATTAAGGTCGATAGAAGCAAAATTGTTAGACCAACTGCCACGTACGCCGCTACCTGTGATGGTGATATGCCGATGCTCATTGTGAAATCTGGCACTCAGAGTCTAGATATGTAGGTAAGCAAACCTTATGTTCCATAAGGGATGGCTGTAGAGGTGGCAAGGAGGGTGCCCAGCAAGCCCTATGAGCCCGCCTAGAGCCGGCCCTAGAAACCTACAACTCGGGTCCCACGGACTCGACTTCGGCTGTGAACCTTCGGCGCTCTGTAAGACGCACGTTTCCATTTACGTATGCAAGGGTTTGGATATGAATTCCATGGTTCAGGACTACCTTCTGAGGTCTTTATCCGCTATGGAAGGGCTGCTAGTAACTGTCATGTATTAATGGACGGAAGCCGGATTTCTTGCCCATGTAGTCATTATATTCATTACGATGGTATGGAAGGCTTTTATAAACCTGACACAATAAGAACTGGAACCCATGCTATCTGCAATGAGGGTTCTATTCGGATGCCATTTCGAGGCGCTCTGAAAGTCACATGGGCTGAAAAGTCAGATGATGCCGTGGTTCTCTGGATAGACATAGAAGGCTATCGCAATGATGGCGTATCTGTGATCGTTCTCGTCAGTATTAGGCATATCCAAAAGAGCAATCTGTGGGTTACGTACGTCCCAACTAACATAGCACCTTCAAGGTAATTCGACTCGCCATCCGCAACAAGACTGTTTACAACGAGGACAGATAGAAAGAAAACAACCGCGTCGAAAGGCTCGAAGCATAAGCTCATGGGCTGGTTAATGATCCAACCAACCACAACCAGCGCTGGCGTTACAAAGAGAGCTATTTGCAGGCTGCTACCCAGAGCTACACCAAGCGCAAGATCCACCTCGTTCTTGGCTGCAGCGGCCACGGCGGTGAGTTGCTCTGGAGCATTGCCGACGATAGGTAAAATGATCAACCCGACGAAAATTTTGTTGATGCCTAAGGCATGGACAAGACCGTCAATGGTGCCAACAAGGTATTCAGCGCAGATGGCAATGGTGATCGTGGTTGCAAAGAGGGAAATGATTGCCGCTTGAGGAGATAGATTTTCTTCCTTTGCCCTTGCGGGTGCATCGGCGCGCCCTGGGTCGATATCGTCCTTGGTCTGTTCAAAGAGCTTGGCGTGGGTGTTGAACTGAAAATAGAGATATGTGACGTAGAGAGTCAGTAGAACAATCGAGGTTCCACGAGAAAGAACCAGGATGTCGTTCGGTGAACGTGTCATGGTTGTATGATCGAATGCCATGTTCAACGCCGCAGGAATGACCAGAGACATTGAGGCGACCACCATCAAGGAACCCATGGTCTGAGCGGCGGTGGCATTGAATTGACAATCTCGACGAAATCCGCCGACTACGAAACAAGTACCAAGACCCTGACAGAGATGAGTTCGTAATTATCACAAGCACAAATACGCTTACCGCGAGAAGGTTCGAAAGAATGGCGCCCAGCATATTAGCCTGCACGATACGAATTTCACCTCTGGTCAAAGCGACTGTGCTAATCTACATCGAGAGAGAAATTACGTTAGCGACTCATGAAGAAAGCATAGGACCGCGGGCAGACTGACGATCAATTCCAAAGCATTTCCAAATGTAGCGTTGAGTAACGCTCCAACACTCGAACTGAAATTGCCAGATAAGTGCTCTGTAATGGCGCTCAGGAGCACCGAGAGCGGTACAATAGCAAGTAGATTGAGAATGAACACGGCAGTAGGATGCCAGTCGAGTAACCCAGCGGCAACACCGATTGGTAGAAAAATTAAGAGTCGATAGACTGCGTTTCCCCTAAGAATCTGCCTGAAGACATGCCAATTGCGAAGAAGAGAGACATTGGGAAGTGAGCTGTCAGCAGGCAAGGCTACCAGGTGATTCGAACCCTGCCCACCCATTTTCTCTGTGCGGGCTAATTCAATACGCCTTCTCGAGGACGCACGCACTATTGGTCTCCCATCGGGTCTTAGCTATGTGGTAGAACGACTGTCCGTAAAGACAAAAGGGTTGAAGGTCGAGGGTTTGGGGAGGGTATTAAGATTTTCAGCCTGGACGGTGAGAACTCACACATTGATATAGAAATATAGCCTTAACAAAGCGCGTAGACCGTCGATTACCGGAATGGTATGAAATATTAGAAATGATGGGTACAGTCGAAAATGAACGAAGTCCGATGGCTAGGCGAAATCTCGGCCGAGCAGGGGTAGTAAAGAGCCGCAGGTAGGGCCAAGCAAGGTTGGAGTCGAAGCCTCTGTCTGTCCACTCGAGATATCCTCAGCAGTGAAACGATCATGGAATGTATTAATATAGGTGTCTAAGCCCTCGGTCGAGGGTCTTCATTTGCTACCGGCAGGCCGCTCCAAGGGTTGTACGGGGGCAGTGGCACAGCCCCTCCACTGCGGCCAGGATTAGCGCCAAGCCGAGATGGGGGCCTTACACTATGCAGGAAATTTTTGGCCCCTCCTATATTTGCCAGTGTTCACACAACGTGGTCAAGTATTGATGAGGGCAGTGTCAAAAGCTAGCTTGATGTCTTACCAGCGCCACCTGCTTCTTCAATGATTCAAGAACACACTCAGCCTTCGACACTTCGATTTTATCGACCTTTCCAACCTCCTCTCGAATCAAAGAAGTCAGTACTCGCGGCGTTCATATAACAAATATTCAAGACTATGCCCCATGATCTAGGAACCAAATATTGATGGACGCCAGTCATACAGATATAGAGTGAAGCGAGGACGTCATCAAAACGAAGCAATAGTTGTTCAACAAGGATGAGTCCAAATTGGAAGACCACATAGCTGTTCCAAGGATATGGCCAGCATCACGAATTCCGAGGTAATTGTGGTCACTGATCCTCATCGAGAATTACAATAGAGGTCGGACGTAATGCAGACTGTCCAACGATTCTGGGACGAAAATCGTGAGGCAAAGCCAAATTAACAGATCACAGGGTTACCTCGAGGAGGAGGATGAATGCTATCGATATTTCTCGAATCTATGACGAACGATGAGAAGACTTATCAATGAGGACTGTTTCTGTGTCTATGGGTAACGTATCTCTCCACAAGGTCGGGGGAGTTGGAAAGGCCCGTACCGCAATGCAATTCAGACATACTGCTACCTTGACAGCCTGTCTTTGATACATATCGCGCCATCATACTTACAAAGACCCACGATCCAAGGATGTTCTACAATGAGCGTCGTTAATAGGGTAGTGGCCACGTCAGGCTAAGGAATGAAGAGTACAGATATTATTCCGGTGCGAAAATATTGTGTTAAAGACCACGTCCCCAGCAATCTATATACATAATGGCCCTGTACGCGTGGATAGCGGAACCAGTCAGAGACTAGATCAATATATCAGGGGGCTGCCGTACAGAATATGATTGTTGTTCCCGCCGGCGGACGAAGGAATACTTGGCGCCAAGCTTGGCCGTCTTTCGCGTACCCGTTACCGGCAAGTACCCTGGGCAGTCGTGAAAGGAAGGGAGGATTCCCGCAAGCCAGCCCATTAGCATGCCGCCACTACACAACACTACAACCAATTTTAAGGCTGGCTTCGAGGGTCGCTCTTGGGTCCTCGTACTCTATTTGGTCCAGGACGGGGCGGGGAGTGATACGCGGAGGCCAAAATCCGCGCCAGCCAATCCAGCAATGTGGCCCGTGTGTCGCCTCCATCTCTGATAGTGCGGCTCTATGTGCGACGTATATCATTTATTGGTATCTGCTACGTAAATGGTTATCCAAACAGTGATAGCTATGCGCTCATACGGAGTAGTCACGATGCGTTGGCAAAAGCGGGGCTATGATAGGCGCAAAACATTTAACGCAATATCCCGGGAAAGGGAGTAAGTTCGTTCCAGGATTCTATTCCTTGCTTTTCCGAGCATCTCAAGCCGCAGGCCAAGGAGCCGCAAATGTTCGCGAGTGATACCATTGGCCTGCCTGAGACCCGGCTTTTTAGGATTGCGTGGGTTGCCGGTTCGGTCGTAGGACTACTGCAGACTACTGCATTCGTGTTGGGGAACCATTCTTCCGTTCTTGATAGTCACTATCTAAGAGAGCTCGTAGCGACAACGCGCCGATGGCCAGACGCCATGTGGGGTAGTGAGCTTGAAAGTAGGATTCCTCCCTAGAGGCCAACTTGTCATATTCCCTTCGATCCTTTGGACAATAGAATGATTGGGGCCTTCTGCTAAAAGAGTCGACGTCACAGTCCCTGGTGTCACGTCGAACACAAACGGGCACATGATCTACCACGTCGAGAAATAGCAGCCTGACTTCCTGCTTTGCGCCAATCTGTCTCTTCTAGAACCAAGTTGATCAAGGATAGCGTCATCTCAGGCTACCAAGGCAACTTGTTCATAGGGAGGGATATCCGCTTTCTCGCAGTGACTATCTCAAGTCTGGAATAACGAAGGCCACCTTGAACATGGCTTCTGAGGCTGGCTGGCTCGGAAGCATCCAGTCCATCAACCAAAGCATCTTTTCAATGCCAACCCCGGATCTTACGACAGCTTACTTCAAAACCTCGGACAACATATGCAGGATCTTGGATGGCCAGAAAGTGTTTGAGCCGAGCATTGGGGTACTTCCCACCACAGGCTGGCTCATAGCTAGTCGTCCTGTTACTGCACTGGTGTTGGGCCTTCTAAGCCTCGGCTTTGTGGCCGTAACCTGGAAGGTAATGCTTTGACATCAATTTCACCATCTCAACCCGTATCCTAAGACCAATTCACCGCTGAGTAAATACAGATAGTCTACAATGCCTTCCTGTCACCACTTAGAGGGGTTCCTGGTCCTCCACTTGCCAAGTTTACGTCTAAATGGCTCACATTTAATGAACTCGCAGGCAACCGCAGCCTGGTAGTTGCTGAAGCACACAAGAAGTATGGACCTGTCATCAGAGTTGCTCCCGATGAGCTTTCCTTTGCAGATCACTCCTGTATCAAAGAGCTTTACCTCCGAGGAAGCAAATTTCCAAAATCACGGCGTTATGACGGTTTCGCTTCCGGCACGCGGGCTTCCTTTGATATGACAGATTTGGATCAGCATAGAGAGAGGCGAAACCTCGTCCGTCACGTTCTTGCTCAATCTAACATTGACGAATGTGAAACACTCATTGCCGATCAAGTACGCAAGGCTTTGTTATGGATTCCTCAGGTCAAAGGCCAATCGGTGGAAGTAATGCTTTGGCTACGAAGACTGATGTTAGACACGGCTGGCGGTCTGTTCCTAGGACGATCCTTCGATGCTTTAGAAAACTATGAGCCGCCATCTTTTCTGGGAGATCTTGACGATTTCTTTGCAATAACAGCTCTGCGATGGTTTGCACCCTGGATCTTGACTATCATGTCGTGGCTTCCACTTACGTCAGTACAACACTTTCTTGGCGCTCAACGGCGTGGCTATCAGTACGGCCGCAAGGCATTTGATGATTACATCAAGCAATATGGTCGACGCTCCGGGCGTATTGACCTCCTAACCAAGATGGTCGGTACAGAAGACCATGCCCCAATGACTGACGCAGAGATAGCCGACGAGCTCGGAAGTCTTCTTGTCGGTGCTACAGACACCACGGTCGTGGTGGCGACTTGGCTACTCTGGGAATTGGCCCAGCGTCCTCAATGGCAGATTCGAATTAGACAGGAGCTACGAGACAACAAGATCGATTTCATCAGAGGTGTGCCGAAATACAAATCAATTGTTTCGCTGCCAGTCCTCCATGGCTTTGTCATGGAGTCAATGAGGATGCATCCCGCTCAATCCATCGGCCTGCCAAGAGTTGCTCGGACTGATGATGCGAGTATTGGTGGAGTGAAAGTGCCTGCTGGGGTATGTGTCCTTGTGAATCCCTCCCACCGTTCGTCCAGCTCACTTCTCTAGACTATGGTTTCTATCCAAAGCCGAGTAGTCCAGCGTGATCCAGAGATCTACCCATCTCCCAATGAGTTTCTCCCAAAACGTTGGATTGAAACGAATGGTGGCACCAAGGAGATGAAAGATTCCTTCATTATCTTCTCTAAAGGTTCGCGCGCTTGCTTGGGCCAGTATGTGGCCCTAATGGAGCTGAAGTTCTTTGTTTCAGCCTTCGTCAATGGGTGGAATCTGCGCTTAGGTAAGGAGACTACCAAGGAGACTATGACGCAGACGGATTACTTCTTAGCGTTCCCGAAAGCGCGAGAGTGCCACATCATTTTTGAGAAGGTGGTAGAGTAGATTGAAGCCGGAGATACACGTCAAGAGGGTTTTCTTCAAGAGATACTGCTCAAATTTGATAGCGCTCATATGTCAGTATTTGAATCTGAACACGTTATCATGACGCAAATCCTTGGTCTCGTGGCCTAGCACGAGTACTCCATAGCTTGGTAAGCTCAATTCCTGACTTACAGCGTCTGCTCTTCCAGGACTCGCAGAAAGTTCTGCCCCTATTGCGATGCCAAGCACAGACCCCGTATTCGTAAGAGGGTTGGCTTATAGTATCAACCCGATCTTCTCAACATTGACGACTGCCTACTGTCGGGAAGACTAGCATCTCTTTCGAACAGTCCTGATTACAGCTAATTATTGACAGAGTGGGAGATTTTCGCGGATTTAGAGGATCGAGCTAAGCCAACTCCTCATCCCATCCATCCCTCAGCAGAGCAGTTTCACACCATCTTTGATGCCATATTCTTACCTTTACAGTCAGCTTACAGCAACGATTCGAGATGCTCAGCACGAGATCAGCTTCAGGGTCGACTTTCCACAGTTGTCATAGTTCGTCCCTGTCATTCAGACAGTAGAATCCTTAGCCCAAACCAAGCTGGATGTGGCGCCAACAATGCAGAATCCCTGTATTTCGAGAAGAAAGCTGCGGAAGAATGAAAAATCCTCCATGGCCACAAAGGCCGACGCCAAGTTGACTTCGTTCGACCCTGTCGTGTTCTCAACGCCATAGAACTCTTGGCTTGCACTTGGTCGCAATTATGCACCCAGGTTTGCAACGATTGCTAATACAAACTTTACCTCCATAGTAGAGCACTAATTGATCTTACGAAAGAGCCGATTAGCTTCGTCAGAGTTGTATATAGATCGCGAGGCGGCCTCTCGGTTTCAAAGATGCCATGGCGATATGCAGGGACCGTCAAAAGGATTCGGGAGAACACTTAGACGCACCTACGTGTTAAACTAAGACCATCATCGGTAAACAGCTACTTGCTCAACACAAGGACTTCTAAGATATCTATCCTATGCTGGTATCACATAGAAAAACACATAAGCATGACGATCAAGGAGTGGATGGAGCAGCCTTACAGTACCAATCGATCCGAAAAAGGACCCACCCGGCGGTACGAGCTACAATAGAACCAATTCGTCATCGACTAGCCATTTAACCATCTAAAGCTCTGGTATACTTGAGTTACCAATACTTGAGATTAGCCACCGAATAGACCATGTCTTCGCGACCATCAATATGAGAAATTGGGAGGTGTTGTTGCATACATTTACCAGAGACGTGAGCATGGAACGGAGGCGTATATTGCTCAAGCGCTACAGGAGACCAATTACCATGATGTTAGAGGAACAGAACCAGGTACATCAGACAAGGTTAGACCACACCTAGGGGTCGCAAAAATAATAATCGTGTAGGCCTTGTAAGATCTCTGATGCCTGCGAAGCCCGTTTTGGTCAAGGATATCGCTCTGTTCCAGGGGATGAGATATACGTTCGATTACAAAACGAAAGAGCGACGTACCCATCGATACTAATTCCGAGCCTAAGTATGACTCAAGCTGCTCACCTATTCCGTAATGCGTGAGCAGAGAACTCGCTTGTCTTACTGCTTGAAGGGAGGCAATCAGTGTCGATCAGAGGACAATACAGACGGAAACATAGTAAGATAGAGGCTTCCTGGAAAGTCCGGCTATGGCTCTGATCTTTCCAATTATAAACACTTCCAGCCTTATCCATCGAAAAGTCTTGAAGATCCGAAAGCTGGCCACATGATCTGAGTGCCATAGCCATGGCCAGCGTCAATGACCACCTAGCACTCCGCCCCTATTCCTTGCGGCCGTTCAATGATAACCGAGTCCACCAAAAGACTTGAAGATGAACTTCGATGTAACCACAATCGCTGGGAAGCTGCGCAAGCAAAAGATTAAGTACCACTCGATTAAGCTCGGCAACAGGAGGCTCTGCTGACCTAAATTCAGCGTTAGGATTCCCGTGCGCAATCAAAAGCCGTGCGTGGGGCACATTTATATACAATGGAATGGATGACCGAGGTGGCTGCAATACGAGCTTTTGATAGAAACGGCAAGTGTGGCATGAGTTGCGATGCTGCGGAGGCGTGCGGTCTGATTTGATAAGCCACCAGCCCTACTTGAAGTTCTATTGTATCCCGCTGCAAGTAAGAGACAACCTTATCTTTGTCACCCAATCAGCGCCGCTCTATAACCTAACGTATAGAGTCAAGTCTTCGGGTCAAGAATATTGGCGCGCCAAGATCTCAGCCCTGTAGAAGCTCCCCTAGGCGGGTGCCTAGACAACTGCCGCTCGGGCATCGATGATAGGGGGCCCCAAGCCCGATAACACTCCCCAAATAGGGCTTTTAGGGCCTGAGCCCCCCTGTGGATGGCCGCTAAAACTTTGAGATTGGGGCTTCTTGGGGCCCCTAAGTCCCGCTCAAGCTCTAAGGGAGAAGCAGCGCGCTAGGGTTAGGGCTCGCCACGAGAGGCTTAGCGCAGATTAAGATTAATGTGCTCAATTGAACAATGAAGTTCATCCAACCCAGCCATCTGCTTGACTCAATGACTATAATATAGATTACATAGGCTTAGGATATCGCGTGAAGAGCGGTCAAGCTATAGGTACTGATGATACGTGATAACAGCCCTACCTGCATCTGAGCTAAGCATGACCGCATCCCAGCCCTACGAAACGGTTCCTTGGCCTCATTGCTTCTTTTCAAATCACTGGCCTTAAACTTCTTGTTGATCATGGAGTCACTACGACTCTACGTATCCGCTTCTATTCAGATGTCTGCGAACGGAGATAATGCCGGACAGATATACATCCTCCGGACTTCGCCTCCATGGTGGTACGTAATGTCTTTCTTCCAGACGTCTCATTCATTGCAGTCCTCGTCTCGCCGTCTATACTCATCTTTGCATCTTCCCTTCTCGATCAAAGCCTTGTTGATATTCGGAAAACACAGCATAGTCATCCATAAAGTGGAGCACATCGCTTGGACCGTAGCTCGTTTTAGAATCTGTGAGTAAGGCATACTATCAGAATACCGGGACCATAGCTTGCGCAATCTACTATTGGATCTCTCGTGTTAACGCTCGCGCATTGCAATGCTCACTTAGCCATTGAGCACCTGTGGGCCGGAAGCAGAATAGCAGATCGGCAGCGCTTTTCACTCGTCGACACAAACAACGACGCCCATGCCTACTAGTTTGTTCCGTCCAAGGATCTATCCGAGAATGGTTACCTCTTAACCTGAGTGAACAGTTGTCTTCCACCTCCAGGGTCTTCAGACTGTTGCGAAACGTTCATAGATCAAGTTGAGACTCGTTCCACTGAAGTGTGTTCAGCATGGTCCTCCCTAGTGAGATAGGCCATGGAATGCCCCCTGGTCCGAGATTTTGTGTAACTACCGACTAAGGAGGAAATATGTCGGACTGCTTCCGGAGAATATCAAACCAGCCATCCAATGCAGGTTTGTTTCAGGCTACCTCAATGGTGCTCTCGTCAGCCCACAATTTCCTCAGACGGACATGCGACATACGTGGAACCTGAATCCATCCCCTGAAGAGGTGTTTGCGACGTTACAGTAACCGCCGCGACTCCAGCTTCTATCCCTCGTGGTGCGACAATCTCGCTTAGGTGAGGCTCCGGCACTTGCCGCCCCCAATACTTTCCACCCTGTAAAGATCTTCAATGCACCATACAATTTGCAAAGAATTACTTCGAGGCTCTGCAAGTGGTCCCTTCGTGTTAACCAGCCCTAGGACTTTCCACTAGCCCACGTGGCACACGATTTACTTCCCGACACGGATTTTATCACACGTCCCGTTCCCGAGAATGATAACAGCAACACCATATACCATGCCACAAGTCGCCAACACTGTCCTTTTTAGTCGATATCTGCGAGTTTGACAATTGTTTCCAGGCAGACACACGGAAACCGGCTGCAAGAGCCTTTTTGGCAATCTACCTTCTCACATCAGCCTTGATTCATGTTCGATGCCTTACGCGTATCTTCTGACTTTGATACCCTCTACCGACGTGACACCGCCCCCGATATGGATGCTGGTGTCTGTGCCTTTGAGGCCAGCCCAACGTCAAACATGCAGAACTCCGTCCTTGGCTACGCCATGGTCAGTCCTGCTCGCTGCAGCCACAGAGCCTTGCCACCAACAGGTGCACCTCAATCACTTCTTGAAATACTATTGTGAATTCTGAAAGAAACCTCAACCTGCGCGACCGGAACATGGCCTCCAGGAATTTGTTTTTAATAACCTGCGCGGCCCATGTCTATTCACACCCTTCACACTCACCTACTCACGTCAGCTGCACTGCCTTTACCCCGCTCGCACTCGCATTTCGCATCCTTACCAATCCTGCGGTATGATTCACTTGGAGCTGTATTACATAAGGATAATATCATCAGGAAGCAATAGCCACGCTGTCTACACCCGCCTTTCGTTATAAAAGAACCGTTCCGGTGCAATAGATCATAATGAAATCAGAATACAAGCTCGCATTCACCATGGCATTAGCATTCCAGGCAACTCTTAACAACCACACCTTCTCGAGATACGAATGTCAAATCGCCTGTGCCATCCAACTCTACATTCGAAACGCCAACAACCAAGTCCCCAGCGATGACACTATTGCACAAATAATTCAATACTTACGGGGCCAAATCGGCGGACGTCCACCTCCCTGTGCCAATCTTGTAATCCTAATCCAGCACCATTCTCGGGAAGATCATAGAGCTCTCTATCTCTCAGTGTAAGTTTCTAAGCGGCACCCGAATAGGAGAATATGACTGAGTGGTAAACAGATATTGTAACCCCGCATACTGGGAGCCGGAAGCAAGGCGAGTCTGGCAAGCATGGCTAAGCCATAGTAATCAACTCGTCAATCGGTATGCCCGAATTTCATTCAACCGTTGGCTTGCTGATCGTTCTAGGTAGCTGAATCCGTCGCTAGGCTCCGAGATACTGGCCAGCTTGATCCGTTCCTTGATGACAATGGGTACCTCAAAACCGAGTAGTGAGACTGCATAGCGGGGCGTTGGAAATGTTGTTTTCTGGTTTGCCTATTCACATTCACTTGTTTCAATTCCTTGTGTTTTGCATAGATAGCGTTGGGGAAGTCTTGCTAGGATGGGTCTAGCACAGGTGTTATTCATGGGTATTGTATTTGTACGTTTATATGATGAGATGAGGACGCTCTTTTACCTTTGTATTTCTACTCGAATTCCATTTTGATTTACAACACTCGTCTCCCAAATATCTTCACTTTTTCTACATGTGTGAATGCTGCTTTTCTTACTTGCACTCTCATATTCATGGAATGAACGCTATTTGTTTTGTAGATTGCATTCTCAGCGTAAGAAATACTCTTCGTTTGAAACAATGCGGTTGAGGATGTTGCTTTGTCAGCTCGGGTAGGACAACTTTTTGAACTCTGCGTACAACACGTTGACAATCCTATGCTTCGAAACATTCCAACCCCAAACGTGCACTACGATGACTCGCATCTTGACCCACGGAGGAATACGTCCTTCAAACCCTTCGACCGAGACACCATCGGTGTAGTATGTATAGTGGGACACGGGCTCGCAAAGACTGGCGTGCAAGTGGTGTAACCCGTCATATTATTCAATACTTCACGGATGATAACGCATGCATGTATCAGCCCAGCCCCGTTTCGTCGGATATCGAGTCTCTATACCTTCAGCAACGAGGCTTCAATGGTGTGGGCAGAAGGGTAGGCCTGAAGAAGTGGTGAACAAGATAGGGCTGAGGAAAGGGTAAGCCGAAGAAAACAGTAGGCCGGAGAAAGACGGGAGGCCGGAGGAAAACCGCAGGCCAAAGGATAATCTAAGAACGCAGTTCTTGGGCTGAGAAGATAAAGGGCTCAGGAATATCATATGAAATAAGCTGCAACTACCGACATGATGGTCTCGAAAAAGTGGTCCTATCAACTACCGGAATCGGAGCCCGGTGAGGCAACAGTTCCCAAACTCGCAGTAATTGCTTAAATAGGACTGCAAGGCTTGCTGCAATCGGAGCAAAGTGGTTTCTCAATAGAGGCTGAAATTAAATAGGGTAATATCGTGAATGTGCTACCAGTAAGCCTGCAAATGGAGCAGAGTACTTATTTCATCAGAGGCGGGGCCGTATTCGTTCTAGGCTGTAGTGAAACGATGTGCTACTCAGCAAGGCTGCAATCGGAACAGAGCACTTGTTCAACGGGGGCGGGAGTGTAGACTACAGTGAAACCAAGTGCGCGTTTTGAGTAACATATGTGTTTTTGACAGATTCGCAAGCTAGCTTTGCAAAAATATTAGATGTATGCTTTTTGCATACTAGCTTCCTAGAGATAATAGATGGATGCTTTTGGCACCTGATGCCAACCAAGTACCCACCACTGTAGCCCTCCCATCTCCTAAGGACATGACACACCCACAGAGACTACTCTCCTAGTCTTCTCACACTAGTAGTGTCGGCTACCGTGCCCACCCCCGTGCCCACTCCTATGTCCACCCTCCTGCCCACCCCCGTGTCCACCCCCGTGTCCACCCTGCCTACCATTACCACCCGGTCCAAAGTTCTCCGGATTCGTTCCATACCCCAGATATCCACCCCCAGTCGTATAGTACCCATCCTCATTCCCCGTCCTCTCTCCTCCATTATAAAGCCCATATCCCGGATTCCTCCTCCCCTCCATAACCTCCCTATCCCTCCTCTCCTCCATCAACCTCACATTCTCCCTCGCCCTCCTCTCCGCCTCCTCCCTCGCCTTCCGCTGATTGTACAGTATGCCTTCCCAGCACCCATTCGGGCAGACTCCGCTATAGCGCACAGCGGGACGCAGCCTATGGAGCTTGCCAGCAGGAAAGCGGCCGTATTCGCCAGCGAGATGTTCTTCGATTTGGCGGAAGGAATCGAGGGGACGCCCTTGGTTGCCGCTTCGGCGACCGAAGTACTCTTTGAAGTCTCTCTCTAGCCCAGCAACTCTAGAGCGGTAGGTGGGAGTGTTGGTGTTGCCGAGGTGGTATTCGGTGATACATGAGCGGACCATGGCGATGTCTTGATTGAACTCGAGGAGGCGGGCGTTGTTTTCGACACAGTCGCGCATCTGATCGCAGGTGTATGGTTCGGTGTCTTTGTAGCAGTGTCCGCAGACGTAGGTGTTGTAGATGTATCGGCACATTGTGTCTGTTCGTAGCTGATGTTTTGGTTTTGAGCGTGCGAAGGTACAAATTGTAGAGGAAACTGATGGGAAAGGTCGAGAGGAGCTGGGTTTAAATAGGATTTTCGCCACCACTCATTGTGTTACTCAATCAAGTGTTTATTAGCCCAAGTGTTATTCGCGTCCCACTTGCTTACTGCATCGAAAGGACGCCTTCGCTGCAACGACAATCCGAGTTACACAAAGAACAGAGGACTCGTAGCTCGCTGACAATGGAGATTCTAACAAAATTTCACAAAGCTATTGTCATTGTGAATGTACCAACAGATAAAGGATACTGAAGCGTGCTCATGACAAAGAGCTGTACTGGGAAGGAAACAGAATAGTCCGTGTGGAATGTGCAAAAGCTATTTATAGATCCGTAATCTGTAACAATTACGGCCATAAGTCGTAAGACTCAATGAACAAGTCGCCTGAATAGGACCACAGCTGGCACAATGCTGATTCAATAGCGTGATAACATGACACATTCCTTGTTACACCAATCCAATAGATAGAAATGTCAGAATCCAAAGTGACATCCCTTTGTGCTGCGATTGACCCAATGGCAGAAACAGGCCCAAGTGGCCATACAGGGTTGTGTCCAGATTTCCTGGAAATGCTGGCGGGTCGCGCTTTTGGTCTAGCTAGCATTGCCTTTTCCTACTTTTCCTATTTTTCCAACTTTCCAAGACGATACACGACACTTAGGCTTATGAGCTCTTCGGTCATCCCAGCTTCTTTATGTCCCAGCAATAAGGATTAGTTGTTCTAGGCTCCACAAGCTCTCGAGTCGGACGATCAGCTAATCCCGGCTAAGTAAGGTGCAGCAAAGTGCCCGAGGCACATGGCCGATCCTGCATCAGTCCAGATCGGTGTCATTCCTCGGAACATCTAAGAGATATATATGCGGAAGCCCCGCACGACTAATCGGTCCGGGCAGGTTCCGCTGCCTATCATTCTCATGCTACGTACATGTGGCTTAGATAATGATTCATAGGACGGAGCGGGAGGTCTGAGCGCGAGATAAATGTGTCAGCCGAGTTCACGACGTGGGGGTGGCAATGGCCGTGTCGTAGGACAAATCCGTTTGTTGCTTGACATTGACCGTTAGCTTCGAGCCCATGTCCTTGTCAATTATCTTATTTCGCCTGTTACTTCAACGACTTGGTTTAACCACCGCTGTCGTACTGGATTCAATCGTATTTTGAGCATGATCAATCGAGTAATAGGTTCATCTGCTCGGCTATAGCTCAAGTCATCAGAAGATTGTCTCCAGTATACTAAGACCAGGTCGATTCGCCGGCTAGTAGAAATGATCAATGCGGGTCCTGGATGCCAAGCTGGGAATACACCGAGACTTACATTGTGTTTCCGTAGCTTGTCGAGCAACAGTCTGGAATTAGCCCGATTCTCTGGTCCGACCTCTTGACCCGAGACCGTTTTTATAAGCATGTCCCACGCGTTCTGGGCACTGAGTGCTTCGGAGACTATCCCACTACCATCCTTCGAGCTTGCCATTAGTGTCAAACCAAACCACCCCTCAGTCACAAGCGATGCATTGTTGCTCTCAACGATCATCACCACAACAGGCTCAGCGACATTAGCGTGCATTCGCCGAGCCTGTTCGATCACACCCTCGGTAATACTATTGACGGACTCTGGAATCTCTTTATGAGCTGTGCGCCATATCTCCACCACAGTTCTGGCCACCTCAACCTTGATAGCTGGATCTGTAGAGCTCTTGTATAGTGACCAGAGGCGGAACAACGATCCATCTGTCGAAGTTGCAAATACATCGCGTGCAGAACGGAGTCCGAGAAAGTGGACTATGTTAGAAGGGCACCCTCTTATAAGAATTCTGAACAGTCCGACTGCAGCCTGGTGCAAAGTCGGACTGGATTGTCGAGACCAGCATCTCGTAACGGAATCAATCGCTGTACCGGATCCTATAAGAGGTTTGTTCTCTGTGGGCAGTGCAAGGTTCTTGAGCAGTCTGAGCGCTTCTCCAAGGACTGGAAGATCTAAGCAAGATTCTAGTATGTTGATCAATGGTATATGAATCTTGCTTTCTTGAACAAGCATGACACAAGCTTTGTCCGAGGCGGCAAGGTTACGAAAAACGTAGCAAGCACAGAGTTGCATCTGTGGCTCCGATGTTTGGAGCCATAAGAGCATTGCATTGAGACAATCAAAATTGCAATGAGGGTTGAACAAGTATTTGGTAGAAAATTCTGCCAATGATGACAGATCCCACAGAGAGCTAGAAAGAGACCGTCTCATGCCGGACAGTAGCTCTTCGTCATCAGTCTCTTGCTTTTTGTGCACCATGGACATGTCTATTCGCTTTCCAGACTCTGTTACACCAGCAGGGTCCTGCGTGTATGAGAACACGATCAAATCTAGGATTGACATTAAATAGTCCTGCATGATGGCGACATTTTGAAAGTACTCATGCTTCAGGAGTGCTACTATAGCAGTCCCTAAAGAAACCTGGTTGCTGACTTCCAGATCCGGGGTCCTGCTGGCTGTGCAAAGGATCGCAATTGAATTTTCTGGACATAATATGGGACTGACTGAAATGATATCAAAAATAGGCATTCAATTCACCACGTAAGACTTACAGCTTATGCTGGAAGAGTCCAAGAGGTCGCAAATTTGGTCGAAAAGACACGGATTGAAAGTGTTGCGCCCAAGCATGTGTATAATCGCTGGGAACAGTTGATGACTTCTGGCAGCCTCCTGCCCTGGCTCTAAGGGTCGTGAGCGAACAGCATACGTAGTGAAGGAAGTGGCGCACCGTATTCGGAACATAGATTATTCAATACAACAATGGCAAGATCTACCTGTTCATCACATCTGAGCCTGTCTATCAAGGCGTCAAAGTCTAGCTTAGCAATGACACGCTCGCGGTTCACGTCTGAAGACCGGCTTAGTGGTTCCCAAACTCGACTGTGGAATGATTGACAAACCAAGGTCAGCACAAGTATTACCGATCAGCCGCAACATGTCTGAAGTCCAGGCTGCTTCGGTTTGTCTTTGAATTAGATGGTCCAGGTAGAAATCCAATATTCCATGCGTCCCAAAAGGGAGTCGCCATGGCTCTTTATAAGGTGAGAAGGTCATTAAGTCATGTCATGAATGTGGTAGATTTTGGACGTACCATAACGACTACCGTCAGCAAGAAGCATTGTAGCCACAGAAAGTTCGATTGGCTCTAATTCAGAAAGGGCAGCTGTCACGATTCCTAGAGCATCACTGAGACTTCCCCCGTTGTTTACAGCTCTCAACGTCTGACGCCAGTCCTCAATGCCGAAGTCCTCTTTAGCTGTAACGTTTCTGAAGTGATCTGCCAGGAGGCTGAACGTGTTAGGGATTTGGCACATGGTATCTCTTTAAGAATGAATCTTTGCCGAATGATGATTCATGAATGATGGGGGGCAATTAGAAAGGGGACTAGAGTAATTATTGCTCAGTTTTGATCCTGTGGTATCATTCTTAGTCTACATCAGCGAGATCAATGAGCAGAGATCTTGATATAGGACTAGCCAAGACAGGAAGGCCGTTTTAGACAATGGAATGAGCATAGGTTTAGAATTCCGAAATAGTCATCTCTCCTTGCGATCCCACTCTTGAGTCGAGTAAATACCACCACGAATATTGCTAGAGAGAGGACAGCCGTTGCCAAGAGTACGGTAGAATAAGGCTCTGATGAGTGACGGGCTGGTCGTTCTGCCACACCGTACAATTCTTCAAAGCTCCACCTTTCCTTCAGCTCCCGCTCTCGACAAGCCAAACCCACCATCAATCGCCATAGCTGTCAATCTAGACAAAAGCGCCATATATTCTCCGTCCCTCGCGTCTCTATTCACACACCATACCAACCTCCCACCATGACCCGAGCCCAGCAAACCATCTCTCTAGTCCTCCTAGCCTCCTCAGTGCCTCCCCCTTCCCCCCAATTCCCGCCTCCCATTCCCACTCCACTTGGGGGAACTAGCTAACTTACTTTCCCATCCCACAGCTCTACCTCGCCTGCTTCCTCCACATCATACCAGCCACCAAAATCGTCCAAGATGAAATAATACCAGTCGTACGTTCGCTCCCTCCCTACCTATCGTCCGGCTTCATGAAGCCGATGAAACATCCAGCTAACTCAGCACTCCAATAGATTCCATTTTGGGCCCTCGTATCTTTCGGCGCATATTTACTGTTTAAGTTGGGCTGGGGGGTATTTACGTTCAATGATGTACCGGAGGCGTATCAGGAGCTGATGAGGGAGATTGAAATGGCCAGAAAGGACTTAAGACAGAAGGGATTGACGTGGATTGTAGATTGAGGTTGCTATTTGCTATATACCCGGCTCGAAATGTGGTGGCTGTAGGATATATGTACAAGATCGGATTCCAGATATAGAATTTCTTCACCATCATAGATGAATACGGCTACCTGTCTGCTCTGTGACAGTTCTATCTGTAATAGACGGCTCAGCTTGTAGGATCTCGAGAGAGTGCTGGCTGATCTTACGCAGAGTCTCATACCCAAGCTCCCTCAGTCCTTTTTCCAAAAAGACAACCTCATTAACCCTTAACCGACTCATCACCGACTACCTGCGCCCTAGCACGCATCACAATACCTGTTTTCCCTTTTCTTTCATTTTCTCCCTCTCCTTCTCCCTCTCCCTCAATCTCTTCTCACTCTTCATAAACTCTCTAATCCCCACGGGCACGCCCTCAAACAAGGCCTCATCCCCCTCCGCATCCCACCCTCTCAAACCCCCAACCTCATCCATATCCCCCATCCCCATCCCAGCTCCCCCTTCCACCCCACTAACCCCAGCAGCACCAACCGCCCTCCCCACCTTCCTCCCTCTTCCCCCATCCTCAATCTCCCTCCTCCTCCTCTCCGCCGCCCAAACCTCCACCTCCTCCCGATACGCATCCCAAACACAATTCACACACCCGCTCATACAGCAATTATCCGGCTCGGGCGGTCTCTCTAATCCTCGTTCCGCTCTCGCTAGGCCACGCATTCGTGGGCTGGGGCCCGAGAGTGGTGCAGAGAAGAGGATTTGGTTGTCCGGGGCTTTGTTGGATGAGGTGGCGGTGGTGGATGGCTGTGATAGTGGTGTGGACGGATTGGAAGGTTCGGAAGTGCGGGTTTTGGCGGCGCAGGCAGGGGCAGGGTTGGAGAGAAGGAGAGTGTAGTAGTCATCTGCTGGATCGGAGGAGGAGGAGGAGGAGGAGGCAGTGGGAGAGGGTTGGTTGGGGAGGCGCAGACGGGCGGAGAGGTGGAAGCGGCGGTACGGGTGTACAAAGTGAAAGGGAGGGTGTGGTGGCATTATAGGATCATATGGGTAAGGTAGGTTGTACTATAAGTCGTAGGGTAGGAGGATTGGAATTTCGTGGCTGTCTAGGTTGTTTTCAAACGTGTGACGTAGTATCCGTGCTGTACTTTTGCAACCCACTCTAATATGCTTTACTGCGCCAAAATTTCGCTTCTATGCGGAGTACGTACATTCGGAACTCTGTCAAATGGAATAATGTATTCAATGCATGCAGTGGTTGAAGATTGACAACGTCCAGGATTCTACTAATCTAGACTTTCTAATTCTCCTTCAGGGATTCTACCCCTCAAATATGTAAGTACTGCTCCCGTTCCTTTCTCGACCACATCCCTCCGTGGCACTCTGAAAATATTGCCGCCCACTAGAAAGGTCCTTAGCCCTTCTGTGCCCAGTAGGCCCAGCTTTGGTTCGAGGTGAGCAAGCTCGTTCCCAGTAACATCCAGCACCTGCAACCCTCTGACTGCTTCGACTTGTAGCTCTGATATTTTATTGTCGGAAGCGAACAAGCTCGTTAGTGAGGGAAAGCTGTTCCGTAAAATAGGCAGGCCTGTGAGACGATTTCGGGATACATTTAGTTCAGTCAGCTTTGGTGCGGAAATGAACCCAAGGAGTGGATTAAGAGAGGTGATGGAGTTAAAAGACAGATCCAGAACCTTAAGATTCGGCAATGAAAGGACGTTTCCTAGGTAGTTATTGTTGCTAAGCTTGTTGTGCGAAAGGTCCAGAAGCGTTAAAGAGTGGGCAACAACAACAATGGCATGGGGTATTCGCAGTAGCAGATTGTTATGAAGTATAAGAGACTTAATTTCGGCATACTGGACCAACGGTTCGAGATTCGACAACTCGATAGCATCCAAATTAGTGGATGAACGATCCACGGTGCCTCCAGACTTGACTGGCCACAGCCCAATCGGTCCAGCATTGCCACCAGTAGCAAGATCAGTGCCATCACGATTGATTTCATCCTCTGCATCAGCATCTGCCGGTGCTGTAGGAAGAACACGGCTCAAGAGTTCGTGTTTCATCTCTCCAGTCTCCATAGTAAGGAATTTGCGTTCTCTCAATGGGTTGTTGGCAACTCGCAGTGCAGTCAAACTCTCCATGAGCCCAAAGCGCTCATCCATCTTCTTTATGTTATTCATACTAAAATCCGCAGATTTTAAGTTC
This sequence comes from Cladonia metacorallifera KoLRI002260, assembly GCA_000482085.2. Classification (NCBI taxonomy): domain Eukaryota; kingdom Fungi; phylum Ascomycota; class Lecanoromycetes; order Lecanorales; family Cladoniaceae; genus Cladonia; species Cladonia metacorallifera. The sequence continues at coordinate 794,922 of KI911113.1, forward strand.
TGCAGAGACGTGATGCCTTCAGGAAATGAGCTCAACTTGTTGCCGCCCGCTGCCAAAGACAGGAGATTTGTCCACTCTGAAATGTTAGGCAGTTCCGTTAGTCTATTCTCGGCGACGTTAAGAGACTGAAGAGCGGGAAGGTGTATCACGCCGGAGCTGGTGAGCGAGGTAAGGGCATTACTGGTAACGTCCAACGACTTCAGTTGGTGCATGCTGTCGATACTAGATGGGAACAATGATCCGCTCAGTCTGTTACATGCGGCATCCAGTTCGACAAGTGGAAGATTAGCAAGACTTTCCAATGGCAGAGTTGTTAGCCTATTCCCAGCAATCTGTAGGACACGAAGATTCGATAGTCCATCCAAGTTGCCCGGTAGGGTGCTTAGAGTATTATTCTGAATATCAAGCACCTCCAGCTTGGTGAGATTGATGAGCTGAGAGTCCAATGTGCCATCAAGTGCGTTCTCGGCCAGCCGTAGTTCCCTGAGTGCAGGTATTTGGCTGATAAATTCTAGGCAAGAGTTGGTAAGACTGTTTTTGGAGAGGTTGAGCACCACTAAATGCTCTAGCCGACGAAAACCTATAGGGAGTGTTTTTAGTCGATTTCCGTGCAAGTCGAGCGTCTCTAGACCACCAAAGATATTGCCTTGATAGTCCTCGTCCATAGTGTGGGCATCTGCAGCCTCATCCGGGAAAAATTCTTCTTGAAGATGTTCGAACTCATTGTCTGCTGCATTTAGTCGGACTAGGTCGACCGACTCGTACCACGCTCCATCATCAGCATTGCCTAAATCAATGTTATACATGTTCATGACTTCTTTTGGTATCTCCTTGAGTCCTTGAGCTGCAATATTGAGCCGCCCATCACTCCTAGCAGAGGCTATGCGCTTACGCAAGACTAATATGTTGCTGCCTCCGAGCTCGAGATTGGGGAAATCATCAGTACCTTGTTTAGGATTTGCGAAGCTTTTACTTGAGCTCTGGCTTGCAACCCGTCGTGCTGCTTTAGCTTTGGCGATCTGTTCCCGGAGTGCAACTGAGGACTTTGGTGAGTTCGTGGGATCTGGTGCCTCTGACCGTGAAGATGCTGGCTCGACTGGTTTTGAAGGAGTCCGGGAAGATTTCTTGGAAGTGGGCGATTTCAGAGAAGCACCTTCACCAGGGGTCGCTGACGAGGATGACGAATGCTTCCGTTTCTCAGCTACAGTTTTAACCCCAAACACACCCCCAGTCTTCGGAGGAGCCTCTGCAAAGGCGTCCTGAGCCGACGGGCGTTGCTTGAAGGGTCGTGCGGCTAATGTCCTGCTCCCTCCTACAGGTCTTACTCCATTGAATTCCTTCTTGGTCATTGTGGCATTGGTAGGCACTGAAGACTTAAACTTTGATGGCGTAGAATCCGCGTTGCCGTAGCGCTGTGTTTGAGGCATAGTGCTCTGAACATAAGAACTCACTGACCGTTTACTTGGTGTCCCATTTAGAATCTGGTTCTCAGTAGATGGCACCAACGGGCGTTTTGTCGGCGATTGAGGTCGTGGAGTCGGAAATCCAGAGTTTAGAGCTCCATACTGGCCACTGCTCGTGCCCGGTCTAGATCTACTAAGAGATGAACCTGGCCGTGAAGAGGTAACAGCTGGACTTTCTGAAGTGAAGAAACTAGACTTCCGTCTTCCTGGAGATGGAGATGGAGGAATCTGTGAAAGCGTCTCAATAGTCCGGTCTGATAAAGATGGTCTGGACTTTCGAGAAAATGTACGTGGTGTGTATGGAGGATCTGTATTCTCTGTACCTGAAGGCTCAACAGGCATGTTTGGCTCAACAGGTAAGCGAGGTTCAGCTCGTTGTGGCTGGTCGATGGTCTTCTCTGCTGGCTCTACCTCTGGGGTAACCTTTTGGGGCAAAGCTTTTCTTGTTGGAACACTCTTCCCATAATCAAACCCCGAGAATGACTGTTTTTGTGGAATGGGCAATTTAGATAGTCTGGGTATCCCAGACGATCTGGGCAGGCGAGTGGTAGATTGATCCATGGTGAAAGGAGCAATTGCTGGGTTTCAGGGGTTTAAATGTGACATGGGGCAGGTTACCCACGTTGTTGGTTCATACGGTCGAGAAGTCGTCACTCAAGTACCTTATTACTTCTTCAATTGTTCACCTGTCAATAGCAATCGACCTGTACTTATAGGGTATCTCTGGTGTTGATTATCAAGATTGTCACCATGGTTACCCCTGCAACTGCTAGTGGCCGTGTTCCGCGTTCTATCTTAGCGTGAAAGGTGCGGGACACGACAAGCCTCCCAGCCATCCCAACTGCTTGATCATGCGGGCAACCTTGCAGTACGAAACAAGTCTCGACTCCCCAACCTCCCCCTCGACAAAGCACCTTGCGCTGGTAGGATGCCAGCTCCCTAAGTCCTTCCCTTACCTCCAGTGTGTGAAGGCCCATCTACCCTGATTGCTTATCTGGCTTCCCGCTCTCTGCATTGAAACGCTGCATCTTGCAGAACCCCTCTGTGCGACGTGGAAGCGTTCAGGATAGAAGTATTGCTTCCCCACAGTACGTACAGTAAAACAAGTCCTACTTATAAAAGCCTCTGACGAAGCTTTACAGACTAAGATCCTCTTTGTCGACTACCACCCACAATGTCCGAAATTGTGACTCCTAGTACCCCCAGACCAGAATCTTCAATGCGCCGAGCGGAAACCACACCTTTGTCAAGCCCTGGAGGTGGTAAAAACACTAGCAACATGGATACTAAACTTGACTCTCCCGTCCGAGCAAGTGGCACTATGACACCACCACCATCTACTCAATTGCCTAGGCCGTCGGTCCAAACGAAATTCACAAGTAGAAGAGAACATTCCCTGGTCTCCCCTCCTGCCAGTTTGAAGATTGGGCCTCCAATTACATCAAACGGGCTTTACGGAGAAGTGCCTAGCCTGGATTCTGTGAAGAACATGAACGAAGACGAATTGCGACGCTTGGTAAACGAGTTGCTACCAGCGCTCGGAGAGGCTCGGGTGACTGCTGCACATTCAAAGCTGCAACATAGTTTGTTAGCCATCGAGACCGAAGAGTCTGCAAAGCGAGCTGAAGTCGAGCATGAAGCAACCCGACGAGAGGTGCAGATACTTCAAGAGGGAAGTCCAGTTCATCGCAACAGCTTCAGTCCTCGGTCCCCCCAGGCTTCGATGCAGAGGAGCCTTCAACTTGCTCTATCACATTGCCGAGAAGTGCAGAATGAGAACGCACTTTTGGAGAAGCGTCTACGATCATCGAAGAAAATCATTGCTCAGTTGGATGGAGAGAATTCAGATCTTAAAGAACAGATTCATCGCCTTCGCCAACGTATCAAAGAGAACCGAGATCACTTGAATGAGATGCAATCAAGCGGTGCAATATCCATCAACGGTACTCCTGTCATGGAGTACACAACACCTTTGCATAGAGGCACACCTAGAACACCTGCTACACACGGCAGGCCACCACATGATCATAATCAGACTGTTGGCAGCCAAGATCCTATCGACAATCTCCTGCTTGCAGGACATTTCCTGAACGGAGAAGCCAGTAGCGTTCCAGCAACTCCTACCCCGCCGAGACCGAGAAAGGTACATGCGCAGCACGTGCGAGGCGCTCATTCCTTATCGTCTCTTCCCACGACGCCGAATAGGTCGAGGCCAGTCACGGCAGATAACGTTCTGATTACGCCCAGCGATCGTAATTTGGTGGACAGTCGAGTCAGCTTATCAGCCCCCGGTACTCAACTTGCATATCATGAGGAATCCCGAGCCCGGGAGGACCGCGACAGCACGATATCCGTGTCCGACAATGAAGAGGAACGCTACGCTGAGGAGGAATTGCCAGGGTCACAAGCAAGCCAGCTAGCTGCTAGTATGCTGCGTCGCTCGTTAGGCTCGCAAAACGATGGCAAAGCTGCACCAAGCAAGTTACAAGATGCAAGTAAATTGGTGCAAGCAAAACTCTATGGGCATGTAAAGAAGCCGAGTGTGGGTAGAACGGAATCTTCAAGCAAGCGAGGTGGTGACCTCAACGTGCAAGACGAGGTCGTTAGGAGCAGCAAGAAGGCTCGGATGGCAGAGGGGCCAGAGCGGTTAGGGTTGGGGATTAAAAGCTGGCCCAGCCCGGGGCAATAGAAATCCGTGTTTGAGCGCGCCACGATAAGAAGAGGGGCGACTTGAGGAGGACTGATACTGAATTATGCATCACAGCTCGTCGCTTTCTACTCACTCATATCTTGGTGTAGGTAGCTGATGAAGCTGTACATAGTTAGCTGCATATGAAGCTTGAAGGTCAAGCCCAGGTGGCTAGAGGATGGTCATGCAAATAGAATATTTTCGGAGAAAAACTTTCCTATGCCCACCTGCATGAACATGTGTCTACAAGATGCGCTGCTGTCGTAGTTATAAGATACTCAGTACAGGACGCCAAGACCCATAAGCGAGCTTTCACACTTCACACTAAGATCGCCTTACCAAATCGTCAAAAAAGCACATCTGCCAGCGATCAGAACGACAACGACGACAACCTGATCGTCAACCGTCAATATGGTGAGCAAATCCATCTGGAACAGTTCTGCTTGGCAGTGGATGGCCCTTTTGTAGGCAATGGCGTCTCCCGGACCTTTACTGACTCCGCAATTATGACAGACGATCAAGCACAACCAACAGATACAGCACAACCGTACGCTCAGCTCTGGCCCTTCCGACTACAGTATTATAGACTAACATCTCCCAGACTTCCGCAAGGACTGGCAACGTCGTGTCCGCACTCACTTCGACCAGGTACATAGTCACTCCTAACCAGCTCCTCCGCAACCCCAAGCTTCAGGATTACCACCCACAAGCTCGAAATCGGTCACTGACAGACAATCCACAGCCCGGACGCAAGTCCCGCCGCCGCAATGCCCGTCTCACCAAAGCCGTAGCCCTCGCTCCCCGCCCGGTCGACAAGTTAAAGCCCATCGTACGCTGCCCCTCCATCAAATACAACCGCCGCGTCCGTGCCGGCCGTGGTTTCTCCCTCACTGAACTAAAGGTACTCCACCACACCCTAACCAACCCCCAAACTTCTCTCCAGGCTCCAATGCTAAAACGCAACAGGAAGCCTCCATCCCGCGGCACCTCGCCCCCACAATCGGCATCAGCGTCGACCCCCGCCGCCGCAACCTCTCCACCGAATCCCTCTCCCTCAACGTATCGCGACTGAAAGCCTACCGCGAGCGTCTAATTCTCTTCCCCCGCCGCGCTGGTCAGCATAAGGGAGCCGACAGCAGCAAGGAAGAGATTTCCAAGTTCGACAAGGAGAAGGCTACGAAGCATGTGCATGGAGTGCTGCCGATTAAGAATGTAACGAGGGAGGAGGCTGTAGGCGAGGTTAAGAGAGGGGAGATGCCGGAGGGAGAGGAGTCCGCGTATAGGAGGTTGAGAGAGGCGAGGAGTGAGGCTAGGTTGGTGGGGGTGAGGGAGAAGAGGGCGAAGGCTAAGGCCGAGGAGGCGGCTGCTACGAAGAAATAGAGTAAGCGCCATGGAGGGTGATGGTAGTTTTTGCGTGTAGCTCGGACAGCAGGTAGACAATGGAATGCTTGCTTAAGGTCTGCAGAGACCACTCCGGCCGTGGGCTATCCACATAGTTTCTCTGTGAATGGCGCACCCTGCGAGACAATGGACACATTCTTTGCACCAAAGATGGTACACCAATCTTCTCTGCCTTCACTCCCGTATATACATCCCAAAACGGCGCCCATCCTCCCTAACTAAGTAACAATGCTACCCCATAAAACAGCGCCCCTCGCCCCCTAAAAAGCCGCCAGGCAGAAGAATATCGCTCCCACACCACCATGCTCCACCAATAATGCATGTATGTAAATTGTATAATGCAACCCATACTCTCGTCATAGCTGCCCCAAATGACATAGCATCGTATTCCCAACGTCTGTCATTCATCGTATGCGTATTTATGTGCGGTATAAGGTAGAACATGCTTTTCAATCCCGCTCTCTATCCTTCGCGACGCCCATTGAGTAAGTTTCTTCCATGTATTTCATGAGTACAGGGGGAACGCTCTCATCAGTCGCGCGGATGGTGATGCGGTAATGCTATAAGATATACTTGTTAGCCTAGACGACCGGGTGAATGCTAACGAGGAAAACTTACCTGTGTATCCCAATTCGGTTCCAATCGCAACAAACACCCCAGCTTGCCCACACCCGTATGCAGCACACTAGCCCCAACAACATTCTTCTCATTCGGATCCACACCCTTCAGTATACCCCAGCCAAAAGCCTCGGCTAACCGTTTTGTCCATTCTGCATCACCCATGCCTCGCCCTCTGCCGCCATCTTTGAGACCGAAGACTCGTTGAGCCTCCCGTGGTGCACCGCCAATCTGCCGCCATCGTTTGAAGAAGTCGTCGGCTGAGAGGTCAGCCGAGTCCATGAATTTGTGTATCACGACGGGAAGCTGGAGGGTGAGAGCTTGTAAGGCGCCGGCTAGGTAGCTGACGCGAATGGTTGGAGGAAGAGAGAAGACGCCTTTAGCTTCAAACATGACAGTCTGCTGTGCCTGAGCATCTGGATATATCGAGGAGTCAGGTAGGCTTTTTGTATCGATTCGTAATTGTTCCGTGGGATTGGGATTATCAAGGGTGGTGGTGAAGCTGCCAATAGGAGTAGAAGTGCGATTAGTAAAGTAGATGATCAAACAGCCCATAGCACCGCGGTATTCGCTCCGTACGCCGATCTGGATTTGAGCGTCTTCGTAGAAGATGGCTTCGGCAGAGAAGAGGAGGCGGCGATAGCCAGGTTCCCAGCCTTGGGAGAGATGGGCGGCTGAGGCGAGGTTAGGAGGCTTGGAGGCTACAGTGTTCTGATCGAGTTCCGCAAGGCCATGGGTACCATTTGTGGTGGGAGCGGCGTTTCCGTTCGTCGTTGGGTGGGTGCCGTTGGTTGGAGACAGTGCGCCGTTTGATGTCGGAGTGAAGGAGCGCTTGAGACCAGTAGCCTGGGTGAGGAGAATCTCTTTCGAGTCAGCGTTGGCGTCTTTACCGCCTACTATCCACGTTCGCTTGTCACCTGTTCCGGCATGCTTGCCGTGGAGGCGAGAGAGGAGAGCGGAAGTTCGTTCTGGGAATGGTGGCATTTCATCGCAGACCGTTCGTAAAAGGTCGTCTGTCGGTAATGTGGCAAGGGTCAGATACTCGCACGCTCTTTGCTGTAATTCGGAATCCAGCGTGTGACTGTAAGCGCGGAACACGTGAAGTAGCTGAGGCTTGATCTCGGGGAAAAGATTGACGAATTTAATAAATGAGGAAAGTAAGATAGCTCTGGTGCTCGACGAGCATCCCATCATTTTCGTTTGAAGAGCCAGGAATTGTTCGATCGGACTGCAACCATTGGTGTCTGCAATCAGATGGCCAAATTCACCAAGCAGGTAGCCCCCAATCTTTATCAGCGTTTCGTGGCATTGCTCTGCCTTCACATAATCGAGAATGTTCTGCGCGGCGTAAACTTGCAGCTCCTCATTGTTTGTCACTATCTGTATGACTCGCTGCCAGACTTCGTCGCTAACATGATCACCGGCCATAGCGATGAGCCGGAGAGATATGTCAACGTACCATTGAATATCTGTCGCGTACTTTTCGGTCAATATGGCGATTTTAAGGACCATCTCTTCTCGTATTGCGAAGTCTGCACTCTGCAGATACTTCAGAAGCTCGTTCACGATTGGTTGTGAGTTGGATGGATCGCACATGCTGTATAGTAAGTCTAGACCTTTCCGCCTAACACTGATATCCCTGTCTCTTAATGACCCAATAATTATGTTTTGATGCCTTTTAATAGGGTCTAGGGTCTCTGCTCGAGCAGCAAAGTGTGTCATTGCATCCAGCCCGAGATATCGCACATTGGTTTCTCGGGATTGTATGAATTTTCCTAGTCTTGAAGATATCTGCACCATAAGATTGTGCTCCGTGTCTAAGTGTATAACAAGGTTTATAGCTTCAAAGAGAACAGCGTTTTGCGCGTTGTTCTGCTGAACGTTCTTCGGCATGAGCATCGCTTCTTGTAGGATTTGTTGTAGTGACTCGCGGATGAGGGTTCGCACATGTGTATCTTCTGCAGGGTTGTCAGTGCTAGCCATTCAAACAGCGCTCCGACAAACGGACCTGATGGAGGAAAGTACTGCATCAACCGTAAGAGCTTTACTTGTATCCATGGGCATGGCACCTTGTAGTAGAGGTAGTCGGGTGCAATATCATTATCCACCACTATTCTCTTAAGCCGTTGCGCCGCCTTCACGTATGCCCCTTTGTACTGTTCTGGTTGGTCTTGGGCCAAGGCCATGACTAGCGAAGTGACTGACAGACAAACTCCCATATCTGGATCATCCATGAGGGAAATAATTCGTTCTGTCCACTCCTGTTGTACTATTCCCGGATATTTTCTGTAGAGGCGGAGGAGCGTAAGAGCAGCCTTTTTCTTAACGAATGCTTTTGATGTCCTGCGTTTGTTAGCCTACATTTCGCTTATGACAAAAATCAAACGTACGGCGATATGAGCAGCATATGTACGTCCCCACTCAGAGCCTCCCCCATCTCTCTACCCCCCACATTCGCAATGGCGTGTAGAGCCAAACAATTGAACAACTCATTATGCCCCAGCAGGTCTTTCCTGATACTATTGACCACCAAATGCAATAACTCATGTTGCTCATGCAGAAAAAGCGTGACAGCCAGATAACCAATCTGCTTCTCCGAATATTTGTTCGCGGAAATCAAGTTCACCGCCTCCAAATGCCCAAAGTCCACGTTCCATCCCAGAATATAAATGTACAGTAGCTTGCACACATACTTCTTCTTGTGGTAGCCATTAAGATTGCCGTCCTTGAACTTCTGCCGTATGTTCGCTAATTCCTTGTTTATGCGTTTTTCTTCTAGTTCGCGAGCTCGAGCGTTGCGTAGGTCGGCGATGAACTGGACCAGCCCACGCATGGATGTATTGTTGGATGAAGAGGACCGGCCCAAAAAGCCGGCTGCCGCAGCGCTCGCCAGTTTGAAGGTTGCGCCAGTTTCAGGGTGGAGGGATTGGGATGGCGCTGAGACTTAATCGATGGCCTGATTGCCTCCTCAGAGTTTGTGGTTGCTTCGTTGGAGGATGTAGCGACAGGGAGGGGATATTGATGTGCTCGACGCCGTCTTAGAGATCTTTAGCTCTTGTACAAATATCTGGTACGGTCCACTCTTTAGATTGCTTCGAGGATCCTACGCAGCCGAGGACCTGGCCGAAACCTAGCATGGACGTTTTCAACGTGTCACAGTAACGACTCCGAACTGTTCTAATAACGGGGTTTAGGAAACGTTCTTCGGTGGGAGGGGTCCACAAAAACAAGCTCTGCGGTGGTCTGCCGGTCTCCGCTGCAAGCGTTGACGCAGGGTCTTGGCGAAGCTGAGGTAGGTTCTACGCGTTTGAGGCTCTTTCAACGGTTTACAGTGACAAGTATACTGTGATTGTGAAGGACTTTTCACATTATACAGTCTTCAAATCAATTGATCTCGAGGTGATGATGAATTCTATTCTGCTAAACTACTCGTCTGGATAGCATTAACAGCATTTTGCCATGCAAAGGTCCACCATGCAACCGCACGTTCCACTACGAACATTTCGGTACTGTAACAATCATGAATATCATAAAAAGTTGCCCGTTCTCAGTCGCCGCTGCTATGCAATACATTCCAAATGACGAAAAGGTGGCTGAAGCTGCCGCTTTACTTGGTAGTGAAATCAATCTCGGTTGGGAGAAGGCCACCATCAGGAGCTTTCTCGCAGCTACAAGCATCTGCCAAGCGTTAGACTATGTGACTATAGTGCAACACTGTCAAAGTACTTACTTGCAGGGCGAACGCCGCAGGCACATGTAGCTCCAGCTACCTTAGCATTCTCAGTATCGGCACGATCACAGGTGCATTGGCCAGCTGGACGGGCGCCTACACAAGGAAGAGATGTCAATATGGATACACTCTGGTCTTTATAAGGTAATAAACAGAAGGTGGACATAGGAATCCTACGTGACCGAGTATGGGGATGGGAGGTTGGCTTACGGCATGAGCATCTGGCACCAGCCAAAACGTTCTCGGTCTTGGCCTTCTCACAGTTGCAGTGGAGAGCGGACTGCTTGCCACAGGAGCACTTGGCTTTGGAAGCACAGACACATGATTGACCAGAGCGGCCGCAGCAGGAACTTGGGACAGTCATTGTAAGATTCTTTATGGGAGTTTTGGTGGATTTAATGGATGTTTTGGAGTAACGGATCGAAGATATAGTAGTCTCTGGTGTTGGGTGAGCAGAAGAATGTGTGAGGAAGGTATTTGGGAAGGGAAAGAGCGCAGGTTGTCAGAGGGCACTGCGTGACTTCTTATGTACAAAAAGCAGCCTTATCGCCTAGAGCTGCTTTGTAACAAATGACTTCTGATTGGTCGAGACCCCGCCAAGCGTACGCTAATGAATTCCCCAGCTTCTGCCTCGCGAATCATATTATGTATATTGTCATTCTTTGCTGGGCAAGCTGCATGTTAATGAGAGTCAAAAGTTTCGACGTCTCGTTGAACAACACGTAGGGCATTGAGAGGCGGGGTACTCTTCAACTCCCGATGTGAAGCTTTTACGCGTTGGCAGCTTCAAACGGGACTGGGACACCTCTTACTGGTCGAAGCGCGCTTTTGCTAGCCCCAAAGAAGATATTCGGTTAGTAGGGCCGAGGAGTAAGACGTGCATTTCCATCAAAAGGTTGTATCTATGGCGAATCATGTCCATGCATTGAGTGCATCGGGTAGTGATACAGGAAATGCAGTGTGGATGTTGCGAAATTGATCGTTATATTCGGAGGAACTTGTGTGCATGTGTTCGTCGCCCCACAGCACCCTTGCAGGCTACATGCCATGCACTTATTCAGAACGACTTACATATCAAAGATGCCTTCCCCATCAAATGCATCATCACCAGCGCCCCCTGATACGCGGACCGCTCGAGCTTATGTAGGTCTACCGAGATAGATTGACCTGTGACCTAATATCTCGACAACCGTGGAGAAGCGAAGAAGGGTCAAAAAGGACAGGAAGTCTGAAGGAAGTCTATGATTGAGCAACCACGGACCAGAATGAGCTTGTAGTGATTTCCGGGCGAATTCCCAAACAAAAGCTGGCAAGCTAAGACAAGCCATTTCGGTCAATGTACACTTTTCTCATGTCCAGAGACGAGTCTCTGGGTTCGAAGTCTGATACAGGGATTCCAGCTTATCTGACTTTCTTTAGCCTTCAGTCGACTGGATCCCTTCCCCGTCACTTTCCGGGCTCTGGCTGGCCTGCTTATCTGTAGCATACACATTCCGTCAAGTTCGAGCTGAATAGGCAGGTTGCAAGCACTAACAGTCCCTGCGCCAAGTCTCCATCCACTTGGATCACTTGCCGCAGTCTTGAGCGGACATCAAGCAAAGGGTTTTGAAGGAACGACTACCCTCCTGTAAAGTTTGTAGAATGAAGTCTCTTGGTGGAGATGGCTAATGGCATGGCGCCACGTTCGAAGACTGACCCCGTCTTTTAGTCTGGCTGTTTTCGCCAAGTCCTGAAAAGGGGCATTTTTGGCGTCGCTATGGCTTATCCCGATGGAGGCATTTCTGTTGGGGGGCCTAACCATGATACGGGCTCTATGCATGCGTGTATGTGCAAGGCCCTGAACGAGGACTATTTAGCGATGATACTGAGGTCAGATATGATTAGTCTTATCGATGTGAGAGATTTGTGGTGGTGTCGACCCCGAGGTCAGGTAGGTATGTCTTGGTCAAGATCATAGTCCGGTGTTAGGACATCTCGCTGGTATGACCGTGCCTCCATGTGTATGATTATGAGAATGTAGATCTTCTTTCGCTGCATTGTCTTCATGGAGACTTGGTAGCTCGCGGCGGTGACAAAGGAGCTGCAAGGTAATCCCACAACGTGCGGGCTGGAAGGTGAGGTTAGCCGAGAGAAAGCACATGTTTCACCACTGAGCTCCTGCACGAAGTTCATTCTACAGGAATCTTCTGGGAATGGGATATAGAATTTTGTGTGATTCAGTGATGTTGCCAGACACACCTTGAGCGATGTGAAATTACCCTCATTCATGAGATAGTGAGAAATATGACCGCAAAATACGGGACTCTGGTAAGTATCCCGTGCAAAACTTCTGTGGGAATTACGGCAAGCAGAATGAGTGATACCAGCTCAACCCGGGATTTCGAGATTCTCCAGATAGAAAGAGAGGCGAAGTCAACAGTACATGGGGTCAGTGATTTTGTCATGATATCCATACAGAACCCAGAGTACTTGAATAAGGCTAGCATGACTTTCAACTTCACCCAATCAAATTTCGCTGCCTGTGCTAATTCTCCTGTGAAAGTCGCAAACCTTTGTATCTATAAGAATCCAAGCAACTAAAGCAAGAACAGACAACCCAAAGTAAGAGAATAGGAATAAACCCAAAGTAATCAGAAAAGTACAATAGATCTATAACATAAATCATATGGATACAGGAGGAAGTTCACAGAGTTTGCTTAGAAGGGGGCGATTGCCTACAGCTTATCTCGCACTAAGGAGCTGTAATGGTCCTCCAATTAGAAGTAGGGACTTACCGCGTCCTGTTCACACTGGACTACCTAGCCGTTTATGGATTGAAGAATTGGGTAGCGAGTACAGATGGAAAGCTTTCCCACTGGGCCATGGCAGCCAGAACCATCGACACAGAGATTTGCTGAAAGTTGCGTACGTGCACCATGTCGTCTCGAAGAAGTGGTCCATACCAGTCAATCATGCCCATGATTTCAAAAAGAAAGACTATAAGAGAGATTTTAAGGATGTAGGAGAACTCATGGTGAGCCATTAGTTGCGACTAATCGGAGAGCCTGATTTACTAATCAAGAGAGATAATTCGCGGCCCATGATATTTAGGTCTGCCCGTTCACTTGCTACATATTGACGTGACACAATCTTTTTTGGAAAGCCTTTCGCTCAGCTCTTCGTCTCCAACAATATTTATATAATCCCACAATCAATCCGAGCAGGAAGAATATAGAAATTTTACCCCCAACCGTGTAGCCCTATAGGGCTGATATAAACCCCCCGCCCCTGGAGCCGGGTCTCATTGCACTCAAATCCACACTTGTGGGTTCAGTTCAGAGAACGAACCTCTGAAGTGAACCCCAATCTGCTGCAAGAAATACTTTCCTATCAACAGCGTTGCCCGACGAGGTTAGGTTGCAAATCTGATGTGGCAGAGCTATTTGAGACTACTCTGTACAGAGAGTGACACCAAAAGTCCTGATTTACGCCGATGATTAGCGCGCCAAGAAACAGGCCCTATGAACTCACCCCTAGAAGGGTGCCTAGATAATACCCGCTTCAGGGGCCTCTAAGGTAGGGCTCCTAGCGCCCAACACACGTAGTAATTGGGTGCTTCGCCTAAAAAAAGCCCCTAGAAAATTAGAGTCTAGGCCCCATAGTACCCTAAAAACATCAACACGCTCAAAGGGCCATATCTGGATTTAGGGTTAGGGCTTACCAAGAATAGCTTAGCGCAAATCAGGACTTTTGGTGTCACTCTCTGTACTGAGACTCGAAAGTGTGATAGCCCTAATTAGAGGGTCCAGATACTAAGCTGCTGTTTGACTACCCCTCACGCGGCGGGCCGCACGTTTGCACATCATCCTTATCGGACTTGGGGTCGTGAGCTCTCATGATGTCTCTTTGAATCGGCATTCTCAGAGTTACCGTAGTACACTGACAAATGCGTTGCTGGCAAGGTCAGCAGACGCCAGAATTTACAGGCAGTAATCATGGGCATCCCCACCATCACCGAACGCAAACACTACCGCTTGGTAAGAGCACCCGCACCTCGCAACACACAGGATATAATTCAGTCACGACTAATCCACAATTAAGGTCCCAGGCGAACCGGAAGAGCCCACGTCCACCATCGTCCTGACCTCCAAAGACTCCTACTTTGTCGATGTGCGCATATACAAGGACAAGCACGAAGAAGAGATTGGTAAGGAGACAAATACAAAAGAATGTATAGATTGGGCATTCGCTGGAAGGTCTCACACGACACCACATGGTGCTCGCAAAGATGGTATGATCCAACTTTCACATACAGTCTGGGAGCATTGGATAGATTCTAAGAGCAATAACCCCGGTCCGGATGAAGGCGACATGTTAGTGCAAGAAGACGGAGATGTCCTGGAGCGAGGGATGCAGAAGCATCCTGTAACGGGAGCTGATACTGAATACGAAGAACTTTGGCATGACTTGGAAGTGGATGCTTTTGGGAAAAAGCAAAACCGTAGCAGCCTAGTATTGAGGGCTGAGCAGCTAGAGAGTGATGTTCGCGGTCTGGCGATCAAGATCGGAGGCTGGTGTCAAGTTATTCTTAAGACTGGAGATGCGCTGACGATCGAAAGATGGGAATGGAAGTCAAATGGTCTGAATGACGGCGAGTCCTCTGTTGGAGGTGGTAAACAAGCCACAAGAACGAGTAATGGCTGGGTCAGGACCTTCAGGTTCGGAGAAGGATCTCTCCCATGCGAAGAGATGTGCGATCGAACGACAGGCAAATTCGGCCTCAACGCAGTTATCAAGCGTCAATTGGACGCTGGCCAGAAATCTGAGATAGAGTGGAAGGTCATTGAAGAGTACTATTGGTGATCGATAGAAGAGCTGAATCTAGCCACAGCATTGCTGCCACATGGCTTTCAAAGTGCAACCACCATTGTTTGAAGATGTAAGGCTGGTATGCGAATGCGCACAGACCAGATTTCTCAGCATTATACCGAAGGACGAACCCGAAAGATCGAGGCTTAATAGCCTGATAATCTATAAACCCCACGTTTGGGAAAGAGCAACCATCTACTCTCTCGTGGCGAGCAACCACTGATCTTGTGACATCTTTCAGCTGAAGGCCTCTATGGAGGGTCACCTGCGCCACACTTACCTGACACGTCTACACTTCACCCTGATATATTCTTTTAGCATTCTTTGGTCATGCCCGGCTTAACAAAGTGCCAGAGTCGTAGGAGACTCGGCGTTTATTTTGGTGATTAGCAGGCCGATGTCACAAGTTCTTTGTTGCCTACAGAATCGTCGGGGTTGGTGAACATGGCGAACACTATCAGATACCTACCACCGCAGATGGATCCTCTAGCTGGCTCTTCTACAAGGGCTGCTCGTCAGAGCCCGTTGAGACTATTGATACAAGATGTCGGCGTCCTTGTCACTATGCTCCCCTACTTCCCCTACATATTCCTCCCTGTCAAGACCAAGGACCCCAGTTCTGAATGTTACCCGAGTCTTGAGGGTGTGAGAGATATCCTTGTGCAAGGCTGGCTCTTTATAATGGAGGCCAGCCTTTTGCTCATCTCTCCTTTAGTGCTCCTCGTTCTGCCTGGCGCCTTATCGGTGCTTGCTATTGCGATGTGCTATTTGACTGTCTATCTTGTGACCTGGCCTCTGGAAGGGCCTGACGTTACGTATTCGGCTATGGATGAGAAAACAGAGGCCCTGGCGGAGCAGCATAGAGATGAGCGGTGGCTATTTATCAACGGAACTGCAACCGGGTGAGATGACTTGATCTTCCAAACCCTCTGGTCTCTGACCGTACGTAGTCACGCTGGCCTACAGAAGAACATCGATCGAATCTCCAAGACCTTCGGGCGTGCCGTGATTGGCATTCATAACAGGACGTGAGCAGGAAATGAACGCGCATACCTGCCTCCCATCCACTGACAATACACAGCTACGGCCTTCCCGCAGACCTTCTTGAATGCTTGGTTCAGCGCTGCTTCAGCTACAAAACCAAAGACGTCCGTATCGCCTATTCATACGTCAAGGCCGTTCTTCTGGAACCTACGGTCAAAAAGGTTGTGCTTATTGGCCATAGCCAAGGTGGCCTTATCGCCTCACTCGTTCTGGACGAGCTGTTCTCAGAACTCCCAACCAGCTGCATGTCGAAGCTTGAGATTTATACCTTTGGCTCCGCAGCGTCTCACTTTTCCAATCCTCTTATTTCCCTAGCGATCGAAGCTAGAAAGCCCGTTTCACAAATCCCTCCTTTAGCTGTCCACTTCGATCTGCCTGCCCAACCGGAACGAGTCATTTCACACATTGAGCATTACGCCAACGAGAAAGACATGGTTCCTCGCTGGGGAGTGTTACACTGCGTTCAGGACATACTGGACAATCGCTATGCAGGCTCCGTCTTCGTTCGCATGGGGGCTAGCGGGCATCTCTTCAACCAACACTATATGGATGCGATGTTTCCCTTAGGGGGTCCGGACACTGTTTGGCAGCCGAGCAGCTTTCTGGATCAGCAGGTGAAGGTAGACAAGAAACTTGCCATGAAGAAAGAAAACGTGGCTATCAGCAAATTCGGCGCTACGAGAAGGGAGAGCGGTCTAGAGTTCGGGAATGGGCAGGTTATACACGATGGCGCGGGTGTTATCAATGGTCACGCGGATAATACAGTTATGGCTTTCGGTCGCACGAACTCTGGTCGAGTGCTGTCAGAAGAAGCGCAAGGCAAGACGGTTCGAGAGTTGAGCCGACTGTGGAGGTATGAAGGAGGCCGATCGCCACGCACGCCGACTCCATGCCCTACTCGTGACGGTCAAGCGCAGCGATCTGATGAGGGAAACACCAATTTCGAAGCCTGAGGCAGCCCTTTCTCTTTCTCAGGAGAAAGAGATGAACAGAAAGAGCGGAAAGGATAGTGATCCAAACACTGGGGGACTCTTAAGAACCTCCCATAGAAGCTTTACTGTTCCGACTACGATGGGGCAGCTCAGTCAAGCTAGCATTTATCATTTGGGAGGTTGTATTGAATGTGGGCGTTTTATTCTTATCCAGCGTTACCCTGCGTAGCCTGCCTGCTCTTTGGCTAGCCTGGCGCTGTACCTCTATTCAATCCTTAGTTCTAGTACTTTGGCTTGTATGACCATCAGTAAATGACAGAGCAAGAATGATTATCAGAGCGGCATTGCTGACGGAAACGGTACTTCAACGCTGTACTCTGGACAAGCGCTTACCCACAACTTCAAGCTCAAATAATTTAACTTGAGGCTTGTAGCCTTCACCATTTAGGCTACTAACTTAAAATACATAATGAAAGGGCTGGTATATCGATCAATGGAATCATGCAGGAGTCGCTGACAGTTTTCTGCCCCCTTTTCGACAGATTTCACTCGCCAAGATGCCCACTCCGTTACTACCAACTACCATCACCACCAGTAGGCCTTGCTACAACTTGCGAATACGCCTTGCAGCATGGCTGTGGAGCATGTAACTCAGAATGGAAGGTGCGTGTCATTAGTAATCACCTTACTAATCAAGCTAGCGCCGGATGCATGTACTTTACTTCTACTCTGTACATTGAAATCTGTCGACTCCCTTGCTTCTGCTGTTGAGGGGCTTGAACGGGCTCTGAGTGTGCGAGCCGGGCCTTCGTAGTGTGTTATGAATGTAGCCTTGAGAAGATCTAGGGCGCTCGATGCATCGAGGATTGTGTCGTGTGCTACATCGGGGAAACCTGCCCGTATCAGCCGCATAAGCAGATCCTTTATCCAAATATAGAAACATTCCGATACTCTGCAGTGTTCTGGCCAAGCAAATCTCTCATTGAAAGATAGCTAGGTAAGATCGACACTCACGCAAGCATAGCTCTTTTCGGCGGCGCTTCC
Organism: Cladonia metacorallifera KoLRI002260; assembly: GCA_000482085.2. NCBI lineage: Eukaryota > Fungi > Ascomycota > Lecanoromycetes > Lecanorales > Cladoniaceae > Cladonia > Cladonia metacorallifera. The sequence continues at coordinate 812,691 of KI911113.1, forward strand.
CCTGGGACCGCTCCTGACCGCTATCAACTGCTGACTATGATGGTCTGCAGGCTTGCTTCCGAGGCAGGCCTCCAGAGCACTGAGGCAGACTTTCATCGGAAAAGGTCAGCTAAGAAATCGCCCATTGGTTCGATAAGTATGCCTAGAATACCACCAACTCTATACGCAAGATCGAGGACGTCCGCGTCTGAGCGGCATGAGAGAGCAACATGAATGAGCCTCTAACTCCCACCAGCGTGGAGTTCGCTCCCGTATGGGATGACATAGGTCGCGTACGTGGCCAATTGTTTATGATGGGATTCGAAGGCACGGAAGTCACTTCTCAAATTAAAGGACTGATCGAGGACTACCATGTTGGAACAATCCTTCTAACGGCGAAAAATCTTAGATCAGCTGAGCAAACCACCAAACTGGTCCTCGATTTACAGAAGATTGCTCACAAAGCTGGTCACCCATTGCCCTTAGCAATCGCGCTCGACCAAGAGAATGGCGGGGTCAACAGCCTATTCGATGAGGATTGCATTACGCAATTTCCCAGCGCAATGGGAGTTGCAGCGACTGGGTCAACCAAGTTGGCTTGTGGTATAGCCAAAGCGACAGCGGAAGAGCTTTGTTCAGTGGGCGTCAACTGGATCATGGGACCATGCCTGGATGTTCTCACCAACGTGAAAAACCAGCCTCTAGGCGTACGAAGCTCTGGGGACAACGCGGAAGAGGTGTCAAGATTTGGGGTGGCATCGCTCAGGGGTTTCAAAGATGCAGGCATAGCTTCCTGTGGCAAACACTTCCCTTCATATGGGAACCTTGAGTTCCTCGGTTCTTCCCTTGATGTGCCTGTCATTACCGAGTCGCTGGAGCAACTAAGCTTGAGCGCTTTGGTTCCGTTCCGCCAAGCTATAAAGCACGGTGTTGATGCTATGATGGTAGGTGGCTGTGCAATGTCTTCCGTGAGTGCCATGCACGCGTGCCTCTCAGAAGAAGTGGTTGAAGACCTGCTACGCAGGAAGCTCGGTTTCGATGGAGTGGTCATCTCTGAATGTCTGGAAATGGAGGCTTTGAGCCACAATATCGGCGTGGGGAATGGGACCATCATGGCCTTCAATGCTGGTTGCGATCTTATCCTGGTCTGCAGATCTTACACAGGTCAACTAGAAGCACTCCGTGGCCTGGAACTTGGACTCGAAGATGGTATCATCACTCAATCAAGGCTAAAACAATCGCTCAGGCGGATGCTCGAGATAAAGGCCAAATGTACCTCGTGGGAGAAGGCACTCGCACCAGAGGGAATAGCAAGATTGTCGAGAATGCAAAGAACACATATGTCGTTGTCTATGGAAGCATACAGTTCTTCAATAACGGTTGTACGAGACAAGGATCGATTGCTACCTTTGTCAAATATCCTTGATGCTGACGAAGAGCTACTGCTACTGACGCCTTTGGTCAAGCCTTTGCCAGCATCTGCAGCATCGCAAGCTCTGGCGACAAGTGCAGAGTTCTCAAAACCGTCCTCGCATAAAGCACTTATGAGTGGCGAGATTGTCTTCAAGGAGTTTGGTAGATCTCTTGCTAGACAACGAAATGGTCGTGTCCTACACGCGTCGTATACCGCTAATGGAGTACGTCCAGTTCATGAGACTCTAATCAACCGCGCAAATGCCGTTGTTGTGGTCACTGCCGATGCGAATCGAAATCTCTACCAGCAAGGCTTCACGAAGCACTTGGCCGCGATTTGCAAGCTAGCGCAAGTTGCAGACAAGCGTGAAAAGCCATTAGTGGTAGTTTCGGTGAGCTCTCCGTATGATTTCGCGATGGAGACTTCCCTTGGAACGTATATATGCACTTACGACTTCACTGAAACGGCTCTGCAGGCATTAGTAAATGTCCTCTTTGGGGACCTCACTCCAGCCGGATCACTGCCGGGAAGTCTGCGGCAAAATGACAAAGTGCATCAGTCGAGGCAGACATGGCTTGTTGAAGCCTGGGACAAGGCACGCGACGCTGATGCGCTTGACACGCTATTGAAGAAACACATTTATCCAGTTGAAACGAGTTCGGTCCTTATCGGCTGCAATTCAGCTGCGTTCATTGTGGACCATCAGTCAGTAGATGAAACACACTTTGTGGTACGAAACAGCAGTACTCGGGCCCTTTATGGCTTCTGCACAACATATTTCTTCTCATCTTCAGGCATTGGTGTCCTCGGAGCTATCTTCGTGGACCCGGAACGAAGAAGGCTGTCCATTGGCCACTCGCTACATAACAGGGCAATTAAGCATTTGCTTCAGAAACACCGGGTGAGGAGACTTCAGCTTGGCACCAGATTACCCGGTATATATCTTGGAATACCAAGCAGCAACAGCCTGGAGCGCAAGCGACTAGGGCGATGGTTCTCAACCATTGGCTGGGATACGGGTCAAGCACGACCAGTGTGTAGCATGCTTCTTTTTGACTTGACTGCTTGGAGCGTCTCAGACAGCCTTCTTCGTGGTCTACACATTGCAGGATTTGAGTTTGACCTCGTGTACGGGCCAGACCATGCGGAATCCATTTTTGATCTGGTCAATACCACATCCCGACAAGGCATGATGGAAATCTATGAACTCGCATTAGCTGACCACAGGGGGTCGGGAGTAATCCGAGCGAGGCGAGCAGGAGATGAAACCATCATCGGAACAGTAGTCATCTACAATGCAGCATCGAACTGGTCGCACCTGGTGCCTGCATTAAATCGGACCGATGATGTCATTGGAGGCATCTCCACGCCAGTGATCGCACCCAGTGTGGCCGAATATTCCACACTTCTCCAGGGCCTAATCTTACTGGGCATTAAACAGCACCAACGCCAGCAAGCTAGTGCGGTACTACTGGATTGCGTGCGTTGGCCCGAAACACCAAAACATTTGCGTGTCAGAGAGAGTGCTGATCTTTACGCAGGTCGACCGCGACGGCAACGTAGACAATCTAACTACCATGGGCTTCACAGTACTACACACCTATGATGAGATCTCTTGCGATGCGGGCACCTTCGTACTGCCAACGTAGTTTCATGCCCTGGACCCTGGACGTGAATTCTATCTATATAATATATTTATCTATCTTGTACCTGACTAACTAAGTCAGCGGAATTTGGGCGCATGCATGTCAGATGGGAAGCGAAGGAGTCTGCGGGTTGGAAAAAGTGAAAGTGAGAGCGAAAATGATGATACCCATGGGCGGTCAAAGTATTCGTGGTTATTATTACATAGACTTTTCTGCTGTACTGTCAAAGTGTCCCAAACCCAAGCATGCTGCATGCTGCATAGATTTGAAGCATAAGCAGACCCCATTCTGTGTGTCCAGTGTTGACGCCAACACTTGTGGCGACCTCGTGGCAATTCTGAAACATGGGGATCTGCACGAAAATGCAAGGGAACAACGTGGCTCATGCAGCCATTGCTGACGATCTTTTTTTGCACCCCAATTCCGCCAATGGAGCGATTGGCTTGGAGGGGAAGCGGTCATCAATAAGTGTCGGCTAGAGGCTATTCTAGAGGGTGCCTGGATGATGAAGATGAAACACGTCTTTCAGATGTTTCATCCTTTTACTCACCTACACTTGCAACAACACTTCCGTTCTTCTAGAATCTGGATTGCGGCCATGCGCAGTTGCAGGCACGTTGTTTGAACTTTGATAGTATCGATTGTGCATGCCACGCATTGTACACCCGTGCGCTGGAGGCGGTTCCTGCCCAGAGCGCAACGATCGCCTACTCTAGGCCATGGTCCCGGCGAAGCTTCTTTGGCTTCTAAACGACCGAATGGAAGTTTCTGACGGGCTTCCCCCCCTAAACCGAATCGCGCTCGTTATCCGTTGCCCGTAGCGGGAGGGGATCAGCCGGGCATAGCTGTCCACTACTCCCTATCCACCAATAACCACAGGGACAGTCCACTGTAGTCAAGGCACGAGTCCAGCAAGCGTTGAGTAGTGCTTGAGTGCTCGTAGGGTTGAAAGATGGTGGGTGCTTTAGAATACTGTAGGGGTAAGGTACTGTAGGGTTCGTTGTAGGGCAACGCAGGCTGCTTAGTCCGTCATTATTCCACGGCCTTCTTTTCAGGGTCACTCAGGCACACCTCAGCCCCAAAAATACTCTCCTGCACCCCTCATTGGCGTAATCCGGGCAGCCACCACCCCCTCCTCGTCTGCTCTTTATGCACGCCCACCCCCCTCTCGTACGCCAGATGCCTCCAGTACCAATCGCTGCCCCGGTGAGAAATCCTTCTTCCTCTTTTCGCACTCGCTTCCTCTTTCTGATAAGCAGGATTCTTGTCTCAGATTATTCCCAAACATAGTTCCCCAGTCGATCCCTCGGATAGTGCAAGCCGAACAACGTGGCCATCCCTGTGCCATGTGCTGAAGTATGCACACACCTGACGATCCCATGTAGATCGACATCATGCACTCGAAATCAAACCCGACCATACACTTCCCACCACCTTGCCCCTCCTCGTTATCTCCTCGCCTTTTTGCTGGTGTACCATCTATGCCATTCATTCATTGGATCTTTCATTCCTCTGTTCCTGGCGAAAAGCCCGTCAGATATGATTTACTTACTCCTTGTCCCTGTTCGTTACTCCTTCCCGCTGACCTGAGCTGAAAACCCCCGAGAGTGCCCACTCCAAATATTATCAACACACATTACCTGCACACCTTCACCGTTCTTTTCATTCTCTTATTAATCTCTCTCTCCTCTCTTCCATCTCCTATTCATCCATATCTCTCTTCTGCACTTCGACATGCTCTGCGAGTAATCGATCGAATCCGGTCTCTACTGCTATTATTCCCACAGAAACACACCACAATGGATGAATTCGGGCACGCCGGGATGCCTTACCTCGGAAACCCGCTTGCATACAGCCATGCCGCTACCACGGAAGATTACATGAACACATTGCCCGCGCTGGGTCTTGATCACAGATACCAGACCCCAAGCTACACGGATCATTCCTTTGGAGGGTGAGTGAGAGACACATTCCTGGCATTGCTTTGGATCTGAGGCTGACTGTTACCGTTGCTCAGCTCTACCCACCTCCCTAGCCTTCCTCTACCTGCTCTTCCCTCAGAGGCTGACCGAGGCTTCAATACCGGCTACGATGACTTTCACTTCGATCCACTACCTCAAGAAAACCAAAATCAACACCCAGAACAATCCAGCCCCGATCTTGCCCCCAGCCTCAACCAGAATGACGCCCTCCTCAACTTCCAACAACCTCCTACGTACGGCTTCACACTCCTCGATTACTCCCTCCGTCGAACATCAGTAATAACAATGAATGCACGACTACATGGCATGTTCTTCATGGCTGATACGCCAGCTGCACCTGGGCTATTCCCACAGAACCCACCGCCGGAGCTGACATGCTATCGCCGGAATTTGTTCCAGGTCACAGGATCGATTACACTCCCGAGGGGCCTGCGATACATCCTGACGGATAGTGGAGAACGCATCCCCATAGTGTCGCAAGAGCTGGCAGTCTCGGCAACTGAGTCGGTTGAGGGACATGCTGTGAAGCTGATCTCGGTACCGTGGAAGACGCCCGCCAATAACACACCTCCTATACCAGAAGACAAGACAGAGAAAGAGCCCAACACGATCCCACTTGACATAATGTCAAATCAAGATATGGATGCAGACTATGCTACCTTCCCAATAGCATGGAAGCGTCTTCAGTTTCGGATAGCAACAGCAAATAACGGGCGACGAAAAGAGCTACAACAACATTTCGTCACCAGACTGAACCTCATAGCCACTTTGACGACAGGAGTGAAAGTCTCGATAGCTGAGATCAAGTCATCAGCCATTGTTGTCCGTGGTCGGAGTCCAAGAAACTTTCAACAACGTAGGGAGCTTGCGGTAGGCGAAAAGGCCACCGCCCGCAAGGGTATGGGCTCTCCACAGCCCTCGTTATCACGACGCACGACTAGCAGCGAGACCAATCCTAAATCGCCGCTGAAGAGGGAGCACAGTAATGGCGATAACACTTTTGCGGCTGCATTTCACAAAGTCAACACCACCAATTCTCCCACCTCAAGCAACAATACCTTCCCCACGAGCAACAGTTGGGGTAGATCCACCAGTGGCTCAGGAGCATCAAGCGCTCCCACCCATCCCACACCTACATTCAAGACCCCTACCCTCCCCAGCTCAAAATCTGTGTCTCCACCAACAGCCCCGCAGCCTCTGTCCCTCACAGATGACTATTCGACCAAGGCCAGCGACTCCAAACGCATCAAGACTCAACATCCTCTCAAGTCTCCAAGAACAACCAACACCAACAGACCTCACCCCTACAAGCCTCCCTCTCTACCTCTACCTATCCCTTCCACAAGAAAATTACTCTCCAATACCCAAAAGATCAAGCTGCCAGAAGTCACCGACAAAGCAGACCTATTTTACGAGTATGTCCCGCTTCCGAATGGCGATATGATGCAGCCAGTCGACGCAATTTATAGACCGCATGCTGTACATCACACTATTACCACTACCGCTGGTGGACCAGGCACGAATCGGAAATACTTCAGTCAGGATGCTGTATGACTTTTAACTCCGCCACTGCTACTACGAGAAGGTATTAACGAAAGTTGGGATGAGGTAATTTGTTTTGAAGATGAAGAACTGTATTTGTATCATTAGGTGTTTCACTATCCCTCTTTTATCTTTCCATTGGCTCGATACCCATGTCTTACTCACGACCACAGATGTAACAATATTCAGATATGCGGGCGCGGGATTTTACGAAAGAGAATTTTGTCTTGGTTATGAATAAAAAGCGAGGATTGGACTTGCATGGGATTTTTTTCAGAGCGGGCATTACTACTGTACGATAACACATGCTGGATAAGGTAGATGTTTGAGATATGAAATGATGGAATTGGAGACAAGCACGCACGCTTGTGTTTGCAATATCGGGATTCTGAGGTTCTTTGGAATTATCTGTCAATTTTTGAGATCTAAACTTAAAATCAGTTGCACCTATGGCTTAACTAAAGTAATTGGAAGTCATATTGTCTCACAGAGCACTTGAAGTCCAAGCAAATGAAGCGAAACTACCTTCCTTACATTAACTTCATTGACTTGAACTAACTCAGGCAGAAAAATTCCACCATCCCTATACCCAATACCACTTATCAGACCCGCAATACCACCACTCTTATCTCTATACCATCAAAGACAATAGCCCGCCTTCTATTGTCTCCCTTTCCTTTCCTTTTTCTTCTCTTCTCTATTTTCCTTATTATTTACTTTCTACCCTTCCCTCTCCCTTCCTTTCTCCTAGTTATATACACCCCCCCCTCTCCCATCTATCCATACCCCCCCCCACCCTTC
>KI911113.1:820559-848893 GCA_000482085.2 Cladonia metacorallifera KoLRI002260
CCCCTCTTACGCCCCTCTCCCATCTATCCATACCCCCCCTACCCCTCCTCCCCCCCTCCCTAAAACTCAACAGTAGAAGCATCGCACAAAATCCTTAATAGATTATAAATCAAAGTTGAGAGAATAGCTTAAGGATATATTATTTGGATATCCCTTCCCTTTTAGAAATAATTGAAATAGGAGGTATTTAAGATATTCCAAGCAGAGGAGAGGGATTGGAAGGGAAGGAGATTAGGCGGGTGGATGGATAGGGAGGGGATAGGGAGAGAGGGGGGAGAGAGGGTCCAGTTTCAACAGAAATGAAGGGAATAGAAAAGAGTAAAAGGAAGTAAGAGGGAGTAAAAGGAAGTAAGAGGGAGTAAAAGGAAGTAAGAGGGAGTAAAAAGGAGTAAGAGGGAGTAAGAAAAAGTTGGAAAGAGTTAAGGCTCTGGTACCTAGGACTAGAAGTAGTACGGTATAAGAGAGCCTGATTTGGCTGAGTTGCACCTAGCTACTCTTTTTTTAGTCATGATGGCGAGTTTATAGGATAATATTTTCTATCATATAGGTTTTTTATTAGATATCTTTGCCGAGCGATGCTCACAACTCAGAAGAAAGCGCCCAAACATTCCTATGTCCATTTTAGTAGCCGGATATTGCAGATTCCATGATTTTACCCACGGCTGAAGATGCCAATCCTCCCCAAACGGGCCCAGTCTCGCCTGCATGAGGTTGTAAAGATCCTCATGGAAAGTGAAACCTCTGTACAGCAACATTTGCCATGGGGTTATTCCAACTTTGGCTGGTATGGAAATGGATTTTTCGGTCGTAAAATCAACGACGGCCCCATGATCAAGCATCAGAGACATGGCTAGCCACCAATGCCACTGGTAAATCACCAGATCCTCACGAACGTGCTTGTAGGGAATGAAGCCTATTTCATGTTCTTCGCCACAAGAAGCATCGGATAATAATACTTGGCATGCAGTCAAACCATCGAAGACCTCGTTGGGGTCACTGCCATGGTCTAGAAGACACTCTATGACAGGCACATCCCTCCAAAGGGGAAGTTGTGATCTTGAATCTCTCTGGCCATGGACGGCGTAATGCAACAAAGGTCGACCCTGCTTGGACTTTACAACACCAGCATCGGCAGTAATCTCCGCAATGGCGTACCACGTTAAGCCCGCTTCGATGGCGAATGAAAGCCATGTATCTTGCCAGTGGTGCCGAGAGAACCTCATTGCAGACATTTGAGTCCAATTGCGAAAAGGAAATTGAGGTGACTTCGTCAGGCAGTGCTGATCGTAAAGGTGAGTATATGCTCGATCCATTTCATTGAGAAGTTGTCGCATCGTGGGGGAGATATGAGGACCCTTTTCGTCCTCAACGTAGGATATACAGTCGTGGCAGGTTCGTCGGTCGAATGAGGCTATGGAAGGGCCCCTATCTTCGAGAGACTTCAATCGCCGGATGCTTCCAGCCATAAGACGCTCGCGAGCTTCCCGGATGTTAGAATCTGTTAAGTGATTTCCGAAGACGCGCTCCCATACACCCTTTCGCGACAAGAAGTCTTCTACGCTTTGGTGAATAAAATGGACTTCTGCTACATGACTTGGTTGCGATTCATGAGGTCTAACTTCCACCAGGCCACCACATCGGCTTGCTATACGCAATAGCATGCTTTTAGACTCGAAAACACGGACTTCTTCTGAGATTGGGCCACATGGCCTTTCGAAGCATTCAGATACGTACTTTGCGACTTCTGAGAATTCGTAAAGACTTAATGGTCGAATAGCACTTCTCAGATTCTGAAAGAGCTTTTCGGCATCTCTGAGATATCGGCGGTCCACGCGCTTCATCATATTGGTGTATAGGTCATCAAGGTGATCTGGTAGGGCTCCAAGCTGTGCTTGTAATTCTTGGATTGTGTTCCCGTCGCAAAGGCCTTCGTAAAGATCCTCAACGACTAGCCTAACCCATAAAAAAACCCCATTTGCTCTCTCAACGATGTTTTCCACCAGGTTTGCAATAACCTTCATTTCTAGATCGGAGAGGATCCCATGGGCACGAGAGTGGTTTCGAAGCCTAGTATCCACGTAACACCTTATATCTCCGGTAGTCCATTGGTGCATTGATAATGTCGAACAGCTCCGGAACGCCTCTTCGAATGCAGTATGAGGACGACTGGAAACGCATGCCTTGACTTGGATCGATCGATCTCTCGACATACTTGTCAAGAAATGCATATACTCTGCAATTTCGCTAGCTTTACCCTCGTACTCGTCCAACGCATCAATGAAGAGACACAGATGGGCCACTATGCAATCCTGGCAAAGGATAGCGCCCATAGCATTCTTCAAGGAGGTTTGCGTCCAGTTACAGACCTCAATCTGCCAAGCATTCTTCTTGATATCAGGAATCACGATATCGGCCAATTCTGGTATTCTTGTTAGAATCTCCAGTAATATGGCCCGAAGCAGGCCTTCAAACGATCTCTCAAGTTCTGATCCTAAACGGTAAAAGAAAAATGAAATTGGTATGCACCGAACAAAATGCGAGCCTAGAATTTCCTGTGTCGTGTGATGGTCGAAAATATGTTTCATCATCGTTGACTTGCCAGAGCCAGCTTTGCCGTTTATCCAGAAAAGGCCATGACCAGACCGTAACCATTGAATGAAACCGGGACCAGGCACTTCGAAGATCCAATTCAGTGTGTCTGGCGATGGATCTCGTAGAGCTCCTCGGCGAGCATCTATCTGTTTGAAGTAGAGGCTTTGATAAAGATCCGCGGTTCAATTAGCGAGAGCCCAGATAGTACCTTATATCCAACATTTGAAGAAACTCACCGTGCAGGACTTTAGGTGGCAGTGTAGCACCTACTGCAGCTTGTCAGCTTCCAACCTGCTCAGAAACCGCAGAAGGGTCAGGCAAAGACATTTTTGTTCCTACTGGGTCCTTACCCGGGCGGTCATCTCCACACAATCGCTCGACGCACGATTTTGCTTTTTGCTGAGACTCAGCGAGACTTAGATAAGACTGTGTTGAATCCGCTATTAATGCTTTTTCTTTATATTCTTCGAGGCCTACATCTGCTAGCCCGTGAAATACATTGAATCTAAAGAAAGCATTGCGTTGAATTATATCCGGGTGCGCAAGGTAGAAGTCGTCTGAAGTTTGTTCAGTTTGGGTCACTATTTCTTTCATTGCTTCGACAATGCTTTTAAGACCTCCGTCAAAGGTATGCCCAGGAGCGCTTCCTGTGCCAATGCTGACGTACATCGCTTCGTTTATTCGATCTGGCCAGATTGAGGCAGCTTCCCGGTGCAGCAACTGGATAGGATTGTTGTAAAGTAAGCCACCATCAATGAACTCTTGATCATAGGGCCCAATAGTAACGGGGTCGAAGAAAGTTGGGGCCGCCGAGGTCGCCCGACAAGCTTGCCAGACCTGACAGTCTTCGTACAAAGTCTCAGGTAATTCTGTCTCATATGATCTCAGTACTGCTAGCTGAGAGTTCTGCACCCTCGTTGCTGAAACAAATACGCGGCATTTGCAATCAGGATCTTGAAGTAGCACGCTCGAGTCTATCATAGCCTTTTCTTTCATCATTTCCTTGATGACATCTTCAAATTTCTGGGAATCGAATCTACCATTCGCAAGGAGAAAGTCCTTGGACCTCGACAGCAAGTCGACTTTAGATCGTTTGGACTCAAAGATACGTTCGGATAGTCGAAGATATGCAGCTTCACAATCTCGAACAGACATTCTCAGGCGACCCAGCATAACTGCAACGAGACCTCCCGTGCTTGTTCCACCAATCATATCGAACTCTTCCCATGGTTCTACGTTTCGGCCGCGCTTTTTGCTGATATTGCGCATGAGATGCTTTAAGATGATGATCTCTGACAAGCCTCTAACGCCACCTCCATCGAGTGCCAGCAGTCTCAAGGGCGGACGCCGTATCTCCTCCAAACCGGCCTTCTTGTGTGAGGCCATGAGTGGTCGTTCGCTTGAGATATGGTTCCGTTCCGCTTCCCCTGCATCTTCTATCCACCTGCGCTTCATAGCTGCTGCTGCAGGTAGAAGTCTATCAATCTGATTCTCTCCGTCCTCCTCGTCCACGCACCTCCTTTTGCGTACGATTGTCGTATTTTGCCAATGTTTGATTTGCCTCTTGCATTGTTGATGTAATGCGGACCCGAGGAATAACAAGAAAGGAGTAAAAGGATCATTCGTGATGGGGATCAAGTCGGAGAGCTTGCACAATGAGAGGCCTCGTGTCCTCAGTGAAGACGAGGCCTCTCAGTGAAGCGAGTCAAACGTGTCCCTTGCTGGATATCAATGGTTTCTGCTTCGAAGAGACTGCTGGATTCATATCTTTACCAAGCGTCGCAAGCCGGCAAGCAAAGGTCAACGGAGTGAAGCTTGGGGTGGGGGGGAGCTCGGCTACGCGAGGCCAAGGGATTAGCAGCTCACCCAGGCTTGCTAGGTTCAACGCCCTAGTCGTGCGACCGTAGGGCGGCGCTCACTCTACTGAGGCTGGGGCACATTTCTAATTAGTCGTAGCTTGGCTTGAGGGCGACAAAAATCTGCCCCTGGCTCAGTCGAAGCTCGCTCGGGGGATGCCGCTTTAGCGAGGGAGCTGTTAAAGATAAACACTTGAATTACTCTCTTTCTATTATTTTCTATCCAAATAGGAAAGGTTCACCTTGTTTAAGTTATAACATCGATCTTATACCTTATATCCTCCATCTCACTCGCCGGCTACTATCTTGTACACCTTCTTGACAATGTTCGGTCCGTGTACACCATAAATCGAAAATCCACCACGTTTCGAGCACGGAACATCCTCCGTATATTCGATCACAGATATCACGGCATGAGACCCAATTTTCGAACCACGTGTCCCTAGCTTTTGCTGCCTTGGCAACCAGATCGACCAAAACACATATCAGGTGTGCCACCATTTTCATTCAATGAATGCGCACATAATGTACTCGAGGTTTGTCCAGGGCTAGCGATGATTCGCATTCTAATCACACTTTGTAATGCATTGCTCTTGACAATCGGCGCCCTAGGATAAGGGGAATAGAAGGTATTCGGGTTCGGCATCCTCTCGAGAGACATCCCTACGCTGGGTAGCATGCATCTGCGGCCCTTATGTAGGAGTATAATGGAATGAACACGAACTTGATCGCACATGCAACAAAGAGCAGCAGCAGCAGGTCAAAACTACAGTCCACAGGAGTCATAAATCCATCGAAAGTCACTCAGAATGCTGTATCTTCTTCTTGCGGACACATCTTGAGACAAGGAATGAAGCTCCCAATGTTCCTCTGTACGCCTCTTCGTACGAGCTTTCTTTTTCCTTCTAGCAGGACTGGGAATCGAGCCGCAGCTCGCATGCGAAGAGAATTGATAGGCGGGTGATTCCAACGATAAGCGCTTAGAACCGTGGAATCAAGCGATTATGCAGATGGCAAAGCTCAGAGAAATCTAAGAAGTTGTGATATCCTCCGGGAGCGCACGATCAACCTCAATGGCCTTTTGAAGGGTCCCATTTGTCATGCCGCTTGGTGATACCTGCAAGTTTGTTCGATTTGCCGGTTCCGCTTGAAACGTTACTTTCATTGTCAGATCCAACGACAACTGGGTGCAGGGATCCTGCACCATGCCATGAAACAGTCTGACTCTTCCATCTGCACCTCCCACGAACTGGTAAATCTTTTCGAGGCTGCCCTGTCGAGACGGTTGTTGGAAGACGTAGAAGAGCAAATCGGTTGCTGTTAGTTTACACAAGTAAATGAATGCCCAAGGGCCATTAAAGCCTGCTTCACGAAGAACATCGTATGCCTCTTCTTCGTCCATTACAATCTGATCCCTTTCAAACGCCCTACGTGCTGTAGCAGCGTCGACGTCCTGGAAATCTACCAGGCTCGTCCCCCAAGAGCCCCATGTACTGGCGCTGCCAAAAAGTGTAACACGTTGATTGCTATATGGGACTAGACGACCTCTCGTTAATATCACGTCCATACTGATCGCGCGGAATTGGTCCAGGTTCGTGCTGCTTTGGACCCCTGGGGCAACTGAATTGCGTACTTCGACTATTGGAACATTTGATGATCCTGAAATCGTTTCGACTCTAGCAAGGCCATTCAATAGATTTTCCATGAAGGTAGGATGCCTGTGTTCATCGTTTACTGTGGTATTCCTTGGCTGTTTGAGGAGAATAGGTGATACGCGTGTTGGGACCGATGAAGAGATAAGGATAACACAGAATATACGCTGGAAGACTTGCATAATGAAGACAACCAAAAACGATCGAAAAACGCATGAAATGTTATATGCAAGGCTTACAGCCAGCTTTTAGAACAAGATGCACTATGGCGAGAGCGATGCGGGTATGCTGGTACACTGTCGCGACCCGCTTGCTTCATCTTTCCACGGGAATGGTGCAACATGAGCACCAATTACCTTGATACACCGGAAGCGCCATCTTACGCCTCAAAAGCCGATCTATGTAAAGAGCTTTTCAGATTTTGCAGACGTTGGAAATGCGATAGTGACAGTGTAATCACTTCGGACAGTCTCCGTAACAAACTTCATGGAAAGCGATAGTTTCTGGACTCTTGAGTCTCTCCCCATTAGAGTTTGCTATCATCGCACTGAAAGTGCTCGGTCGTTTCGAGCATTCCGAAAGGTGCTTGGTAGAAGGAAGCTTTGAGCGTGCGGCGCCATCTCTACAGGTTTTGAAATTGATTGTTTGTATATTGAATGACATCAAGCGCTAACCATTACGAGCTAGACTGCCAAGAGATCCTGTCCCCTGCCGAATTTTCACTGGACTCTTAACAGTGCGGAGTGCAATCATCAACTCTCCTTCTACGAATGAGCCTAGGCTCACAATGACCAGCAAGATGATCAATAACTAAGTGGCCAGACACATGCGAGTCATGCAGACCATGAAGATGGCTTCGGTGCCTAATAGCTGCCGTGACAAGAGCACCGGGAGAAAGAGCCTGATTCCAGCCTTTTTCGCCACTCTAACAACGCGTCACTTGCAGCCTGCTACCTTTCCCCGCTATGGGCCACGCAGACCACCACCATAATCATTCTTGTTCCGTCGGCTTCTACTATCTTCCGGAAAAGTCCTTTTGATTCGTTATGTGTGCGTCTGTGTGTTATGTCATACGCAAGTCCGCGTATGGCAGCGTTTGCCTGTGGCCTTCCAGTCCATATAATGTGGCTTGAAAGCTCCTCCCTTTCCCTTCTTTTCTTATCATAGAACCATTTCTATACCAGTCTCTCAACCTTACAACATACTACTTACCTTCCATACAACAGCATTACCTTAGGCAACCACCACCATGTCTAACATCCGCTACCTCAATCAACCCTCCAACCCCTTCTGGGACTGGATTGCCAACTTCGACCCCACATCCTCCGCACACCCTTTCGCTGCTGCCTACAACCCAGAAGCCCGCGAAGAGTCCCGTGCCCCACCCCAAGAAGGCCCCCAAGACGACTCCTTCCAAGCCCCACCTCCCGGCGAGGGGCCCCCACCCGACTACGCTGGCCCTGAATCCCACGACCACTCCTTCGGTCCCGGCTTTCCCTTCAGCGGCCGTCGTCGAGGCGGCCACCACGGCCCCCCCCACCACGGAGGACCCCACAACCACCACCGAGGCGGCTGGGGCGGACACAGAGGCCGCGGAGGTCGTTGCAGTTGGGGCGGTCGTAACATGGGCATGGGCATGAACGGCCCCTTCGACATGAGCAAGCTCAGCGAATTCATCTCCCAATTCGTCCCCGAAGACGTCCTCTCCGGCGCCACTCGTGACACCACTAACAACACCAAAGACCCCAACACCAACAACTCATCCAAAGACTTCACCCCCCCCGCCGACATCTTCGACACCGAAGACGCCTACATAATCCACATTTCCCTCTCTGGCGCCAAAAAAGAAGACGTAGGCGTGAACTGGGACGCCGACAAATCTGAACTCAACATCGCAGGCGTCATCTACCGCCCCGGCGACGAAGAATTCTTGAAAACATTAGCGCTTGATGAACGCAAAGTGGGCGTTTTCGAACGCAAGATTAGGTTGGGGAGTAAATTGAATCCGGCGCAGGTGGATGCGGAGGGGATTAGTGCGAGGATGGAGGAGGGGGTGTTGATGGTTACGATTCCGAAATTGGATAATGATATTGTGGAGGTGAAGAAGGTTGATATTGAGTAGGGGATTTGACGGGGTTGGGAGTGTATGATGGGTGGATGGTTGTGGTGATTATAATTTGCATGGGAGTTTATCGGGTGGTAAGGTAGGTTTTTATAGCGTTTGTATGGTTCATGCTTAGGAAATAAAAAAATGAAATGGTATCTTCTAACGAAGTCTTTCACTGCTCTCTTGTTTTATGATAGAATACTTTGTCTTGTACACTGCCTTAGTGATAGCCCATTGATAAGTTTCTTCTTTCATAGGTCCTTGCTGAAGTTAATTCGTAAAACCCAATAATTTGACCAACTGCCAAACCCAAGTACCAGACAGCACAAATAACCCTCCCCCGATCATTCTCATCTAACATTATCTACCCACTCGGACCAACAAACTCCCAGCCTCCCTCCCCGTCCTCCTCATCGTCCTCCAAATGACGTCTATCCCCATCACTAACCCTCTCCCGCCACCCCTCCTCCACCTCCGCCTTCTCCGACCCCTTCCTCGACATCCTTGCAATACCCCGTCCAATCCTCCCCATCACGCCTCCTTTCTTCTTGTCTTCCTCTTTCTTCTGCTCCTCTACACCAAACTTCACACCCCCCTCTTTATCCTTTGAGCTATTCGATCTGGAGCGGCCTCTTTTGCCGTTTTTCTGCGTAGAAGGAAATGGCGTAGGCTGCCGATGAGGCTTGTGTAACACCAATTCAGTACTTGCGTCTTCGTCTTGAAAGGAAGGGTGGAGAGTCGGCCGCGGTCGCTGTGGCTTATCATTAAGCGGTTCAGGGGGTGGGCTTTCTTGACGGACGGGTGATTCGTGGAGGTCACCGTGCAGGAGGATGGGTGGGGGTGTGGTCGGGGGCGAGGGGAGGGGTTTGGATGTGTGGTGGACGTCTGTGGGGGTCATTGAGGTTGAGGGTGGTAATGGGGATATGGTGATTGGGTCGGGGTCTTTCTGTTGATTCGTGCAAGGAAAGATGACTGCCGGTGGTGCCAGTACTATATTATCTGGGTCGGTCTTGTTCGTTCGTGATGCGGTGCTAGGATGAGGGTCACAACGAAAGCTAAACTCAGAGTGGGGGATTTTGTTGGATTGCGATATGGTGTCAGGCGCTGGTACTCTGGGGGGAAGAGCTGCGAATCTGTTGCCTGTGTCGGAGGACATGGCATGCATCAGCCCACGGAATGGAGAAAATCTGACAGGATTCAACAATGCACTCACTGTTTGTAGCCTTAGGTGGGGCCTCTAACTCTTCGCGAACCTGGTCCGAATGGCTGTTCCCCTCTACCGAACCTGAGCATGCTTCTCTTCGTCGAGCTCGACCTTGACGGCCGTTGTGCCCGTTATGAGGATTTGCAGTCGAGGAAGATTTTCGCATGTTAGCGTAGCGATGAGGTCGAAGCTGCAAAGAACTCCGAACCGAGACACAAGAGTAGAGGACACGAGTTTAAAGATATGAAATGAACGCCATTGGTGTGATCTGAAGCTGAATAATAGGTGAATTGATGTAGGTATGAGGACGTGCATTGATATAACATGGAAGCCTTGCATCAGAGCAGAATGTCACGAGAAGGAAATGTGGGAATCTAGGGAAGGTGTGAATCGTAATATACACCTTCCTCAAGAAACTCAGAGCCAAATGTACTTGGCAACATCCGCAAAAAACAATTAGTGAGCATAAGGATCTTTCATGTTTGTAAACAGCCGTTAAGACTGATAGCAATAATGCTATCCCTGATTTTATTTTTGAAGCTCACACGCAAGTATGACTTAGTTATGCCATATCATCCCGACAAGCGTTTCCAAGCCCCACCTTTTGCAAGAAAGCCCCTGTAAATCCTGTAACTCCTATGCTGTACCTGTACCTGTAAGTTTCGCAACCGCTTGCCTTTACCTGAGACACCTAGCGCTAGCAATGCTGAACACTCCCTTCTTTCACAACAAACATTAAAGTATTACATTTCAACTTTTGTGGCCGTACTCTCATCCGCAGCATCGCGGGCAATGCCAGTATACCTCCTCGATAATCTCACCTCTCCATCATCAGATATCTGGACTGACTCCTCATATCCGGCTTCTGCCCATTCATAATCCTTAGCGGCAACTCGCTGTTCCATGGAAACACTTTGACTTCGCAGCACGATGGATCGCCTTCTCTCCCTTTCCTTCACAATGGACGTTATTTCAAGACGGATTGGCTCTCCTACAGACTTCAACATATAGTCCAGCCATATGTGAGGTAAAGAGAGTAGGATCGTTGACACGAGTAGGTTATGGTCCGTCGACTTCGCAGTAGCTTCGGATGGGCGGTCACCGAATTGGATTGTGCAAAGCCGTGACTTTGAAAGTGGTGACTGACTTTCTGCAGTAGCTGGTAGTCTGTCCACGTCGGCTAGTGGTCGAGCTGATACGTCCAGGCTCCAGGATACTGGGAAGCTGTCGGTGAGAAAGCGTAAACAGTGCATGAGCAAATCAAAGGCAGACTGCGGCTGTGGAGGGTGATAATCGCCCGAAGCCGAGGTTGAGCTTGTAGCAACATTGGACTTGTCAGTCGTTGGTGTTTCCTGGGAGGGAAGGGAAGTGTATGCACAGCTCGAAGAGTTCTCGCCTTCAACGGGAACACGAGGGCGATAGGCAGGGATTACGCTGGCAGAAGCGCTCCGACCTCTTTCAATTTCGCTCTCTAGGCCGAAAGACAGTGCTTTCTCCAAGTTCTCCCAACTTAGGATCTTGGAAGCAATCTCTAGACCTCGTAAAACCACACTATCCATCTTGAGAAGGAATCCCGCTGCCGCATAGGACAGGGTATCCATCATAGAAGGCGTCATAGCTTCAGCCCTCGTCCTTGAGAAGGGGTCCTGGAGATATACCCCTGAGAACACATGAGGGGATTCGCCGTAGCAGACACGGAGTACCGCTTCCATCGATCTAGGAGTTACGAACCTGTCGGTTAAATTCAACTGAATGAGCCTTCTCCCATCTGTGCCAGTCGGAGAAGCTTGAAGCAAATCTCGTAATTTGGAGCTCTGAGCAAGCAAAAGGCTACTAAGATACCATTGTGTCAACCCGAAGCGTTCTTCTTTATGTGTCAGAACCAATCTACAGTCAGCATAGACTGGTATATTGAAATTTCGAAGGAGGTGCGCTACCAATGGTGCCTGACTGGAGGGAGCATTAACTGGAGAAATTTGTGAATCATTCAATGTAGCGGTTGGCCAGATATGCGACTGATACATTTTGGTCTGGCTGATGCTAAGGCCGTTGTAGGCGTGTTCGCCGTTTGAAGATGAGAGCCCCTGTGAGTGGAGAGTATTTTGGCCGACATATCTATTCTGTGGTTGCTGTTCTAGCACCGGGCTAGCGTAAGTATAACCCAATGACTCAGGTGGCAAATATCCGTTCATGTAATTCGACTGCTGGGGCATGTTACTAAATGGAGTGGCAGAAGGTGTAAGTGGAGGCTGACTTCCTAAGAGGGAAAAAGCTGGGTGCTGGCTGTAGTAAGGCGACCCAACCGTGTCGTTTTGCTTCACGGGAATCTGAGTCTCATTTTCCAGTCGAGCATATCCGGAGGGCTGCCGAGTTGCTGGTATTTCAGGAGAATATTCATATGGCGAGGGGCCGAAAACGTAACCTTGGTAGATAGAGTGAGCTGGAGAAGAGGCATTATGTGAAGACGTAGGCGGTGGCGGAGAAAATGCCAGGCTCTGCGCATGATTAGAGCCTTGATAGGAATGCGTTGGTGAAGGTGTAGTATTAGCAGGAGGCGTGGGCTGTGGATGGAAGGAAATCGTCTGTGTGGCAGAGAAACTTTTCGCCGATGAAGCTGTTGGAGAAGTTATTGTGTCACTGGGAGGCGTTGGATGGGCGTGGAAGCTCGGTGCTGAGCCACGAAGTGACATACGCTTCGTTGGTGCTTCTTGCTGGAGCGCACTCTCATCGACACTCTGTGATGTCTCTTGCAAGACATTGCTAGGCTCATCCGCAGGAGTAAGGTCTGTAGAGATGGCTGTTGGAGGAGACTTCTTCGGATAGAAAGGCGGGGGCAACTTGAAGCCATGCCTTTCGATCCCAAAATCCTGTGTGGTACTCGGAGATAAAAACCTTGTCTCTACAGCGGCTGGAAGTATCAGCG
The DNA here is from genome assembly GCA_000482085.2 of Cladonia metacorallifera KoLRI002260. Taxonomy (NCBI): domain Eukaryota; kingdom Fungi; phylum Ascomycota; class Lecanoromycetes; order Lecanorales; family Cladoniaceae; genus Cladonia; species Cladonia metacorallifera. The sequence continues at coordinate 832,894 of KI911113.1, forward strand.
TTTGGACAAGGCTCTGGAACGCCGAATTACCTTCGGATTCTTCGTGGCTTTGCTCATTCTCACTCAGTAAGGTGTCCTTGCTCTGCAAGTCCTCAACGTCTGCATTGGCACCTGCCACCGTATCAGGCTGTGTCACACCGTGAGAAGTCTGTGCTGGTAGCACAGAGACTTCCTCTGTGGGAGGTTCGTCTTGCTTGTCTCTAACGGGAGAGCCGTTGGGTTTTGGTATTTCCGGCGGAACCACCGGTGCAGGGCTCTGCTCCTTCGGTTTCTTCTCAAAACTTCGGGGTATTGCTGGTACAATTCGGCGATTCGGAGTGGTTTTTCTGAAGCTGGGGCTCGGAGTCATAGATGGTCCCAGAAGAGGGGCCATTGTGGGCTGCCTGAGTCTGTGGAAGTAACGTCCCAGTGACAATTAGACGAGACCTCGAAGCCAGCCCAGGAAGCCAACCTCATTCTTGACCATCAAACTTGCTGGGGGGGAAGGATTGAAAACGGTGGGAGGAAGAGAAGTTTGTGCTGGTCAGGATCGTCCCGCCGGGCCCCGCAGCGTCATCGGATCTGGAGCGAGCGGCTCTTTCAGCGGCTGGTTATTCGCGGCTTACCAACCCTCCTGCTGGTGCATCCTCTAGCTACACCATACCACTGCCTTGATCTGATCAGATCAGACGAACACAATGGGTAACGACGGGGGCAGTATACCAACGCGGCGGGAACTGGTCAAGGAAGCAGCTCGCGACCTCTCAACGACCCAGGTCAAGGAGATACAAACCGAACAGCAAGAACATTACTGGTCAACCTGCGCTTTATCTCACCAACCACTCTCGCTACCAGTCGTTTCAGATGCATTAGGGACATTATACAACAAAGATGCGGTTCTCGACCATCTACTCACTGCCGCACAAGAGGATAAGCAAGGGCTGGAAGCGAAAGGGGAGGCGTTTAAGGATCGCCTAAGAAGTCTACGAGATGTTGTCGAAGTCAAAATTCAGCTTCATGATGAAGAGAAAACGTCTTCCGCGACCAAGCAGAACTGGGTATGTCCAGTCACGGGTAAAGCTTTAGGACCGGGTGTGAAAGCCGTTTACCTAGTGCCCTGTGGCCACGCCTTCGTTGAGAGCGCAATCAAAGAGATGGGAGGGGAAAGTTGTCTTCAATGCAATGAACACTACTCACTCAACGACGTTATTCCCATTCTTCCAACATCGCAAACCGAAAAAGACCGTCTCGAGCAACGAATACAAAAACTCAAAGAGCAAAGTCTTACCCACTCATTGAAGAAAGCCCCTGGCAGCAGCAAAAAGAGGAAGAAGAATGCCAACGTCGAAGATGCCACCGTAGGCGAACCTGAATCCATCAAAGCACAACCAACCTTATCACGACCAGAGAAGCCGCCGAAACCAGAAAGCAGCATCAAAAACCAAGAAACAGCTACATTGACAGCCAAAGTGCTTGCAGAGCAAGAAGAAAGGAATAAGAGGAGGAAGTTGGGCGCGAATGATAATGTGAAGAGTTTGTTTAGCCAGAAGAATAGGATGGATGAGAAGCATACGGATTTTATGACGAGGGGATTTTCAATTCCTGCTAATGCGAGACGGTGAGGAGTGGGTAGAGAAAGACTAGAACGCATTGCGCGGCGTTCGGTGGCAATAATACAGGGAAGAGCGGTATGGTTGGGTGTGACTAAGGCATTCTTTGGTCGGATTACAGATAATTACTCATCTTCCCCAGTGGAAAGTGCGTTAGGTTCGTTCCGACGTGAAATAAGCATGATCTGGAAAAGTTGTCCTGATATCATGCAGATAAAATTTTGCACTTGGTTCCATACGGCGAATCGGGCAGCGTACCATGTCTGCCGGATGCACGAAGTAGATATCTCCCATTGACATGAGGGGCTACGAACCCCATATACTCATCTAAATGAACGTCGCCACGCACATGCACAAACCCTGCTCTCTCTTAACCGTCATTACCCATTCTTCACTCCGAGCAACCCCCCGAGAGACTTCTGATCCTCCTGCGGACTCGACTCAACAAAGAAAGCCACATCCTCAGGATCTAAGTTCCCACTCGCACTCCTCGCCTCATCCTCGAACATCTTTAGTAAGTGCAGAATGTCCGTCCGATCACTTTCTGACTGGCGAGTTCTGTATGTACTCATTTTACTCCGGAGAAGGTAGAGGATGTCGAGCGTCTGAATTGTGCGTTGTTGGCCTTTGCCGTTGCTGAGGGTTATAGGACGGCAGTGCGAGGCCAGGTCGGCGGGGCTGCCTAGGACGCCTGGGGTGGCTTATTATTTCTGAGTAGGAGAGGAATGGAGAAGGGACAGGAGCTTGTTGTTTCTGTGTATGGTGTGTCAGGGAGGGATATCGGGTCGCATACCACTTTCGATGAGCTTGACTTCGATACTGTGGGACTGCGAGCAGCTGTCCTGGCCGGGACCGGTCTTGACGAAGACTTTCATGATATCGGAAGCTAGCTTTGTGCTTGGAATGACCAGACTGTTGAGATATAAGTGTGCCACTTTTCGAAAGCACACGCTCGAACCCTCCATATGCTCCCAAAGAAGAACGAAATACTATCACATGACCTGAGAAAAAGGGGACAACAATTCAGAGCTCCACTTGTAGTCAAGACGAAAGTAAATGTGACTAGTCCTCAATTTGAGAGATTGCTGCTTCAGAAGGCACATAGTAGACGCTTACCGTGGTTGTTGCTCAAGGACCTCCCTTATGTGCTTAAAACCACCAATGAAGCATATCTCTATATCTCTAGTCTCTCGTGGTCTCTCGAGCAGATGAATGGCAAAGCCGCCCATCACAGCGTATTGGATCGAGTTCTGCTCCAATAGCCTCGTGATCAGGTCAGTCGCGGATGTCATATTCGCCACAGGAGGGGCGGGTTTTTCTTCTTCATCATCTGAGTCTGGAAGTGATTCAATTTTGTATGTTTCAGCCTTGATCGGTTTTGCTCCTGCCATTGTGCTTGAGTAAGGTGAGAAGTCGTTATCAGGTGCTAGAACAGTATCTGGGGAAATCTCAGGCTTGTTCTTCAGGATCTGGAAAGCTCATTGTTGCACTACGAGCGCTGGTCGTGAGCTGGCTACAAGGATTTAATATCATGCAGCTACCTGTAGCTTCAAGACAAGCTTGGTCAGGGTTCAGTTCGGGAATGCGGGGTGTCGTGGTCAACAGCTGCACTGTCACACTAATGTAGGCCAATCAGAGGAGACACAGATATCGACCAACGAAGAAACTATCCGAATGTAACCCGTGGCTACAGGCTGTTATCTGGATGAGTATCCGATCCTGATTTGAATGTTCCTCACTCGATTTGAATCATATTCCTTCGGATTGATGTGGGATACTGTCACCCATACCTACGCGAAAATTGCGGAGGGTTTCTTCAAGCTCATACGACCCCCTTTTCCGCGTACCGAGGCTTGCTACTCGGTTCGTCTTGGGGACTGTTTATTAATGCAAGGTAGGCTGGGTCACCAATACATGCTTGGATAGCATCCTTCCTTTGTTGTACGCATCCAGTGTTCATACTTACATAAGAATTAAGGTTCTTTTCTCCCCCTTTCTCGGTCAAGTCTGGACCATCAGATGCTTGATTTTGTGTATCGACAGGACATTGTGCATTTAATGAGCGCTTCGGCTATGTCGTCCAATGGGCCTTTTCTATTAAGTATGCTGGTTCCAAAGATGTGTTTGTAACCTGCTGCCACTAGGATCCGAAGACCAGACTCTAACAACTTTGACAAGAGAGAAGTGCGAAGTAAGTTGGCATACTCCCCATTGGTAGAAGCCTGTACGGCCTGATAACTTCATCATATGAAACGAGAAGATCTGTAGCCCTTCTTGTGAGGGCATCTGGCTAACCCAGGCCTCCATCCTTGTCAGGCAATGTTAGCACAACTGTTTTTCAAACATTTAAGCTAAAGACCCCCTTCTCACATTCGGCTTCCGACTTGACTTATAAAATGTCGGCATGTAGTCTCCAATGGGAACAACGAGGGATACTCGCGTCTTTGAGGGTGGCGTGATCTTCACGATATCCCTCATGAACTTGATCTGTGTCCTCAGAATATCCAACCATATCTTCATCATATGTAGCAGAATGTAGTACGCGCTGTTCTATGTTGCCTTCGGACATTTTTTTGAAGGAGATTCTCGAGAGGCATATAAGACAACTCAGTAGACGAATTTGTTGTACATCATGAGAAACTTCACACCTTGGTCTGAAAGGTTGACCTCAGTGTCAGGTTCACACCCACTTACAAATCATACGCCAGGTCAGCGGGCCAACGGTCAGGGAAATTCTGACTTGGTTGAGTGGTTTGCAAAGAATATATGAATCTGTGCAGCAGCATCGCGGATTGGTACGCTTCCGCGCCTTGAAATGATAGCACTGATCTAACACTGCCAAGGTGACAAAAATCTGCCCTAATCTCAACCCCCACTGGGTCTAGGATGAACGCCGTGGCGTGAGGGTCGGGCGAGCCTGGCTGCTCCTGGGTGATGTGTGAGCCTCAGGTGACTGCACCCTCTTCCACATAGGGGCGTCACTGTCCGATTACTATTCCCTCAGAAACCCTAACCCTAATGGTAAATAAGGCCCCTGGAGCATGCCTACGAAGTGGCTATAACGATCAAACTAAGAACCCAAGGCCCTGATGTAAATTGAAGCCAAGTGTGAATAAACTTGTCTTTTAGCAATAAGATCATCGACTGGTCACTATGATCTTATTGAGGCCAAAATATGAGCAAGCATCGGTAAGCGAGCTTGTAAGTGGCGAGAATGACGAGGCTCACCAGTTGACGAGATCACGCTGATTTGATTGCTGACCGGGCATATTCGTTACATTAACAAAGGCTGCTCCCCAATTATACGAGGTTCTGTGGATTACTGATGGTCGTCGCTCCCATGGCCTACAGTCAGAAGCATGAAGCTCACGCCACCGTGGGCAGCATGGTGGCGGTCTGTATTCCATACTCGTATTGACTTGTAGACCTCGTGAAGATGACTGGCGAGTCTCAAATAGATTTCTAGCCATGGATATAAAGAGTTGAGCTCAGCGACGTATACTATTTCTTTTCGTCAAGCATCCAAACAGACACTTCAAGCCATTCATCCAAAATCCTTTTCAAAGCCCAAACAAGCATTCCAAGCCAGTCCTTCAATATCATTTTCGAAGCCCAAATTACACCATGTTCACCAAAGTCTCCCTTGGCGCAGCCGCCCTAGCGCTCGCCTCCACAGCAGCAGCCCAGTCCTTCACACTCAACGTCACTGGTCTTCCCAGCTACCTGACCTCGACCCTGACCGGCTACACAACCCTCAGCTACGCCAACAGCACTGCCTACCTTGGTCAGATCAGCCAGCAACTCTACTCTGAAAAGCTCCTCCTTTCCAGCGTCGGTGGCTACGGCCTCGCCTTCCAATCCTGGCACTCAGCTCCCCACGAGCTACAGTCAATGTACATTAACCCGAATGTTACTGGTCCAGTACTTTTTACCAACCCCGGTGGAGATGTGCCCGCCGGCTTTGATGCGCAGGGATTTTCAACTGACAATGCGGCGGGTGCGTTGACGAATAATGGGGAGAACAATTTTATCTTTTGTCAGGATGTGGAGGAGAGTTCATTGAATAGCTGGGAGCTGTGGTGGGAGGGAGCCGGCGAGCCAAATGGGGTTGGTTGCATAGTGGACATTGATTTGATCGAAGTAGGGGAGTGTGAAGATTAGATCCTGGAAGGATGTAATATTCATTTGCATGAGTGGAGTTGGATAAGCTTCTCTGTATGAAATGTAGATATACACCAATCAGCTTCTTCAACCGTACGTCAAGATGACAGGCTCGCCCTCTGGTCTGGGCGCGCTATGCATATGATGAAGTTGAGAAAAGCTGTAACAGTAACGACCGCTGGGTTTTTGATAACATACCCTTCGGCCAAGCTTGGTATGGAGGATGTATATTGCATAGTCCACGTAGTGAATTCACGATTCATGAATGATGCAAGAGAGGACCGTTTCTAAGCATCATCATCTTGACATCCCTTGGTGAGCACTTCATGCACATGTTCTATCAGTACTGACCATCTCAACCTGGGACAGAGATTTCAGATTTCGAGCGCAAGTCGCATGCACCGTAAAGAGTTACTGGATGTTTATAAAGGTCGGGCAAAAGCTACAAACAATCAGTAGTTTGTTTCAGCGTTGGGAGTAACTATATTTTGAAATTGCAATACTGGAGAGATAACATTGAATGACTAGATGTGGTGGGCTGTTGAGTAACAGCTCGTAAAATGGTCCAATATGTTTCAATTATGTTCTGTTAGAATACAGTATTATTGGAAGACTAATTGCACCAAAAAGGCGAGGCCGATTTTTAGTAAACGGTTGCTGTGGTATATGTAGATTTTCTGATAAGGATATGTTTGAAGCTCCGAAGGGTTCACCCCGTAAACACACAGCCCTGTAGGGCTGAACAAGCACATGTAAAAACGCTCCGGGGGCCGCTCAGGCGACACTCAGCCTTAGAGCTCGCCCTACAGAATCGTTACATGCACCGGTCAGGGGGGCTCCGAGGGTGGGTACCCCCGGAACCCACCCTGTAGCCTACTTAGCCCTACAGGGCTGTCTGGTTAAGGGGTTTGTGTCACCTTGAGATGCCAAGCCCAGGGTCTAGCAAACCAGACACCTCTTCGAAGCTCTCGTTCACCTGCGCAAATTTCGCAAATCTGTCCTTACCTGATCCAACATGGGAAGGCTCGAAGCAATATTGATTGTGGGCTTCGCTGCCTATTTGATCAATGCTGCTGAGGGTCCTCGACCCCGAGGTGTTGGCCCAGAATGTCTGTCTGCCCTGTCATCAATAAACACCTCTTCCCTATGCTCTTAAATTCGAGCTTACTGACCGTTACAATAGTTGCTAAATTCTACAAATCTACTGATACATTTTCGTGTATCTCGTCGCCCTCCATTCAACTTCCCTTCTCCCACGTGAACGATGACTTCTGTGACTGCCCTGATGGATCGGACGAGCCCGGTACTGCAGCCTGCGCCCACTTGTCATCTCTATCGCCCTATACTGTCGGGGCTGTTCCAATCGGTGACGTGAATACTACGCTCGCTTTACCAGGCTTCTACTGCAAGAACAAAGGCCATCAGCCAAGCTACGTGCCCTTTACCAATGTTAATGACGGCGTTTGCGATTATCAGCTTTGCTGTGACGGAAGCGACGAATGGGCAAAAGTTGGGGGCATCAAGTGTGACGATCGGTGTAAGGAAATAGGGAAGGAATGGCGAAAATTGGACGAGCAGAGGCAGAAGTCGGCGTCAAACGCTGCGAAGAAAAGGAAGGAACTCGTAGCCCAAGCTGCGATTTTGAGGCAGGAGGTGGAGGTCAAGATACACACGCTAGAGACCGAGATACAAGCCGAAGAGATCAAGTTGAAAGGTCTCGAAGCAGATTTGGCGGAGGCCGAACGACAGGAAAGAGGAAAGGTTGTTAAAAAGCCGGGATCAGGGGGCAAGCTTAGCATGTTAGCTCAGCTAGCGAGAGATAGGATTGAAGAGCTCAGAGAGGCTTTGATTGAAGTCCGGACTCAGCGTGACATGAGCAAGGGACGGATAGCAGAGCTGGAGGGCATCTTGACGACATTCAAAGAGCAATACAATCCAAATTTCAATGACGAAGGCGTTAAGAGGGCAGTGAGGAGTTGGGAGGACTACGCAGCGCGAGATAAGCCCACAATTGGCGATGAGGCGCATGACCGGGATCTCGACGAGATAGCAAAGCCCGACTCGGAGACCGGAGCCATCAAATGGAATGAGTGGGATGAGCCGGAAGAGAGCGATGTCGATGTCCGTAAGTATCTTCCGCAGGGTCCATGTCTGCATGGCACTCGAGTTGACTCCCTGCAGTCTACAAAATTGAAGCCTACCTCCCAGCCCCGTTCCGGGACTGGATCGACAAGAAATTACGCGACTTACGCGTCTTACTCATCGAGAACGGTGTCCTCGCCCCGAGTAGCGACGTCGGGTCATCCAAAGAAGTTGAGGAAGCGCGCAATGCCCTCAAAGCTATTGAGGATAGCCTGAAGAGCAACCGGAATCAGCTCAATACACGTAAGGAAGATCTCGAGAAGAATTATGGCGCAGACGATGTTTTCCGCGCCCTCAAAGACCAATGCATCACCAAAGACTCTGGCGAATACACCTATGAGCTCTGTTGGCTAGGAAGCACCAAGCAGATATCAAAGAAAAATAATGGGCGGACTACAATGGGCAATTTCGTTTCAATTGACAGCGTCACGGTTGACGATGAAGTGCCTCCGGATGGAAAAGGACTCGGGAGTGGTGTCAGGGTGGCACTGAGGTATGAGAATGGACAACATTGTTGGAATGGTCCGAATAGAAGCACTTTGGTTGTGTTGGCTTGTGCGGAGACGGATGAGCTGTGGAGAATTACGGAGGAAGAGAAATGTGTATACAGGATGGAGGTAGGGACGCCTGCTGTTTGTGAAGTAGCAGAGAGGGCACAGACGCCCAAGGATGAGTTATAGATCCGGACGGCCTGCGTTTTTTGGGGCGTGCGTTAGGTAGGCCCGGTCTAAGCCTCATGTATGAATAAAAGAAGTCTATTTTGGCCCGTGATGACTTAACCACGTAGGCTCCTCCGGCCTCAGCGTTGTGGCGTGACAAAGGAAACTTTAATGGACCCGAGTCCTCTCAATCTGCAGGAACCCGAGAGGCTAGATCTCCTCTTCCATCACTGGTTCTACCTATTGGGTCGAGACTAATCGATATTACCACCTATCAAGCAGCAATCTGTCACCAAGAATCTGCTGGCAGATGCTTGAAAGACGTCACCATAAAACTCCACATCGGAGATACAACACGAATAATGGAGCACTGTTATGTTTCACGATCTGTGGTCAACAACGTACGATCCTAAATTAATCCAGAAAAATCTATGGCTGAACCAGTGGGTATAGGAAGCATTGATAAGGTTAGCCGGGAGGACCATGGATCGTAGAAGCAAGCTTGTCTCTTGGTAGGGAAAATGCTGGCAAAGTACATTGACGGGGGCGTGCCTTGCCTGGTTCTTCTTCTGTAACAGCTCCACCAGGTAAGGGCACATGCTGATTTCGTCCTGATGAAACTCGCGGTCATAGCCCCATGCAAGCCTCTGACGGAGAAGGCTGAGACAATACAGCACCTGCTTTTTTGGCGCAATGTGACAGACCACGCGTGAAGTCGCTCTCTCGCAGGAATATGACCCTCCACCTGGTACTTAAGTACGTGGTCATAGCGGTTGGCCAAGGAGCAAGCTCCGGCGCTGTTATGGTTGAGCACAACCCGTTGGGAATATTTTCTCACTTTTCACCTTCTTCTTTCAAGTTGAGTATTTTCGATATTTTGAAAATGGGCAGCTATAAACGATCGACAACGGTAATCAAACTCTATCAGACCCGGCAGACCGGATGCCCATGTGGTTCTTCGTCCCTGATGAAGTGCAACCGAGGTCAAACCCAGTCTAATTGGCCATGAAACCCTGGCTAAGCATGGATGAGGACCCTAAAACACGCCGCCTCCCAGCGGGCCTTCGGGGGGATCCTGGAAGTCTGAGCCCTTAGCTGGGGGGAACCACGGGCGATGTCATAGGAGTAGGGAGCATCCAGGGGTGAAGTCTTAAGGCGCATCCCAGCGAATCGGATACTGCCGCCCACGATTGGCCATCTGTGCTGCCCCGCGAGCATCGTCCCCCTTTTTTCAATCCAGATTCGGACCCTCCAAAGAAGGATCGCGCTTCAATTCGCCCCCTGAAACTGCTGTATTGCATTCAGTGGTGTCATTATAGGCTGCTGCGCAGGAATGTTACATGAAATCGCCGAATAGATATATGCTTTGGTTGTAAAATCAGCCCTCTTCAGCCAGCCACAGCCTCATTAAACCAAATTATTGAGACGTTGACAAATAGGCTCTACCATACTCTTGTAGAATAGTAAGAGGCCTACCTACCCGTCTCCTTCTACCCAGAGGTCTACCATGGTCTTCATCGAGGTTACATTTCCTGCCTTTATTGACAATTTGACACGGGAAATGACCGTTCCGTGTTGAAGAAATTTCCTAAGGCGACGCGCCACGGGTACCTAGATGACTATTGGCAATCCGCACCCCCAGCAACTTTCGGCGCTCTAAACCCCTTTCTGCCTCCGCAATTTGCATGCCTGCGACTCGCAGAAACCTTTTCACTCTGTACTCTGTGCCCTACTTTGTACACTATCTGTACTCTACCGGCCACCGTCACTCATTAATTTTCATTACCTCCGCTTCCCCGTTCATCTCGCAGGCTGGATCCTGGGCAAACACGAAAGTTGCAACTCCCGGATCACCGTTTGGCACTAGAATCTCGCGAAGTCGCGTGGAAAACCAGTAGATTCCTCAATCGCTCTTTTTCCCTCCAGTACCGCCACGCTCAAACAACTCCTTCGTCTCGACGCCCACGCTGTCATACATGCTCTTCCACGGATATTCATCCAACTTTCTTCCTGACGTCTCATGTTACGGCTTACGCAATTAGCAACCAACCCGCAAATCCGTCGCAGGATCGGATTTTGCGCTACCACAAGGGGTAGACGACAACACCCAGAATCTGGGGTTGAGGTCGAAGCCGTGAATGCTTGGACTGACAGCGTCGATTATAAGCATTGCTAGTTGCGACATCCTCAATTAGCCGATATCATACTTGCAATTGCTTCTGAGGCTTGAAAGCCGTTGACGATCACCTGCAGCTTATCGGGTGGGGTGCGTTATCAGTTATAGACGACAAGCGCAGCACTCAGCATGAATCGCTTCCGCTCGAGAAAGAAGTCCCTAGGAGAGACCGAAGTTGGCAGTCGTCGACCCTCACAGGACGCAGAAACGCCACCGATGCCGACTTTCTCATCCAAGACGTTCAAGCGGAAGAAGCATGCCGTCCCAGAACCACCAAAGCCCGAGCTCGAGATCAATCTTGCAACCGCACTACCGCCACAAGATGACTTTCGCACAAGTCTACTTATGCCAAACCTGTCCGCAAGGTTTAGCATGCTCAGAGAACAGGACGATCCAACTTCAATGTTAGGAAAGGCCAATGACGATAGCGTACTCTTCCCTAAGCGAGCATCAAGGCTTGATCTCTTCAACCGCCACGGACTCTCAGATATCGCCGAAGTCGACTCCATACATGGCTCGATACGGCCGCCGTTTGCTAGTAACAGGACCGAGTCATATGGATCTGGTGGTTATGAAACAGATGAAGGCGGTGTCATGAGCAGAGCTAGGCCGGGTGAGGGAAACACTATGTTTGGAGGGCGCCAAAAGATTTATAAGATACCTGTTGGAGGCTCGGGATCAGTCAAAAATTTCGGCACCACGGAAGACGGTGAAATCCCTTCAGGAGGAAATATGGGTGGAAAAGCGTTATATGAGAGCGACATTGCAATGTCCGCTTTTCAGAAGCTTTGGGAGCGGGAATGGCAAGAACGAGAGACCGCGGGGCTAGACTCTCAAAATTCATCCAAAGAGCAGGAACGTTCAGGCTCGCCACCTTTGGCGAGATATGACCGCAACAGGGAGACCTCATCTTCGACCAACTCTGGCCCATCTCAGCCACGCACGTCTACAGCTGCCACTTCCGTTGCCTCGCAAAGATCTGCCTATGAGGCCATTAACGGCTCCTTCCATGCCCAGTCATCAACACAGTCAGGTTCGGCGGTCTCGGATCGCCCCTTACAAAAAACAAAACGCCTTTATGGGCAAGGTCTGGACCAACACATGCACGAACAACAGTCCTCAGCTCTGAGCAGACTCGAATCCATACAGCGCCAACGCACCGTGGGTGGAGGCCCTACACCAAAAGATCTCGGACATACAAGGCGGCAATCGAGAAGTGCTAGCAATCTTAACGAGCGTTACCAGCGTGGTGATCCGCTGTATGCCTCCAATGGCTTCCGAGCTGCAAGTCCAGCTCCCTCTGGTACCCCACCCCGGATGGCCGAATTCGACTTGGGCTTCTCTAATCATCAAGCTGGCAATACCTCAGATTCGGGCAACGGCAAATCTCGTCCACTAAGTCCAACCCTGACTCCAGATCAGGATTTGAATCAAGATCCTACTTTTGTGGCTTCCCTGGAGCCCAATGATCTCGGCAAAGCAACCGCATCGGGAGCCTTTAACAAACCAATCAAGCAATATGACGAACAGCAGTACTTACGGCGGCAGTTGCAGCTACAAGAAGGCCGCAATACACCCAGTCCTCAATTATTTCGACCTTTCTCCCCCCAAACACCTTCTATTGATGAGCAGACAACTGGGCGCAGCCGCAATAACTCTCTTGGTAGCAACTTTTCAAACAATTTTTCAAGGACCGGATCTTTCCGGCAACCATGGGAACATCACATGGAAGATCGAGTCTTACCTGCAGTCCGCGAACGTGGCAATACGCCTTCACTCAATGAGAGTGAGGAGCAGAATCAAGGGGCTATGGAGCGCAGCTTCTTCGCAGGTAGTGAAGTAGGCTCGCAAGCAGAAAGCGAATCTGAAGCCGATCCCAACTCACCTATGATTTCTGATGAGTTTAAGTTCGCAAACTCGTCACCGCTAGGCTCTCAGCCACTCCACCCTGTCTACCCCAATCGCCAACTCTATTTTCCCCACGATCCAAACCATCTGGCGGAGCCATCGGAAGAGGCGTCTTCTGACAGTCGAAGTTACCGAAGCGAGAAGACCATCACTCAGCCAAAGGACAATCTTGTGCCTGGCCAACAACCAACCAAGGCTGTGAATGCGGACTCGCCGACTCTGGGACCAGTGGGAGTCTCCAATGGTCTCAGTGGGCTTGTACGCGCTCACCTACGCAACGACAGCGGCCAGTCTTCAGTGTACCCTGAGGATGAAAACAGGTTTTCGGTGAAGGTTCGCGACAGCATTTTCGGTCATGAGTCTGCCCTCAGTCATTCTCGACAACAATCACGAGAGGAGAATGAATCAAACAGGGCTTATTGGGCAAATGAGAACCGTAGCTCTGACCAGAGCGTTGCCGCAGCCCCCCCGCCACTATCCTTCGCAGCCAAGCATATACTAGAGCAGGCACAAGCACTAAGGAACAATCAAGAAAACTACAAGGCAAGGCAGATGCTAGGCGATGATAAAGCGCAGCGTGTTCTGGGCGGTGAAGCTCCGCGGGCAACCCACTCAAGGAAGGACTCGAACTCCAACGACTGGCAGGCGCAGCTCAACGCTCATCACACCCGTGCACTGAGCACAGAGACAGCACATGAGCGCGAGGAGCTTGCTAATGAGTTGGCGGAGAGAAGACGTATGGTGCAGGACAACCTCAAGAATTATGTGGAAGTTGACGGTAGATCCCCTAGTTCTTCAGCTGGATCTCGGACCCAGGACAATAGCCCAGCAAGATCAGGGCATCCCTTCGGTATCTTGAAAAAGAGTAGTAGAGGTTCCTTGGTAGGGGGGCGTGACAGGCCTTCTAAATCGCAAGAACGCCCATCCAAAGCCATGAAAATGCTGGGTATGAATTCCCTTAACGGTGCTGGACCTGGTTCCAATACAAATCTACCTCAACCTCCCCCAGATATGTTTATGGGAAGGGAGCAATTCTCGGACCGTGCTATGCCGCCAAAACAGAAATATCCACCACCACAAGTGCGGCCACAAGATGTACGTCAATATCCAGATCACCCCTCAAATTCCGTACCACATGAGGCGGGCAGTGCGAGAAGCCAGGAGAATTTTGCTCAGAAGCACTCTGCACAGTCATCGCAATCTGGCTCCACCTATTCTGACAGATCTAGCAGACCCTCAGAGTCCCACGGTGGCAGCGTGATGCAGTCAAGCCTGGACAGAGGCCGCGTCCATGGCTACGCACCAAACGGAGCAAATCCCGCAGCCGAGAGCCAGACTCTAGTTAGTGGTCCAAGACCTACGGACGAATTGATGGCGAGTATGGCACGTCATGGCTTGCCACCTACTGAAAGATCACGCTCTGCGATGTCCTACCGTGTACGGAGCAACAGCAAAACAGAGTATCAACGGACCGCACCGCCGAACACCCCGTTCATGATCAACCCAGCCATACGTCCATCTGCGAATCCATATCCATACTCTACCCACTCAACACCGTCCCTGCATGACACCCGACTCCCATCCCTATCGTCCCAGACCTCATTCACGCCTACAATGATGAAACCACAAAGCGCTCCAAATACGAGCTATGGTGGACACCACTCTTTCCGTAAACGCTCCATCAGCAAGCACGACATCTCCGAGCCCACCTTCATCTCCTCCACCTCTTCTGTTGATACCATCAGTCTTCCGCCTGAGGCCAGTTTACGCAATGGGATGGATTCTTCGGCCAGTGAAAGCGAAGCCCCGCCAATCCCAGTCCGCGATTATCGCCGTAAGCGTACACAGACTCTACTTCAAGCACTCGGACGTGGCGAGAAGTCACAGCTTAGCCCTACTAAGCGTAATTTCGCGCCAAGTCCTAGTCCGAGAGAGGAAGATGAAAATGAGATGAAAAGTACATTCTCTGGAGATGAGGAGCCTAAAATGGGTTCAAGGTCATTAAGGCAGAGATTAAGGAAGACGAGTAGTGAAGGCGGAAGTATGAGTGCGAAGGTTCGACAACAGATATTCGAGTCTAAAAGCCCAATAACGGCGAATACCCCGGGCACAGAGGTGCAAGGCCCGCTCATGGATCACTTCCCCTACCAGGCGCAGAAGGATGTGCCAGCTTCAGCTGTCATGTTCTGATAAGGGATAGTTAACAGTGAAGCCTGATAAAGGTTTTATGCGATCATCTGTGGCCGAGGAGATCTGTATCAGAGACAGTGGTATCGTTCAAGATAACTAGGTGTACGATGGATATTCGCCTCATTTCCGCTCTTCTCTACATACTGTCATACTATTGTCACACCCAACTACACGCACACACGTACACCATGTCATGTTTCCATTACTGTTCCTTTCCTTTCTTTCCGGGAGGTTCACATGCATGGGGAACAAAATATTGCATTGCCTGGAAACCAAATGTTTCGTTTATCATGAGCATAGAGAGCGTCTTTCTTCTTTTTCAAACAAAAGCATCGGGGAGAATACGATGCGGATAGGCGTTCTATGTGCGCTCGATCAGCTGGTTTCTGGTCTGGAGCGCAGTGGTCAGTTGGGGAGGAGATAGGTACGGGTGGGGTGGGAACCAGAGGAGGGGTTGATATGTACATAGGATTGATAGGATAGGGAGGAAATTAGTGTTGTGTTGGGAGGCCTAGGCAACAATGAATGAAGTATTCGACGTTAATGCTATGTGAACACGCGTGATGTGATATACGTCTTATTCTTGAATACTGGACCTCATCACCTCTAATCTACCTGAGATTTCTGATTTCTGAAACCCCCACTGATCTTCTTTTCCTTTTTCCGTGTATCTGTAATACAGAAGTAACGATCAAAGAGTAGTGTTGTGTTCTAGCACAATAAACCATCCACGCGTCTCTCATTCCCCTTCCTCTCCTCCTCTTCCTCCTCTTCTCCTCTCCTCCTCTTCTCCTCTCCTCCTCTTCTCCTCTCCTCCTCTTCTCCTCTCCTCCTCTTCTCCTCTCCTCCTCTTCTCCTCTCCTTCTCTTCTCCTCTCCTTCTCCTACTATCCCACAGCTCCATGATATTGAACTTTTACCTTTTCGATATTTTGCTCATGGGTTGTTTGGGTGATAGAATGGGACATGTGTGCTGGGGCGGGGTTTTGGATGGTTGAGGGGACGGGGCTGAAGGGAAGAGGGTTTGGGGTGGAGGGGTTGGGTGAGGGGCATGGTGGGATGGGAGGAGGTGGAGGGTTGGTTTAGGGGGTTTGTGGTGAGTGGGGGCAGGGGGCCCAAAGGGGATGTGGGGGAGAGGGGGTGATGGGATGCGGAGATGGGATGGGTGGGATGGTG
>KI911113.1:851532-952656 GCA_000482085.2 Cladonia metacorallifera KoLRI002260
GGGGGTTGGTTGGAGGGGTTGGTGTGGGGGGGAGAGAGGGTGAGTGGGGGGGGGAGAGAAAGGGATGATGGTTGTGGTGGTGATCGAAGTGTTTATTGATGAATGGCTATGGAGAGATTTCTTGTGGACGCACCAGATGGTCCAAATATAGTTGGGCCTTGGAGTAGTGTTTGGAAACAAGCGAGAGGCTGCAAATCTTGTGGGGTACTATTGCAATTGGATATCTTTGGTCCATTATTGAACGGTGGTACACGTGGGATGGCATACATTCAAAGACTTCTCTCATCGCACTGGAGAAAATATCTGTAAGCGAGATCGTAGCCTTGTCTACGGCATGTTGCGACTTTGATACTTCTTGCGTGATCTCTGGTCTGCCTTGTGGGAGTGCGAAACAGGTTTTATGTTCTACTGGTCACCCTGGCCCACTTAACGGGTCCTAGCTAAGGGGCCTAGCGCTGGGGTGGGAATTGAGTAAGGTAGCGGGATACTGTTTCTATTGGGTACCAGAGTGAGGCAAGATGTAGCCTTACTATTAGTGTAGGATATCTTTGCTGGCTATTTGCCTTGTGGGTGGCTCTGATCAGTCCTTTCTAATAATAGTATCACATCTTTTGTGCCGTTCGGGAGTATGTCGTTGCGCGTCTTTAGCTATCAGCTTCTTTTCACTATTGTTGAGACGCATAACCTTCATAATTGCAAGGCTACAGACTCGCAAATGGGGATTGTCCTAATGTTTCAGCTGACTCGAAATATCATGTTGTTGCCTAATATGGCACCGATAGCGCGTTACCTAAGTGCATTATCTTGCCTATGGCGTGATTGCGTTAGCTGGTAGCTAATCCTTTGTGGCAGGTCGGTCGATACGTACCGGCTATGACAATTCGTGCTTACTTGGAGTGAGGTAAATAAAGGTAAGGTAGCGGCTGCCACAGGAATCTTTTGCGACGGGAATTATACTAGGATCTCGCGTGCTAACCATAAAGGGGAAAGAACGAACATGATAGTGGCGTTGGCAGTCCCATTCATGACGGTGGCGCGCGTGTAGGGGTCGGCTCATTGTCAATACTTCTGCAGCCTCTGAACTTCTCGGTTAAAATGATAAGTAATTGCTCGTGAAAATCTGAAGACTAAAATAAGGCGAGGATGTGGTACGAGCAAGAGGAGGACCGGCAAGGGTGCGTAGGTTGATGCAATCCAAGAGCTGCGCCCCGTTCGGAAGGGTGTGCACGGTGCATATATGGAGACTAAATTCTTGCCATTGCGTATTACATCTTCGAATGAATTCACTCACCTCCAATCCCCCTTCGTTCTATTTTACTTATCTGGGAGTAGGTTGTCTCTATATCAGGTTATTCCAATTCTTGGTGGAATTTCGATGCGCGAGGCACAGAACCAGTGCGCCTCGTTATCATTACTACATTCGTAACAGGGGACACTTTCAGCCTGATCCAAATGGATCACTATCCCTGACTCATACTGCCTACTACTTCACCATTTAATGCGGATACCATGACGGCTATCTCTTGTTTCCCATCATCAATGACCTGAGCAGGACTGAGGTCTCGGACTTGCCTCGAGACCCTAGAGAACCCGTGTTGTGGTGCAAAAGACTTTTTAAGCGGCCTTCGATTCGCCATGAGGATGCAGATCGGAATCAAGCGTCTTCCTTTTACCTTCGCTGCAATTGTTCTGTTTATGTTCACTCCTCCGGCTCGGAGCCTCAACTATTCTAACTGTGCCCTGACCGTTACCAATATGTATCTTGACAACCCGAATGCCTTGGAACTTCGAGATCAAAATGGGAACCCAACTAATGAGCTCTCAAATGCTTGGGGAATAAGCTATCATACGTGTCGAACTCTTTGCTCGACAGATGACAATGCTTCACACAGCAACTATAATTGGAACTACCTAGCTCAGGGTGTTGGTTCATGGTTACTGGTAAGTCGATGCACTGTGACGACAATATCGATGCGGTGTCTTACCCAAATAAGCCGTGGCTTGCCCTGACAGCTCAGCTACCGTTTGAAGCTCGGGACAAGACAACGAATTTGATGGCGTTGCTCTTAGCCATTGGAAGTCCGGCGTTGCTCATCTACTCCTTAGCAATGACCATACTGCAGGCTCGATGGACGAATCGAGTTTTCCGACAACTCGTAGAACAAGCGGGCCCTTTGCATCGCGACTCTTATATCACTGCAATTAAAGCTGCACGGGCCGTACTCGTGGAACTTCAGCATGTTCCCATCGGCGTTTGCAACGGAACGCGGCGGGAGATTGCACAACTTGTTGCTCGCCCAGAGAATTGGTCTTGGTGGTGTGGGCTTCGACGGGGCATCTTTAAAACGAAAAGGGGATGGACATACTCACTGTACGCCCAAGTTGGATCTGTTTGTGTCTGCCAGCTTCTAGCAATCATCAGCTTCTTCACTTCACTGTCCTCCGATTGGAGCACTAGCGTTGGCATTGGCCTCGCTATAAATTGTCTCTGGTTGTGGATGATTCCTGTCGTTCTTGGTTGGGTCTATGAAGGCACGCAGACATCTGCAGGGTCGGTCAAAGTTGCCTTAACCGAAGCCATTGTGCCAGCACTCGGATGCGAAAGGAATAAGAAGGGTGACTGTTTTGGAATAAAAGATCGGACATCTTTCGATGGATTTGACACAATCCAACAATATTCTTGGGCTGTCAATGATGATCAGGAGGAGCAAGGCCCTTCACAAGGTTCGAAACTTCGACGACAGGAGTCCTTACCCGAGGAGCATATCATCGAGACGACCTCCACGTCACCCCGAGCACAGGGAAGCTCGAATTCGGCCGGATATCCCATATGTGTTGCGACACAACCAGAAAGTCCGGCGGAACCCCCTGATGTATTCTTCAATGGTCAGTCCGACGAAATAAAGATGAGAAAGTTGTCGAAGGATAGCCATCTAAGCACAATTACTACGCTTCGGCCGATCGAAGAGCCAAGGGAACCACTTCTTGGTGGTGAAAATTACTCCAGGGTTTTGCCAAAGACATTCATGGGCTTTTCGATAGCTGGCGATGAGCTTGAGCCAGGGCCAATATTCAATTACGCCCGGCCCTGGACGTACGCGAACGCCGTCAAACATATCGCAGACGCATTTAGACAACTCACCATGCGGCAAATCATGAGACATCCCGTCGCCAGAAGCCGACAATGGAACCCTGATCCAGACAATTGGAGAGAGAACCTCCAAGGCTCGCCCGAAGAGTATTCCAAGTATATAAATCCTGAGGCCAAAGACATCATCGATTTAAGTATCCATGCGCCTGCGTCGGCAGATTTGAACTTCAATTGCGTAATCGCAGCCTTCGTTGCCGTCCTTCTTCAATGGGGCACCACGGGTGCCGCAATCGTGATTGCATACGAGTAAATCCCCCCCAACACCTCTCGCAACAACTTCAGAACCTAATTATTACTTTGCAGAACCCCCGTAATAGGCCTCGGATGTGATTCCGGCAGCTACCTCATTTCTGGTCTCAGCTCCACCGTTTCCTGGCTTCTCTTAACGGCCTCCGCCTATCTCTCCCATCGCTACTCTCTCCGACTCGAAGCCCATCAACGTCCCAGCCATTACCTCGGCCTCACCGCAGTTCTACTCCGTATTCTCGGCAAGGCCTTCGCAGCGGCGAATGCGGTCTTCATTGTCGCGTATTCGTTCATACAGTTCTCGGGACTCTTCGACAATTGCTGGTGTGATGCATGTATCCCTACCCTTGGGAAGGTCGGGGGATGGGTGATATTGTTTGCGAATGATGAGCAGATCGCGGCTGTTGGTAAAGCTGCATGGATAGGGGGTGTTTCTCTGGGGATGGTGGTTGTTGCCCTCGTTACTATTTGGATTTTTATTGCGAGGGGGGACGAGATTTTCGAAGGGAATGATCAATGAATCTAGCTTCGTGAATTATAAAATGTAGGGAGCTGAAGACCTTAAAGCACAGCAATTGGAACACTCACGGCCCGACCAACGAGCTAATGCTTGAAATGACATGTCACCTCAAATTGGCAAGAAGCTGTTCAGGCAGAGACTTTCTATGCCAGAGGCAGACTAGCGAAAGTACAGGTAGGCATTGCATGATTGAGAAACGGCTATGCCTCTCCTATTCCTGATTGGTTGCTGTTTCGGTCACAGGCATTACGTCGAGGCTGAATTTCCTAATGGACAAGGTTGTTCTTGTCGGAGAAAAGAGCGAGTGATCCCTACTTGCCAACCATTATGGGTGTGGTAACTCGTCCGAAGGTTTATGCGGAATTGTAAGAAGAATGGACGGAGGCTGGACATTAAGCTACCTGTTTTATTCAGGGGGTCGAGAGAAGAGCATGAAAATGAGTAAATGCTTCGTCAACGTGCCGATTGTCTTGGGAATTGCCTGTCAGACAAGGCAAGGCTGTGGAGGCTGAGCCGGATGTTGCCCGACCCCTCACTTGGGGACCGGTATATTTTGGTCCAGACGGTGTAAGGACCAGTGAAACCTGGCATAGTTTGCAGAGTGCTAATTCATGATTGAATGTTGCGGTAGGTTGGCGAAGCTTTATGATCTGTACATGGCCAGTGGGAGCAACCGAAGCGTTTTCGGCATAGCAATTGAGCATTGAGGTATGTGGAAGGGCGCAATTGTGTCCCAGATCGTATGATCAGGCTTAGACCCTAGAGCATGCTGCGAATCGCCGATTGGGTCAAGGGTTGAGTAGAACAGCCAGCCAGTCACACCGTGAAAGGAAGCGAGGGGCTGGCTGGCCCTTAGTCTTGATTGGTCGTTCAAAAACCGGGCGTTCAGCTTGTTATCGCTATGGGCGGATCCTTCCTAGTGCACTCCCAGGGGCTTTCCAAGTCTCCGCTGCCCCACTTTTTACTTGCATGTTTCCTCGTTGTGAGATTTTGAAGTCCAGGTCTCAGCGACAATTCGGTTACTAGGAGTCGTACCGGCTGACCTTAGGTAAGGGTACAGTCGGGAAGCGAATGACGAGCATATTTTCCATTAAGGGTGTGGTCCCCGATAAGCTCATCGTCGCATACGTCTAATATAGGCTATAGAAAGACATGGAGGTGCCAGCCGCGCCAGAAAACCCTGATCTTGAGTATGAGCTGATACTTGAGGAACTTGATCTTGATGCTCCATTGGCTAATACTCATACCTAGTATCGTATTTATCCATGGGCTCAACCCCAAGGGAACAGAGGATCACGCGCGAAGGACATGGACTCATGAAGATGGCACCTTCTGGCCAAATGCTCTCCTTCAACAAAATGTTCCTACTGCAAGGATCATCATATTTGCTTATAACTCGAGCGTGCTGTCGAATGCGTCCAATTCGCCGGTCCATAGCCATGCGAATAGCCTCTTGAACAGATTGCTGAACGAGCGGCGTACGAGTGAGGAAAGACACAGAGTCTTGATCTTTGTTGCGCACTCCTTGGGAGGCCTGCTGGTGAAGCAAGCTCTTATCGAGGCCGTGCTTAATCCGCTTTACAAATGTATAAAGGCTTCAACGCATGGCATAGTCTTTTTTGCCACACCCCACAGTGGGGGCAACAGGGCTGGGATTGCTGAGTCGGCTGCTAAATTCTGCAGTGCCTTGACGGCTCAAACACGCAATTCATTGCTTCAGACTTTGACTGAACACTCGCTCTTGAAAGAAGTTTCGAAAGATCAATTTCGACCACAGCTCAACGACTATGAAGTTCTCACCTACATAGAAACACTGAAGATGAGCGTAAAAATTTTGAGATATCTCCCTCATACAAGCATGGTGAGCTTCTGGAGTAAGTGAGGTACGCAGTACTGACTTCTTGTAGTATATTGTGGAACCAGGGTCCGCGAAGCTGGGCTCTGCTCGAGAAATCCTGCTTGGTCTCAATCGTAACCATTCAAATATTTGCAAATTCACACTAGACGACCCAATGTATCGGGAGTTTGTTGGACTGAATCTACTATCAATGGCAGAAAATGCGCGGAACCGCCATGTGCAATGTAACCATGACACGATGGAGAACCATGGTAAGTTGATGGTTTCCAATGTGAACAGGAAAAGTACTCGGAAAGCTTTCTGCTCTGGACTGACGATGATTGCGATAGAATCAAGGTCACGCCGTCCTGTGGTCCATGCAAGCAGTATTCCTGGAGCTCCCCCTAGTCTTATCGGTCTTTCTGGCCAAAAGCATTGGGTGAACCGCTTCCCACGTTGCGAGCTCTTCATTGGCAGAGAAGCGTTGATGAACAATATCTGTAAAATTTGGAACGAGTGGGATCGTCCACTGCCACGTCGAATATCGCTGTCTGGAATTGGAAGTGTAGGGTACGGTATTTTCCTGTAGATTCGAGATGCCAGCGAGGCATCACAGGCCGACCTAGTGGCTAATATTGGAATAGCAAGACCCAGCTAAGCCGTGCTATCGTCGATGAGCTAGGAGAACGCCCATTCGTCATTTGGCTCGGAGCCGGGTCATATAAAACATTTCAGGATGATCTTGTAGCAGCAGCAATTGACTTGCAGGACGAATTCACCGGACCCAGTGCTGGCAACTTATCTCAAACAATACATCAGCATCAGCACAATCGCAGCCATAGATTCTTCTATGCGGCCGATCAGCGCCTCAACCATCTCCAAGAAATGCTTTGTGCATGGCTCCGAAATGGTCGATTTGGTGATTCCAAGGTACTTATCATCCTGGATGACGTGGATGGACTTAAGACCTCGGAGTTGTCAGATCTTTCCAATATGATAAGCAGTGATCAAGTCGAAGTCATATACCACCAGAGATCCCACGATCGCCGATCCTTCATCCCATATGCAAGCCAGAAACTTTGCTGTAGCGCCTCTGCAGCCAGCCACTGCTGATGGCTTACTGCAACAACTTAGAAATCCAGCTTCTCCTGGCATCACCCACCGAAGGCACAACAGTATTGCTCTCCCAGAAAAAGAGATCTTGTTTACGTCCAAGATAACAGCAAGTCTTGGACATCTGCCAGGGGCAATCGTTAATGCATCTCATTTTCTGGCTGACAATTTCGGTCCCACGAGCCCATATGCCACGCAAGCCTATCTCCACAGGTGGCAATCGGATGCTACCAGGCAAGAGATCTTGCAATATCGCCGCCGGACTACTCGTTATCCATTTACAATGCAGGAATCTTATGAGAATTCAGTATGTCGGTTGGAAAGAAACACGGAGACGGGACCGAAAAGTCTATTCCTGTGCTCTCTTACTCTACTCCGCCTACCCTGCTTTATGGACGTCGAGTCGTTCGCACAAGAGCAGATCGAGGACCTGAAAACGCTGCTAGGCAATTTTGTTACCTCGAGATCCGAGAAAAGTGAAGTTGGGGCGTCTCTAGAATACATGAGTCAAGATTTAATCCCCATATTCAGATGCATCACAGAACTTGTCCATGTGTCGCTATTGTCTTTCTCCGATGGAACAAGAATTGTAGAGATCAATAGCTTGATAAAAGCTTGCGCTCGACAATCCAAGCAGGATTCGTTTGATATACAATGTGATGTGGCGTCATTAATGACTAAGACAGAGGCCGCGTATCTCAAACAAGCGGCGGACGACATCTCGACGCGTTGGGCGCCCGCTTCACGCACGGAAAGAAGCTAGGCGGGCACGGGCTGCTGTTGCGTCATCCTAAAATATGGCTCAACTTCTGTCGGATAGTTGTAGGTAGGTGACTTCGGTTTACCAGGCTCATAGGTTGGCGGACGGGGTGCTCGAGCCAATTTCCCTACAAGCGGATTGCCGCTGTGCATAACACCCCTCCTTGTACCTAGGTGCAATTTTCGTACTCTCTTCGCTCCACGCTTGGCTGTCTGAGGACGAACTTTGTCTCTAGCGTCTAGTACTTTGGCGCCGTGTGATCGTATCTCCAAAGCGACAAGTTGCTCGACGTCAGGTGTGGGAAATCTTGCATTCTCCAAATCCGAGGACCATTTGTAAGGTGACGAGAGCTTGGCAGAGTTGGGTTCGGGATGGGATGGCATCGCCTTAGTAACCTGTATATTAGAAATCTCCGATGTTGGTCGCTGGGCTCTCGACGGTTTGGCGGGGGGTTCCCGGCTGGGTAGATCATGAACAGGTGCAACTGTTGTTGCGACTTCAGCATCGGCTCCAGAGTCTCCAAGATGTTGGATGTATTCTGGTGAGCTTTCTACGCTCGATAAATGACTCACTGCAACCCTACGCCGCTCCAGATAAAGCTCGATATCAAGCGGTAGCACATGGCCCTCAGCATCCTCGAAGCGTTTGGCTGACATCAATAAGCGGGCCGCACCAGCCACGTTGCCAACCCATAATAACTTGTTAATCAATGTTAGCACGATAACACCAACCGATGAAGAGCTTCGTGCTGTGGAGAGACAGTCCCCGGATTCAAGTGCATCTTCTATCAAATCTTGTGCAGAAACGGTAGCGCGGTCCCAGATTTCTTGCCACATCTGTACTTTCAAGAGTCGCATTCTCAGAGCCAAACGTAGTGCCCGAATATAGTAGTCCTGTACGAACAAGGTTGTTTCTATTGTGTCTTTCAGACACTGTTCGGCGGATGTAAGCCTGCCCATGGCCATATCACAATCAGCTTGGTAAAGGCCTAGGAGAATAAAGATCTCGCCACATTCTCCAGACCGTTTCCAGAAGTCCGAGACGTGTATAACCCTACTTCTGGACACAGCAGACTTGCGAGCGCTGGATAGCCATGCCTCTGCTTCAGACCAACGTCCTGCCCTCAAGATTAGTGAGACTAACTCAAAGCGATAGCTCTAAAGTCGCGCGGACATTGGGGAAGACGCATAATAACTAAGGCCAGATAACAAAAGTGTCTCGGCCTTCTCTATACATCCCGCCCGCGACAAGTAGTAGCCAAATAGAAGATTATATTGACGGTGCTGCGGCTCTGGATCGTCTGAAGTTCCAAAGCGAGCAAAGGCACGACAAAGCATTGTCTGTTCAAGTGAGGATAGCTCTGAGCCCAAAAGCCTCTGCATCCATCGATTTCCCTCTCGCATAGTATCGTCGACGACCTCAGTGTGTCCTTGTGACTCAGCAGTATCGAGCAACTCCACGAGCAACCACCCACTCAAACCTTTCGCACGTGGTGAGGAATCACTTCGACTGCATGAATTTTCTACAGCTTGGAAAGCTTCATTCTTCATGCGAGAGAGAACATCCATGTCGTTGGTAGAAATGGTGGCTTTCAGTTCGGCAACAAGTAGTATCATGTTCCAATCCGGGTGAAGTCCAGACCTTGGAAGATGCGTCTTTGCGAGGCTTAGGAACGCCTCGTCATGTTTTTGGTAGCGATGGCTTAGTACCTGAAGAATGACTAGAACAACGTCTTTAAGATGCTCGTCCCTTAAGGGGTTGTCCTTGAGTAGGTGTACCATAGCTTGGTGCGCATGGTAATAGTAAATTTCTCTCTCCCTCTCTGCCAGAGGTGAGATATCTTTGCAAGGAATCTCTGCGAACACTTCCAAGAAAATCTCGAATAGTGATTGGTATCGGAAAGAACTCAAATATAAGCGGCTTTGACGGTTACGCCATATTCGCCCGTCCAAGAACCAGCACTTTTGAGCTGACGACTGCATTTCACTTAGATCCTGGTATTCAATATCGATAAGACCCCACGACACTAGGCGCTCTTGAAGGACCTGAACAGACTGAACGGTGGATGCTTCGCGAGCGAAAGCGGTAAGAAAAGAACATTCCCCGGCCGTAGTCTCCGCATCGATAGTATCCCGGAGCGGCCCCCTTTCACCATCTATCAGCCAATGATTGTGTGAGGTCTTTGTAGACGTTCTCAGTGATGCAAGTATGATCAATTCCCTCAAAGGTACACCTTTCGGCCCAAAGAGGTCCAATAACACCATGAATCTATATTCGATGCTATCACCCTTGAGCAGGGCGCGATCTAATCCTGGTCTGACATCGGGCAAAGCAAAGAAAGTGGCGGTTGTGGATAGGATTTGCACCTGTTCCTGCCTCGATGAGCCCATCCCCGAGGGCTCGAGTAAAACCTGTAAGGTCACGGGCACGGGGCTAGTCGTCGTTATCCAACGCCGACGAGGCTTGTAGAAAAACAACATGCCGACCAATAAGATAAGGAGGCCGAAAGCGACCGTAATTCCAGCAGCATCTCCGGGGCTAAGAGCATGCCCAGCCGTTGCGCTTGGGGAAACAGGCGGAATCGAGGTCGAGGAGTTTTCGCCTGGCGATATATCACGTTTGTGCACATTCTTCACGAACGCAGTAGGCCGTGGAGTCCAGGCCGGTGTGGACGGACCACTATCAACACCAGAGGTCTGAGGGGCCAGAATTCCAGGCAACGCATTACAGGGAATGCTTAGCCAGGTCACAACGACTAGGTAGAAGATAAGGCTGAGCATGTTGGGCAGTTCCTCATGGATAAAAAATTGGCGCGATCTGTAATGTCGCTCTGCGGCTGATGGACATTATAATGGCAGGATTCGGAAATCCTTTCTCATCCCTAGTCATTGATGAAGTGATAAGTCGATGAGTGTCGGAAAGTGCTGATGATGGACTCCGCCCCGCTTGTAAGTCCTTTCCTGTTAGGGGGGGATGGAGCAATATGGTGATTGGCGGAGGGTACGCCACGCCTGATTTGAGAATAGGAGGCATGGAACATGCCGAAACTAGCACTGTTGAGAACCTTTTGCTGGAAATGCGAGAAATTGCAATAATAAAGCTTGACGTCAGACTATCAGTCATAAATCGATAATGTTTGATGTTGCTGTCTAGGTACTCATTGACAGAGGTTTATCCTTTTAGACTTGCCTCTCGATTTCTCCGCCATATGTACCATACGTATACTCATGGATCTTCATATTTCATAATCCCTTCCTCCATAGCTTTGATCTGAAGTGCCAACATTCTCGAGTAATACCTGCACAATGCAAGATTGCCACCAAAGAACCAAAAGCCAGGGTGACCAGTCCTTCTCCACATGGTTCTCAGCTCCCCTTCTTCATCAAAGCCCCAGACATCATTGACTCTGTCCCCAAGCTCATCGCCAAAGATCTTTCTCGCCGTAGTTTTCATGTTCTGGTAACCAGTGGCGAACACAATCTCATCGGCCTCCAGCTCAATGCCATCCTCGAAGAGCAAACCGTGGGGCTTGACCTCGGCAATCTCACTGCCCTGTTTTACCTTTATTTTACCGTCAATGATTAGCTGGCTGCATCCTACGTCAATGTAGTAACCGCCCCCGCGTTGGAAGTATTTCATGAAGAATCCCGAGTCATCAGGTCCGTTATCAATTTTGAACCCGGCTTTCTCGAGTCCAGAAATCAAATCTGCGTCCCTTCGCCTGATCTCTTTAGTAGCATCAATGTGCATCCGCTTCAACATCGGATGAGGGATGCTCATAAACAAGAGATCAGCATCTTCTGTCGGGGGTCCTCCTTCTTCATATAGTCCCTTCAGCAAGACTTCGAGGACTTGTTCCGATGATAGGACGTAGGTAGAAGAACGCTGAAAGATTGTAGTATCATAGCCGTGCTCGTAGAAGTCTTGGGCGATATCGTGGCCAGAATTGCAGCAGCCTACCACGATGGCCTTCTTGCCTTTAGAATCGGGATTGGCGCCTTTGAATTGACTTGAGTGGCAGAGACGATCGCCTTTGAATTCATCCATGCCCTTGATTTGGGGCATTTTCATCTCCCCGCTGTGACCTGTCGCTTGTACGATATGATGAGGGTGAAGAGTACGGTTCTCCACTGTGCCATCTGACTTCTTGCGCTTGAGATGAACTGTCCATTGCCTCTTGCTCTCATCCCAATTAGCCGATTCCAGATTGGTCTGGGTCCACACGTTGAGCTCGAGCAGCCTGACATACGATTCGAACCATTCCGCCAGCTTGTCTTTTGGAGTGAAGACGGGCCAGTGCGGAGGGAATGGAATGTACGGGAGGTGGTCGTACCAGACTGGGTCATGAAGGACTAGTTGGTGGTACCTTTCCAGTATGTTAGTGTTGAATATGGATCTATGATATAATTAAAAGATATTCTTGCCTGTTGCGCCAATTATCACCAACACGTGGATTTCGATCAATGATCAATGATGGGATGCCGAGATTCTGTAGTCGAGCAGCCGAAGTAAGGCCACCTTGCCCAGCACCTGGATAGACGCAAAATGTGAGCTTTTCAGCATCTATGGCTTGCATCGCGCGACATCTTACCCAAAATCAAAACAGTAGGCTCCATGTCCCCCTCAAAATTCTCTGTTGCGGTTCTCCTCTCTTGCCAATTCTTGCGCCCCGGCTGACCACCATGGGCCACACCGTGTGGCCTGTTCCCATATGTCATCTCTTTGTGATCGTTCAATTCGTGCATACTCGTCAGGAGTGTGAAAGCCTTCCACTTTCCATCCGCATCCTTCATTAGCCTGACGATTCCTGGGCCTCGGCCGACGTCAGTCTCCATCTTGAGGAACGACCCGACGCCATTAATCTTGCCGTTGAAGTCTGCCGCTGTGACATGAGGGGCATGTAGAGGGTTGCTATCATCGATGCTGACATTCTTGATCCGACTACCATGGGGGCTCGCCTTGAGGAACGAAATGATTTTCTCTGGACCATTGAAGGTATGATAGTCCCAGGAGAGACCGAGCTGATCCCGCCAGCACGAGTCTGGTAAGAAGAGCTTATGGAGGGTTTCGAAATTCGAGCTAGATAGAGCCTTGTTCAATGAATCAACCCATTCCGTAGCGATCTTGTGAATATCAGCTTGAGGCGGGTCGCTGGGCTCTGGATAGGTCGCAAGTCTCAATTGATGTGAGCCTGGTTCGACGCGGGCGTACGATGGTGTTGCAACTGCCGCTGTGGCCATGACTAGTTAGCTAGCAAGATAGGTTTCTCTGAGACGTATCACCAATAAATGAGAATGGAAGGTTTGAAGGTGGTCGTGCAGCAGGACCTACATTAATAAGCGATGGCAGAATCGGCCAAAGGGGTATACGATGGTGGAGCTGTGCGTGCATCTGCAGGGTGACCTTCCCCGCATTGGTACAACAGCGTCCAGACACGTCCTTCCCCCGCACCCAGGCAAGCATTGCCAATGTCAAGCTTTTTCGTCATCGTCCACAGAAAGTAGGAGGGAGGACCATCACTGGGTAAGCGAGCCTCTCCTGTCGTACATCTGGTGCTTGCTTGGATGTTGACGAGTCAGGCCCGCCGTATGTCCGAGGCTAACGTCTTCAGGTTAAGACATCTGGAAGACGGCCTTAGTGAACTTTGGCAAACAGCTGACAATATCATATTTACCCGGATACTCCCAATCTGTCATGTAAATTTTAGAATTGAGATCATGACTTGGTTGGTATTCTACGGAGGTGTTCTCCTACTATGCGGCTGCGCTAGGCACAGGGCTGAGAGGTGACGTTTTCAGTAAACAGTGATTTCAACATTGATATTTCCATGCAGCTTTGGTGTGCATTGCTAAGTTTTCCGGGCGAAAATGGCAAGAGTATCTCTGCGCTCTAGTCTTGCGTCGTGAATAGAAGAAATGCTGCTCCCCAAAACGCATTTACTCAAAGTATGCAAGCCGTTAACATTTGTCAGGACTGGTCGTGGATATATGGAACATGTTACATTCTCCTAGGCATTGCTTATTTTCTATTACAATATTGCATGAATGTATTGGACACGCATATGTGCGCAGCAGCAAAGCTGAGGCTATCGTGCCTCTCTAACCATTATCTCGGCGTACAAGATATCCCTCAATTGAGCGCGTCAGTGGAATTGCTATCCAAACCCGTACGGATCGTCTCTACGGCGATCTCTACGCCCTGCCCCAGGACTGTCGTCCACCTTCTGTCTATGCCTCGCGTTGTCGTCACTTCCCGAGCTGTGCCGGTGCTTGCGCTTTTCCGCCGCCTCCCTTTGTGCATCATGGAAAGATTGGGGGAATCGGGGACTAGGGCTGGACCTTCTGACCGGCTGCCGCGACTTGGGCGTAACACTATCTTTTGAAGATTGAGCCTGTGGACTCGTGAGGTTTATTGGATGTTCCACCACTTCGCCTTCTTCACAATTCTCTGAGCCCACCCCTCCTGTGCTTGTGTTGTCGACTGAACGGCCGGCTTTCTTGCCTTCCTTTGTCCTCTTACGAACACTCCCGGTATCAGGATTTGTTGGCGTAGCTCGGGTCGGTTTTTGTGGGCTCGCGGTAGCGGTCTGCTTAGACGAAACAGCTCGAGGAGGTGTCTGTTGCCTCGTAACGCGAAGTAGATCTTTAGGCTGCTTTTCTAACGGTGCAGTGTCAATGCCAAGTCCAACACCTGCCATTGCTTGTGTAGTGTCTAACACTTGCGAACCTGCTTCATATCCCGGCATATCGTCCATCATCACCAGTAATGTGTCTTCCCCAGACCTTTGCTTTAGCAAGAGTAAAACGGCGTTCACGTTATGCTCGTCCAGACTAACATCCGCATCTCCAGGCGATATGCCAGCGAATGCGCCTTTCCATCTCACGTACATTGCGTTAATCCTGAGGGAGCCTTGATCAAAGCCATGACCAAATGACAATGTCTCAATGCAGTCAGTAATACCTTGAATGTCATCCGTGATGGCGACAACAAAAGTCTCCAAGGCCAGAGTTAGGGATTTGTATACGATGCGCGTCATGAGAGCTATGATCGAATTATGACACTCTGTCCAGCTGTTAGTTCGGTCACGGTATTTTTTGAAGGCGTTCGTGGCAGCCATGGTGCAAAGGTTGGCGGAGGGCTGGTTCATGGTTGGTGGTGCTGACTTGCTTTGCGACATCTTTCCGTCCATGTCCCACATATGGACATTGAAATTTGTAGAATGTTGCGTGAATTTGAGGTAATCGATGGGTTAGAAATGCGCTGAGGCTATAAGCTGCTGGGATGTTTAGATGGTTTCCATAGTTAGAGATCTATGTGAGGTTCGGTGTTTGTGTCACAAGAGCCGCGGCTGCCTGGACAGCAACGGGCATTTGCAGATACACCACAGACCCCTCTCTCAATTAGACAGCAACAAAGAGATTGCTTATCTGTTTCACATATGCACTTGTGAGTCTTGCAAAATTGCTTAGGTGTTAAATAAGTCCTTGACACAGCGGGCCATGTTAATTTCTCCCTCTCGAATGTCGCTATCATTCACTTCGCTACACAGTGTCCTAGGGCCTGATTCGCAATTATCTGGATGCTTTTTCAAAGTGATCTTTCAAATTTGCTGGTGAAAAGCATTACTTGATTCATTGTTCTAGACTTATTAGCCTAGAAAGCTTTAATTCAGAAGTTGGTCATTCCACCTTTGATCAGTCATCCAAATGTTGTCGTCTGGGCCGAGAGATCCACATCGCATTCATATTGCGCAAGCTTCATCACTATCTTTCAAATCGCTGTATGAATTTTCTGAGTGCACTCTCAAGACATCTACTCCTGCCCTAGCTTTCAACATCCTCAGCGTTGCCTTTACGTTCCTCTCACTCATTTTGAGAGGTCCTATGGCCGTTCGTAGACCGTTGTTAGCCCATATCACTTCCACAACAACGGGAAAATCCTCATCCTGTGCGAATGCGATCATACACGCCCCCTTGATTTCGGCTAAGGTGTCTGCGAGACAGAATACTATTGGCTGCGGGAATGTACCGGGGCAGAAGAGGCATTCGACCAAGACTGGAAAGGTAGTTTTGAGGTAGTCTGCATCGCCGAAGCGGCCTCTGGAGACTGCGTGGGCAAGAACGACGGCTTTGCTGCTATGGTGTCCATCGTTGAGCATCTCGACTTCTGTACGTTTAATTTTCTTCAGTGAGTCTTTGAAAACGCTTTCCATGATTGAGATGGCTGAAGGAAGCAAGTTGTAAATGCAAAGGTGCTGAGATCCAACCAGGGTGAGGGTATGAAGATGGATGAGCAGGAGTGATGGCGGGAGGCCGAAGGGCCATTGAAAGTAGGTGGTAGCACATGGTGTGCGACTGGTGCTACTACATCTTCGTGGGACAAACCAAGATTCCAGATATTGCTGTTCAAGGAATTATCCAACATACTCAAATGTCTCTTCAAAACACTCAATTGTAGCGACCAATTGTCTGTACTTCGCTTGGAATCTCAAGCCCCTCTGCAATCGCCGAATGGTCCATTGGACCATGGTCAGCTACAGCTTCAAAATCACCCTGCAAAATGGCTACCACACATTTCCCAATTCTTGTACACCCTCTTGACTCTTCGCGTCATACGTTACCCTGATGTTGCTGCCGAGCTTTGGAGGCTAGTCGCGGAAGAGAAAAGTGAACAACCTACTCCGTCATCCATTTGGCCCGACATGGTGAACGTTGTCCGGATACCTTACATTTAAGTAGGTTTTAGCACCCGCAAGGTGAAATGTGCAGTTAGGGTTAGGGCTGCTCAACCCTAGCGCCCTGATATTCGAATCCGCGCACAGGAAGGATCACCACGGAGCTTTCGTTGGAAATATCTCAGAAGAAGTAGCGAATCCTTCAGTAAGAGTCATCAATCATCGCATCAATAACTGTATATCAGGACTACAAGGCCCAGCTATGAGTGATCAGCATGCTTGGCCAACCACTCTCTTGGACTTGCTACACAACAGTCTTATCTTGGGCCATATTGGTCCGTATCTGGGCATGAATGGTCTGTTAGAGCTTGCCGCAACCTCGAAATCTTTTCACGACTTGATATACAACAGTTCACAGGTTTTCAGCTACGTTGACTTGACTAGTGTCGACTCTTGCCGGACAAGATTCGAATCTAAATTTGATACTCGAGAGGAAGAACAGGAAGATCCGTCTGTAGCGCTCCTGCAAAGCCCAGAGGAGTTCTACGCTAGGCCCCTGCGCAAAGTCTTCTGCAGCCTACGATCTCACGATGTTTTAAAGAACATCCGTACTCTTGTCCTTGATGGACTCGCTGTTCCTGCGATTCTCGTAAGAGAGTTGCTGTGTGATGAAACTTACAACATCCGCATATTGTCTCTACGGGGTGTAGGAGACCTCGGCAGCGGAAAACTCCTTCAGGTCCTTCGATATGTTATCAGACCATCGCGTCCAGAAAATACACCCAAGCTGAGAGGCCTCTATTTCTTTACTCCTGTATCAGCAGCTGCGGAATACACTGCTGCAGATCTGCGCCAGCGTTATCAATCGAGCTCGACAGGAGTAACAAACAGCGTTGGCGCTCGGCTGGGTGCAGGGGCGGGTACGGGTGCTGCAAGTAGTGGTGCTTTGCACAAAGAATTTATCCGGTCGTCCTGGCATCAAAGCAATCCCTGGTATAGCGGCAGTGGAACAGAGGTGTTCTGTATCAGCTCAAAAGAAGAAGCAGACCAATGGTCTAGTCTTCTTGAGGCAGCTTCAGGTGCGATCGCTTTTGATGCCGTCTTGTGCCGCCAGAACAGTCACATAGTAGCCCAAATGGACGGGGAAAATTCCCCAAAGGTGCAAGAGATGAGATTCGAGGCGAAGCCGGCAATAGCAAACATCAGCCTTGGCGGCTGTCAGATGTGTGGTTCATGCCCGGAAGGCCCAGCATACCCCGGCAAATCGCCCGAACAGCATCTCCCATTACTCGCACCGCCACCGCTGCATGCTTCAACCGTCAAGGCTGCTCAGCGTCTCCATACTAATGGTCTGCCCCATCCTCCATTCATTGCCCGGTGCCGTCAATGTCTCAAAGATCGTTGGTGCGAGAGATGCAACGCCTGGTGGTGCGAATCATGCTATAAAATCCCGAGCAAGAGAGCACCCACGAACTTAGATTCTGCCTCCAGTGGGACACCAGGATTCCAACAGAGCATAAAGGTACATGACACCTTGTGCGTCAATAATTGCCTCATTGATCAGTTGTTAAACGAAGGGGGTGAGGGTGGAATGTGGGGTTGAGCCTTCTTGCTAGATCTCCGAGCCTTAAGATCTTTAGATGGAAAACGCTGATCTTTCATGCTGCGAAGGCCGGTGCCGAGAAGCATTGCTACGAGTGCGGTCAGCAATGTCACAAATGCCTGCACCTTACCCAGAGAAGCTGCTCAACTTGTCGAGGGCAATATTGTCGGGAGCATGACTCTGGATGTAATGCTAAAAATGTGAGAGTGGCCTAAGAGTAACCTTGGTTCTTGTCCTTTCTTAGCCTTGCTAACTTTTGCGGAAGTGTGCATGGTGTGCTACAGGTAGTCGAAGAACTGCCATGCTGGATTATTAGGAGTGACCGCAGCGTTATGCTAAAACATTTTTCAGCTGGCCATGAAGGTCACACTTGAGCGTATTTCACGATGGGATGCGACCACGCCGTGACCAGGAGGCAGTATACTGCTCAAGATGGCAAGCCAACAAGGATGAGGGCAAACGTTCCGACTGCAGTGCAATTCTTTAGATAGGACCAAGTACGTTATCAGGGTGACAGGTTTACGGGATGAGGGCGAAAATTTCATCACATTATTCCCAGCGGCAGGTGATACCTTGGTGGACTAAAGGAAGCGAATGTGAATTGTCGGTACAGTTGATGAAGGGAGGAGAGGGGCTTGCTGTAGAGGGCACGTCTTGGAACCGCCGTTTCACATACAAATTCTCAGCTCAAGCCACCCATCACTTTAGCGCAATCGCAGCAAGTAACGACTCTGGGAACACGCCCAGCGTAAGGACGGGCATTGTCTTTCGAATGTAACGACTGTTTATATGGGGAGGAACAACAAATATTCAACCATCGTGGAACGTATTTCTCAAATGTACATGTATTTGATGCTGCAACAATAGAGGATTTTAACAATCATTAATACAAGTCTCTCTTCCAATGAGACATATGGTACTATCAGCAGACCAGCTGGGCGACATCGACTGCTGATCGTTTGACCAATGCTTTGACTCGTATTCCCCAACCCGAGCGAAGCCAACATCCGATACAACCCTAATTCGATCTTGACATATTTCACCCGTTGAACAGGGATAGGTAGCGTGTTTTTGTGAGTATATTATCATCGAACATGCTTCTATTAATGTACGAGAAAACCCTTCAGGAACATTCCGC
Organism: Cladonia metacorallifera KoLRI002260; assembly: GCA_000482085.2. Taxonomy (NCBI): domain Eukaryota; kingdom Fungi; phylum Ascomycota; class Lecanoromycetes; order Lecanorales; family Cladoniaceae; genus Cladonia; species Cladonia metacorallifera. The sequence continues at coordinate 870,575 of KI911113.1, forward strand.
CATTCGGCGAGATAATAGTATGCTGCTTCCCTAGTTTGAACTCGACGAAAATACTGACGCGAGCTCATGGTGGACTTCTTGGGGAGTGTAATAACAAGGAGGAGAGACGGTATACAATTTCTATATTGATGCACTGATTCTATATAAAGATGCTTGTGACCTTAATTTAATATGTAGATTTTTCATGCTCATACGCCACAGGTATTGATCTAAAGAACTCGGAAGCAAATATAATGCAATAACGTAGATGTTGGATTAAAGAGAGATTTGCACACATGAGATTCAATTTCGTATCGCCCATTCGAGGCAAATTTGTTCTTTAAGGCGTATGTCACGCGCTATCAAGTCACGGTTCGGGGCTATCGGTGTCCAGAATCAATGAAACCTTAAGATCCAAAGCATATATACTCCTATTTGTAGATGCAGACAGGCCTCAAAACGATATCGTCAGGGTTCCAGAGTATTCAAAAAGCCTCATCGGGTAGACTAAATCGACGTATAGATGGCGCGAATAGCAATCCACTTGCACCACGCCTAGAACATCGGAGCCAAGTCCGCCAGCTTTGTATTCTCTTAAGCCGCACAATGTGTAAGATCATCATAAATATACTATGTCGCAAAGCGAAATGCGGCTCTGTGATTTGATGGAGCGGCTAGCTGCGTTGAGGCAACGGAGGTTGCTTCGAAGATGGCACTTTACAGATTCGGGTCCAGTTTCCGGACTTCTCTCGTTGTTGTCACACGGATGCTCAGGCAGATTTGCCTGTTGGGCCGAGTTACGGAAGGCGAGACCCCGGAGAATCCAAGATGGGCGAGGGTATTTAACAGGAGCCAGGCCCTCCCTCAGCATGGATCTGCCTCCCAGAGCTATCAATTTTTTTTCTAGTTAACTACCTTCCACCAAGTCAATCGTAAGCCCAGCATTATCCGATCCTAAAGCCGCGCTTCGGGTTCGGAAGTTTCGGCCCATTAACACCTGATCGACATTACTTTAGAAATGCCTCGAAGCAATGGCAGCTCTTCAGACACATCTAGTAGTTCCTCCTCGCTACGGCTTCCGCCGCTTCCGCCGCCGAAGACTTCGGCATGGGACAGGAAATGGGTTTGGCCAAGAGATAAAGGCCGTGGAGGAGGACGATGGAGCCGACTTAAGGATGTGTGCAGTGGTAAAGGTCCAGATATCTTTGTCGTCAGCGAGCGCAGCCGTGAACCTTGTCTCATGGAGTGGAGTAATTGGAGATTTCAGCATCTTCAAGACGGTTATTATCCTGAATCCATGCTTGTCAATCTACCCTGTCCATGCGGAAACTGCCACCGACTTGACGCCCCTTGCTGGGCGCGACGGTCACCTCGAGAGACATATAACTTCGAATCTCGAAAATATTGCAAGCCTCGATATGGATACTGGCAATAGGTCAGGAGAAAGCGTCAAAACAACCAAGATCCGATCTACAGCTTGAGTCGTGATGGGATTAGACATGTGGCTGATGGGTTTGATCGAGACTGTCGCGAGCAAGGTGGACCTTATCTGCCCTGAATCTACCGTAGGCGGGACCGCATGTCTCACGTGAAGCGTTCGGCTATTCCGATATTCCATGTTGTTTCGGACTTAGATGCACGAAAGGTGAAACGCATCCCATTGGCTCAAATACAGGCCACTGGCTTGTTTGAGTCGTCTTTTTGACCTAATCACGGGAAATTGAGCGTTCGGATCCAGGAGCCGGGAGCATTTGATACATGGTCTTGACTTGAAGTCCTTGTATACGACTAGCATCTCCTAGAGACAGATTAATAGAAGGCACTTGAGTCTAACGAGCAACATACAAGAAGATTGTAGAGACCCATTCCGGTTGAATTTGAAGCAATAGCCTCGATAATCTTTCCATGCAATTTAGTTTTCTCCACACTATGAACGCTATATTTACTTTGGCCTCCGGCAGCAGCAGTGGGTCGGACTTCGAAATGAGTATTTGTTGGCGAAGGAAGGAAAATCTAAAAAGTAAGTCTTAGTCTATAAAATATCAAGCGAAACCCACCTTGACAGTCTTCGTGTCTTTGTCTAGATCGGCTTCTACACCCATGTGTGACGCTTTGAACTTCTCGAATATTGCTTGCATGTCCGCCAGAGTCAAATCACCAGCACTAGTGTCGAGCTCTTCATTGTTTGTGTCCATAACGGAATCTTCAGTAGCGTCCTCTTTCTTAACATCCAGCCAGTCGGCATGCTCTGAAACTCTCCAGGCGGTGATTCCCTCACCGTCGTCGGCTCTGCTCTCCTTTGCCCTAATCAAAACATCCTTGCTCTTGCTCTCCTCTATAAGCTGTGCAAAGCTCTTGACATCTTTAGCAGCGCCAATAGCTGTCTGTGAGAAATGGGCATGTAGTTGGTCTGGGGATCGTGAATTGATGAACATGGAGTCCATAACTTTCGGGACAGTCTCGCGGAGTTGTCGAAGCTATAAAATGGGTCAGAATGCGTCTACAATTTGGAAGAGTACTGTGGAGAAGTACAGATGCATGCATCAGCTGCAGCCTTGCGAGGGAGGACAGGATGCTCGTCTCATCGAGCTCGGACTCTGGTATCAACTCCAGGTCATCTTTGTGAAGATCAGTGGCCATTATCAGTAGTTTCAGGGGGGTTCAGATCCGCAGACAGAGCATCTAAAGTCAATTACAAATAGCTAAGTGGGATCGATGTCCAAGGGGTTTTCGAAGCATAACGGCTCAACCTCGGCGGAGTATGTAAGATTACGGCGCTAGTGACTGAGCGTTACATCATTTGTACCACATGATGCTGCGATCGATTCCATTGGTGTTTCTTTGCAATATCTCTATTTGTTGATGCTCAATATTATACCATCCCTAAGTGCCCTGCCAGGATGGTTCGTGTCTAGAGATAGGTCCTCCATTCTCGCGCAATCTGCTACAAAACTCAGTACAAGTTGTCAAGCTTTCAACAACTTCAACGTTGCGGCGGGACTATTACCTATGCATTGCTTGCTTTTGGGAACGTGGAGTTAATGTACCCATATGGAGCATGGACAAGGTTGTAGGCTCCTGGCGCCAATCGAAACCTCTGGCTGCGGCTTGGATTCGAAGGATTTGAGGGGCCAATGATTTTCGAGATGCGCAGCGCATGGGGTCGGTCAGTTGGTGTCTTGTTCAGATGCCGCAATTCTCATGATAACTTCTACTTCTCTCAGAAATCTCAAGTTCCTATTCTGAAACAATGTTGCATGTTTAAGTCCTTGCGCACCGCCTTCGAATGGCCTATCCACCGCCAGCGATGATTCCCATTCCAATACTAATCGACTAATACTGAGTCACTAGGACTGATCCATTGCTGGTCCATTCCTTCGATATCAGGCAGTGCCATTGACTCTCGTTCATTACTTATTCTTACAGTCCCGGAACAGAGCACTACCACTCCCTAGGCATGATATACTCTTAACAGGTCAGTCACTTCCTGTACATTCTCGTCGAACCTTCTCTTTACCTAAAGTATGCAGCGCTACAACATCATTGCAATGTCGATGATTCCATTGCTCATCGGCGGGCTGGGTCAAGCTACCGACTACACGCAATACGTAAATCCTTTGTAGGTTATTTTCCTTCTCCTGTCCTCGAAATAGCTGATTCTTGCGAAGCCTTGGCACTGAAAATGGAGGAAACATGTTCCCAGGTGTTGTGAGCGAGCCCTTTTCAATCGTCAAACTCGGTCCAGATTGTGGTCCTGATGCGTATTCTGGCTACTCGCCCACCGCCAATATCGCTGGATTCTCAATGATGCATGAATCCGGGACAGGAGGAGCGCCGAAGTACGGGGTTGTGTCTCAACAGCCTGTTCCCGGCAACATCTCCAATCCATTGGAAGATCTCTCCGCGGCTCGTTCTTCCCCAGATCAAGCACAAGTTGGGTTTTATGAAAGTTCGCTATCCTCTGGTGTCAATGTACAGCTGGCAGCAACGAGTCACGCAGCGCTGTTTAATTACGCTTTCCCTGGGTCTTCTCTGTCCAATGTCGTAGTTGATGTTTCTCATGTTCTCACGTCTGTTGGCCGTCCGCAGTGGAGTCAACATTATGTGAATGGAAACATAAATGTGCTCCCAGATAACAGCTACCAAGGGAGTGGTACTTTCAATAATGGCTGGAATCTGGCCCCTGACTGGACAGTCTACTTCTGTGGGTACATTGACGCGCCAACGACTGCTCTCACATTCGCTGGAAATGGCACTACACTATCACAGTATAGCTCAGAAACATCCGTTTCTGGGGAAGAAAGGATTGGCGCGGTCTTCTCTTCTGCACAAGTCAACATCACATCGAGAGTAGGCATATCTTTCCTTTCTTCTGACAAGGCCTGCGACTTTGTGAACACGGAAATACCCATAGGCACTCCGCTTCAAAGCCTTGTCGATGCAGCCAAGTCAAATTGGAACACTGAAGTGTTTTCCAAGATTCAGACGCCTGAGACCGATGTTCCCACGTTGGAATTGTTATACTCCTCCTTATATAGTATGAATATACTGCCATCGAACCGCACAGGCGAGAACCCGTTGTGGGATTCAACCGAGCCTTACTACGATGATATTTTTACCTTCTGGGATCTCTTCCGTTGCTCAACTTCCCTAACGCAGATTCTCCTTCCAACTCACTACGAAGAACAGATCAGATCAGTCATTGACATCTGGCGTAACGAAGGCTACATGCCAGACGCCCGCTCTTCAAACTTTAATGGCCGCAGCCAAGGCGGGTCCAACGCCGATAACGTGCTCGCGGACGCCTATGTCAAAGGTGTCAAAGGCGCTGTAAATTGGACAGCTGGTTACCTCGCCATGCTCAAAGACGCCGAAGTCCAACCCCCTAACAACAATGACCCTTCCGCTCCCGACTCCTCCACCCAACAAGGCCGTGGCGCCCTCCTAGACTGGCTCCAATACAGGTACATTACCCCAACCTACACGCGCGCCGTTTCCCGTGCGATAGAATACTCCGCCAACGATTTCGCTCTCTACCAATTCGCCAGTGCTCAAGGCAATACCGCCGACGCAAGTAAATACCTCTCCCGCTCCCGTAATTGGCGGAACCACTGGAATCCCGCGGCCTCATCTTTGAACTACACCGGCTTCCCCGTCCCACGCAACGCAAACGGCGCTTTTCTCCCGCAAGATCCTCTCTCCTGCGGCGGCTGCTATTGGGGTGATGCCTACTACGAAGGCACGCCCTGGGAATACGCCTTCAATACTCACCACGACATGGCTACCTTGATAAACTACACCGGAGGTCGTGAAACCTTTGTGAATCGTCTCGATGTGCTTTTCACACCTAATCTCAATCCCAATGGCTCACCACAATTCAATTACACGATCTTCGACCCGGGAAATGAACCTAGTTTTGCCTCACCTTACTTATACAACTTCGCTGGTCGGCAGGATCTCTCCGTCGCCCGCGCTCGCTACATTGCTAAATCATACTACAACACCTCGCCTTCCGGCCTTCCGGGCAACAGCGATGCAGGCGCTATGCAAACCTGGCTGTTGTGGAATATGATCGGTCTCTACCCGCTTACCGGGCAGACAACATTTCTGATCCACTCGCCGTGGTTTTCTATGAACATTGACTTGGGGAGCGGGAAGAGTCTTAATATTACGACGCAGGGAGGAGATAGTGATGAGAACTTTTATGTGCAAAGTTTGAAGGTTAATGGGGAGGTATGGGGTAAGAACTGGGTTACGTGGGATGATGTGTTTGCGCAAGGGGGAATAATGGAATATGTTTTGGGAGATAGTCCGAGTGCATGGTGTGAGGGGGGTGAGCTGCCCCCGAGCCCTGCTTCAGGGGATTTGATTGGGGTAGCGACTAGTTAGGGGTTGCACATGGGGCTTGGAAATCCTAGAGGATATAGGTAGGCGCTGGGAGTCTGGCTGTGTCAGCGGCGCTTAGCAGGGAATCCTGCACCGTTTGGCTAAGTTAATCAAAGACATGGTAACGTTTTCGTCCGAGTAGTCTTGTCAGATTGTGATCATATCCAGTTTCACTATCTGCCTATCCGTATTGGAGGGTGCGATATTATGCCAACAGCTGGAAGAAGCTTCGGAGCCTCTATTTTTTTTCCATAAGGGAGTCATAGATGCTCGAAAGCTAGCACAATATGATGCCTCCACCACATTCCTGCTCGTACTTTTGATACCTTGCAAGCCATTAAATCCAGTGAAAAGATACCAACTAGCTGCAAGAATCCAGCACGCCTTCAAACGCCACGCTCTGCGATGTCAAGAACATCAGGTCATGCCTAGTCAGGTAGGGAAGACAGCAGTAAAGCAACCAATAAATTCTTATGATGATTGTAAACCGAGTGTTTGCACAGAACAAGCCTATCACCGGAACCCACGCCCACGGGGCCGAGGATATAAATCATCGCTGTACAAGCGCTGATCATTCCTAGGTCGCCCGCCATCTCGATCGCGATCATAGTACGCTCTGCCTCGTCCATTGTCTCTTGGAGCTTCGTAGCGGCCGTCTCGTCGGTCATCGCGCCGATCAGGCCGGTAAGAGCCAAGAGGAGCAACGGGGGCTGGAGTAGGGGCAGGCTCTTCGGGGACACCCATGTCTACGTCCATTTGTTCGTCTTTGGTTTCGAAGCCAAAGCTTCCATCCTGGAACTCTGGTTCGGCTCTCCTTCTGTTACGATCTGATTGCTCTCGTTGGCTATCATATGAGGGAGCCTCGTTGCGTGTGAGGTCAACGCGAGGAGCACGAGGTTCGGTTGGTGGTTTGCGGATGAGTGTCCCTGCTGTGGAGGGTGTTGGGCCGCCCGTTTTCATGTAGATATGGAGGATGCGACCATCTGCCTAGGATCAGGGTGTCAGCTTGAGTGGCCCTTGGTCCAATGATTATGCCCACCTTCTTGTTATTGAAAGTTGAAATTACGCTCTCCGCATTGTGTTTCTCGCTAAAGACCATCTCCGCAATGACTGTAGGTGATGCGCTCAGGATCCTACAGCTCAACATCTCACCCCCAGTTGGTATCATAGCGGACTCGATATCGGCTGCGGTCGTCCCAGGTGCGAAGTTGCTGCCTATTACAATGTACGGACCCGCTGTTCCCCTTATGCTTATCTCACCACCAAGATCCTTAGATACTGCCCCGTGGGAGGTTGCATTGCGCTCTGACTGGTTCATAGCCGTATCATATAGCAAATCCTTCTTCAGGCGCACCATAGGGTTCTCGCGAGGTGGACGAGTAACGCGCGGAGCTCGGGAATTGTTCACGGAGTGGAGATCGTGGCCCCATGTTGCGTCAATATCCGGCTTTGGCTTTGGCGTGTTCGAGGTGGAACGTTGAGATGCCTGAGGAAGGAAGCATTTAGTCCTTTTGCCGTCTATTATTATCAGATATTGAAATTTACGTACCTTAGAAACGCCAACTCTGCTTGCAAGGCTGGGTCCAGTACCTGGCTTGCGCCTACCATCCCTGAGTATAGTATTTTTACGCCCTTGCCCTAAGATCTCGTCTGCAAGCTTCTGCTTCTCTCTTCGTTGTCGCTCTAGCGAAATGTTAGCGGAGGTGTCAAGCTGTCAAGCGCAAGACTCGCCAGCTTGAATTATTTCGTCGAACGAAGGAACATCTTTCTTAGCTGCCATGATTGTTATGCGCCCACAAGGCTTGTAACTTCGTATCACTATCTGCACATGGCTGATAGGTAGTCAAAGCATCAAATTGCCCTCGTTGATAATTCAAATTTAGGAAGGATAGTAAATTACAACGCGGGCTTGTGAAAGCGGAGATAGCGTTTCGCGCTTCCCTTAGCTTCCGTTTTGTTACGATACCTTGTGCCCATGGCCCTTGCCTTCTCTACATCTTTGTTGACTTTTGTAGTAGTACATCTTCGGAAATGTCATTGAGCTCCTTTTCTGCATGGTCCGGCGCTTTTCGCTTTCCTATTTTTGATTTCGTTTGTTTCTATAGTGTATTCGACTGTTTCTGGATTATCATCTGAACATTGCAAAGCTGGGCACCGCCTGCACGCTGTCATGGCTTCCATTGCCAGACGCTTAGGGAGATGGACGACAATTACGAAAGAGCCGGAAGAGACTATAGAAGAATCTAGCAGGGCACCCATCCGGCAATCCGTGGATTCTCATTACAGCACACTGTCGGGACTTGAAAGCCTATCAAGACAATCAACTTATCAGACCTACTGGAGTCGGTCAAACCGATCATCAGCAACTACGGTTTCAGAGCCTAGAAGCCCCAGTCAAAATGCTCCAAAATTGCGTCATAAAATGTCATCTGTATTTTCCTACGTCTCTGAAACTATCCGCTCCACAACTTCAATCTTCCATCCTCTTGAAGCAGGGACCGCTCCATCTGCACCGTCGGAACCTGAGAGTACTAAGACATATAGACGTCACCGCTCCTCAACGTCAACAATCTCTGGCCCTTTTGACGCACGGAAACTGTCACATGAGACAACCAAGTTCGAGACCCCTAAGAAGCACAGACGCTATTCATCAGTAATCTCTTCTTGCAGAAGTCGTCTGTCTCCTTCAACTCCCCGGGTGCGAGAGACACCAAAGTGCGCTCTTTCATCGCCTACAACCCCTGTTCGGGCTTCCCAAGAACGACCTCCTCAGCTTGATGTGAAAATTCCCAATTATTTTCTGAGGGACGAACGATCAAGGTCCACTGTATCAACGGAACGAAAGCCTAGGGGACCTCTCTCTGAATTATTTGACGCACCACCAATGGAGGTGACAACACCATGTGTGAGAGCGCCGCTACGGGGACCTTGTAAACTTCCTCCGGACGTGGATGGTGGCCTACATACCGAAGAAGGCTTTCAGTCTATGTTAGAGAACGAGCGTCATGGGCTGCGAAACATGAGCAATGCTGGGATGAAAGCCTCACACGAAGTTCTCCCAGCCACGCCAGACAACGCTACTCCCGGCTCTACAGGAGCTGAATCTACCCAGCCACCACTTGCTGAAGTGGCTCCTGATTTCCACTTAGCTGCTTGTAAAGAGCTCAAAGCTGAAGTCAGAAGTGCACAAGATGAACTGAAACTGCCCTACCGTCCTGTACCTCCTATCCGATTCAATACATCCAATCCCTCACCACCAGGGAATATACAGTGCCGAACTGTACCATCTCAGCACGCACACAATCGACATACGATGAGCCAAACGCAAAGCTGCAGTGTTTCAAATCCTTTCCTTGAGTCCGAAATCAACTTATGTGACCGGCTACTATCCCCTGGGGCTTACGAAGCCGATGTTAGCTCTTGCGGAACGAGTCCCGAGCATCCAAGTATGGGCGACCGAGCGGCGATTGAACAACGCAGGGCTGACCGCGAGAAACGATACCTCGAGACCACACTTGAAGGACCCGATACTGAATCGGATGACAACTCGCAGTCGGTGCTAGAGCTGAGTAGGATCCCCGCCGCCCTCGACCGCAATGAATCACTGCGTTGTAGCGAAACAATGCCGAATGACCTAGCCAATGCGAGCGATATCAATTGGCAGATAGATCCCCGTTCTACCGCAAGTAACCACCCCGAACTCGCTGACGCCGTGATGTTCAGCCCGGAAGTAGAAAATACTGCAGCTAAATCACTGACGATGGACCGTAATATTATTCCCATGGGCGACCTTCACTATGCTGTCGAAGCCATTGAGCGAGCATCCATTGATACTATTTGGCCAATCGATATCTCATATGCAGCTGAAGCAATAGAAAGAACGCCGGATTATATGGCGCCGGCGTCTAGAGACAATGATTTCGATGTCGAACGATCTGCATCGTCTTCAACGGGGGATAGCGTTCCATCTGCGCTAAAGAATGCTATGGTGTCAATGTGCCTTACACCTGAGGTCTTTGTGGCGTTGAAGCCAGAGCAGTCAGATGATAAGGGCTTCCCAGTCATGTCTAGCACAGATCTGTCTACAGACGTATCCCTTGAACTGTTGACTACAGATTTACTTCCCAAGAATGAATTCGAGACAGAAAACGGCGAAAGGCCAGGGCCTGGAAATATTCCTGGAATATGTTGTGATATCGAGTTTTGGCATACAATATTGTTTCCAGAGAGTGAGACAGCCGAGCACCGTCAAGAGACCGAAGAATTCATGAGTTACTATTTCGGGATTCCTTTACAGGATACCTCATATAAGGCTTATTCCTTTGCTTCTGCTAACCCAGGCCTCATTTTCCAAATTCCTTCTGCGAGCAGGCGTGCTTCATTGGAAAGGAACACGCCATCTCGCCACAACGACCCAACGTGTAGCAGTCCAGTAAGCTCATCGAACAGTGACGGAAGCCCAAGGTTTGTTCCTAGCCCCCAATTCGGAATCAAGCTTCTTCAATTATCGGAGGCGAAATCTACTGCATACATGGGCTACGGATCAGATGACGAGCTGGCTTCTAAGCTCGATCAGGGATCGCCTGCGAGCAAGGAAAATCTTACCCCAGGGGGTTCTTCCAGAAGCAGTGGCCAAAGAGCGGTCTGCTTTGCTAAGGATGTTGAGATCATCAACCACCACAGCCAACTTAATCTCTCGCCGCGAAAGCCAAGTCCTGCAAGACCAGCAAAGCAGTTGTCAGCTGCGGAAACAGCGAGAAAGGTGCAAAGGGATCTCGAAGTAAGGAATGAGGCAGCTGTCCAACGCCTCTGTCAGAGAATTCAAGAGCCCCCAGGAATCACTTTAGAGGAACCTGAGACTCTATCTCCAGATAGGCCTCGCTGGCGTGTACCCTGACAAGGAACTAACTTCTTGCGATAGACTAAGCCATGAGGCTTCTCTTCATGTTCATTATACAATGATTATTGTGTATTGTTAATCTAAACGACACCGGGTTCGTGACTTTCAAGAAGAGTTTCCTAAAAGACATTGCCGGTTTTGTCAACTTGATGTTGACGCTGGTCAAGTGTATAATGTATTATCAACGAAGTATGGGTTACGAAGTCATGAAATTCATTAGAAGGCTTCTTATTGTACGAGTATCCAGAAGGGAAGGCGAGGGATTACCGTGGTTTAGGTTGCATTAAATCGAGCTTCGTATAGATAGATTATCATGAAAGACACGCATCTTAGGTATACCTTCAAGATTGATGGAGGTGATGCTTATACATACCGGATATAGCAAGACATGGCTACTCACACGTGATTCGTTCATTGTGAGGTGTGTCGGATGAAGATTGGAACAAGTTCTTCATTCAGCCTAACGTACTCGGGACGCCCGCAGGCACCACCAACAAAGCTCACATTAAATAAGGTAGACTAAGTATGTTCTAGTAAGGTAAAACAATGTCCCAGAAAAAAAAGCCGTGCGCAATCGCAATGCCAGTACTTGAAATAAACCGCTGGTGAAAAAAAGAAGAAACCCCCCCCTTTATCACCCCACTCCGCCCTCTCGGAAATAATGACAAGATTCTGATTTTCATCACCCTTCGCTATGCGTTTGTATGTATGTGTGCCTTCCAATGCCAACGCTGTCGGTTGTATTGCCGCATCCCCACAAGCAGGTAGAGCTATCATCTATTCGATGGTTGGATGGTTGGGTCAGAGGGTAGAACGGGGGGAGAGGGAAGTCATCTCGGGCCTGCCACTGCTGGCTCGCAGTTGTCTGAAGAACTGAAAATTATGATGACTGTAAGAGCAAAGCTCGAGCTTTCTATGAGGGCGCACCCAGCCGGCCGCCCGAGGCCAGAACGCGCGTGTACCAATACAATGTGCCAGTCCTTCCTTTTATGATGTCCGAGCGCCTGTGAATCGAGGTCCTGTGCCCGGTATGGTATGAAAGAAGGAACTTTTGGTAAGACAAGTGTATTGAATTGGTGCAAATGCTGGTATCATTGAGCGCGCCTGAAATGTTGTGGCTAGATAGATATGGTGCCCGGCGTGGCTGAGAGGATTTGGTGTGGCCACGAGATAGGTGTAGATAGAAAGAGATGGTGAGAGACGTCTCACGAGGTTTCAGCGCCTTTTGAGCCTACGTCTTCCGTAGGCTGCTGGCGTTCGACTGGCTGGGACTTAGCTACCGGTGGCGAAGTGGAAGGAGACGCGTTCTCAGCGGTTTCCGAGGAGTCTAATCCTGCAAGAGCGCTGTGCATGGATTAGTATAGTTTCCGAAGATAATGGTAGCCCTAGGTTCTTACCTGAAGGTATTCGCGGACTTTGCAGCTTCCTTCTCTTCTTTGTTCTTCTGAGCTGGAGGCGTACCTGTTCGGCTCGATGCACCAGAGTCGTCTTTCTGGGCAGCAGCCAATCCAGGTCTTCTGGTATTTGATCCTCGTGGAGCACCAAACATTGATGTCGGGCCAAGAGTCGGTTGACCTTGGGAACTGACTTGTCTAGAAGCACCCTTGCTGCCTAATCTACGTAGGTCGTCCATGCCAACGACATTCCTCTGGTAATCTGCTGGTGGCTGCATATTACCATACTGACCTGGACCAGAAAAGTTGCGCGCATCGCCACGGCCCATAGGGAGTCGACCGCCGCCTCCACCTCCCCTCCGAGAGCTATCTGCCTGGCGTTGCAGCTCTTTCTCACGCTCTGCTTGGACGGCCTGCAGTTGTGTAAGCGAAGGGAAACAAAATGCGGGATGATTGACCGACCTGTACTCGCACTTCTTCGAGTGTTGTGGGCCCCTTGAGCACTCCACCTTTGCCCTGCCAATGTTTCTTTCTAAGGTCGACGATGTCCTGTTACGCGGTTAGTGATTGTCGTCACTACGCCAAGTGGCTGTACTCACCATAAGCATAAACCTCAAACGACTTGGTAGACCTTCGATGGCGATCATCTCGTTGATCTTCACAAAGTAGGCGTCCATCATCTTGGGACCTCTATCTGTGCTGTCGAGAGGCTGTCCGATAGTCTTAAGCAAGTTCGTAAGTGACTCCACTTCGGCCTCATCCGGCACCCCCTCATAGTCGACAAGCTTCTTCACACACTCGTGCATGATACGCTCCGTAAGCATACCGAGTTTGTAGAGCTCGCCAATGAAGCGCACGAGTCCCAAACCTCGTCGCTTTGCTGCGGCCTCAATGTAGTATTGATCGGACAGCATTGTCGCTTCTTCGGTCTCGCCTTCTGGCTTGTCACCAAGGTTCAACTTCCAACCACGTTCGAATTCCTCTTGACAGCGGTTGAGTAAGTATTTACGGAAGAGCGCACCACCATGGACAACCTCGCCTTTCTTATCTAGGATGTTCTCATCCTTGATCTCAGGGCTCATTGACTCGAGCATGCGCTTGCAGAATTGGGCGTACATTTCGGCCCAATGTGCCTCGTCAGTTGCTTTCTCGAAGGTGAGCTGGATGACCTGTCGCAAGGTCCTACCATCTGATTCATCTTTCGATTGAGCACTGATCTCTAATATCTGAGAAGTGATCTTGTCGAAGTTGTTCGGTGTCATCTTATTCAGATTGGATTTGACTTTCCGTTGCACGACATCTGGGGCCATGTGACCATCCCCACCTGGTGCTGGACCAGCCATTCCTGTAGCGTTCTGACCAACTGATCTAGGTTTCCAACCACTGGCAGTCACCTCAATCGGCTTGAGAGAAGCACCTGCAGTCAGTGGCATGGCTTTGTTATCTTTCGGATCTTCTCTGCGCCCAGCAGCTCTACTGCCCCGTTGAGAGCCGCCACGCTGGCTAGCATTCCTCGGTGAGTTCGGGTGATTTATAGAGGTCGAGGATGGTGTCCGGTCCATCTTGATGCTCATGTTACCAGGTTGAGGGAATCCACCAGGACGTGAGACAAGGCTCGCGAGAGGATTGTTCATGGTTTGTCGAGAAGGAGCCGCACTGCGACCTGCGGTAGCAGCTTCGTAGCGTTGCTGCGAACTGGTTCCCGGAGGTAAGGTTCTCCCACCTTGGGCAAAGCTGCCCATCATTGGCTGTGACGGAGGGCCTCTGTTGGAAGGTTGACGCCCACCCATCATTGAGCCACTAGTAGCAGTACCACGTGCTGGGGTACGAGCTGAAGAAGGCTCCGTGGTATCCCCTATGGTCTCCTTGAGCCGGAGTTCCCAATCCTCTGAAGGCTTCTCCGTGAATACCTTTGAGAACTCCAGCAAGAAGTCCTTATCGTACCGGAACTTACCCATAGGCGCCGTCTGATTAAGCGCTGGGTTAGGCGAAGCAATATTTGGAGGGTACTGAATCTTGTTGAGCTGGGTAATTGGCCGGGCAGATCGAAGGGAAGCTAGCTGTGGTGTGGGTAGAGCAGCCTCGACAGTCTTCATAGTGTCAAGCTTCAAGTCGGCAGGCTTTTGCTTTCCAACACGTACCGAAGGTTTCGAGGGAGCCGCAGGAATGTCGGAGGCAGGAGTAGCAACACCGCTGTTAACCTGCGATTCTTCAGCAGCCTGAGTGTCGCTAGAAGGAGTAAGAGTTCCGTCCTTTTTAAGGGCCGCGAACATGTCAACTCGTTCTTTCTGGGACTCGTCGCCCTCAGACTTTTCGAGCTCTTTCAGCCTAGCTTCTTCAGCCTCTTCAGCTTCCCTCTCAGCTCTCTTCATATCTTCATCGGCCATTTTGAGGGCTTCGGCTTCTTTTCGAGCGGCTTCTTCTTTCTCAGCCTTCTTTTTCCGCTGATATTGCTCCTCACGCTCTGCCTCTTGACGCTCCATTTCGGCATACTCAGCTTCCATAGCAAGAATTTCATCTTCTTCCTCTTTGGCTTTGCGAGCCTTTTCAGCAGCCTCGTCAGCTTCCTCTTTGGCTTTCATAGCAGCCGCTTTCTCAGCCTCTTCTGCATCGGCCTTGTCTTTCTTCAGCGCCTCTTCAGCCATTTTTTCCTTCTGAGCCGCTTCCCTTTCCTTGTTATCAGAGTCTTCCTTTTCCTTCAAAAGTTTCTCTTCAGCTTCTTTGCTTTCTTGGGATGCTTTTGACTCCTCTTCGAGCTTTTTACGCTGCTCTTCCGCCTTGTCTGCCTCCATCTTTCGGGCGATAGCATCTCTCATCTCATTCCTCTTCTCCTCATCGGTCTTAACGCTCTTGCTCTCGGTACGCGAGTGCTGAGAGTCAGTGTGGCTGGGTGCACGAGGCGGTGGAGTAGGTGTGGAGGTGACAGCTGGGGTTTGAGACTTGCTAGGTGGTACAGGAGAGGCAGATGGTTTATCGAACGCCACAACTTCTCCGGTATTTGGATTCTTAATTACCAAACTAGCATTCTTCTTCTTTTGAGGAATCTTGAAGTCGTTAGATTTAGGGGCTGGGCTGTTCGCTTGACGTCCAGGAATTGCGGCGGTAGCCATAGCAGGCGTGGTGCTTCCAGCCTGCGACCTGTCAATGCTCGAATTGGGTCGCTCGTTGTGGGATATAGCGGACGACGTGCGGGACATCGACGGAGGTTGTTGTGGCCCTCCGTACTGGCTTTGGAAATATGGGGGCTGCTGGGGAACGGGAGTCATCTGCTGAGGAGGGCGGGGAGAGCCTGGCTGCATGGGAGGGGCCATGTTACCGTAAAATGAGTTGTATAAACCGGCGGCGTAGTTGTTTGGGTCAGGAAACATGTACTGAGCCTGGTGTCTTGATGTCAGATATTGTTCAAAATGTCCCGTAGTGGGAGAAAGATCAAGGAGCGGCTGGGCACGGAACGTGCTTGCAAAAGGAGTGCGATTCCCTTTTGCAACATTCTCTGGAAATTTGTGCTTCGAAGATGAAGAAGATTGGGGGTTTACTTGTTGGGGACCCATATTCTGGGGATATGCAGCATAATGAGGGAACCCATATGGTGGTTGGGCCATTTGGGAGTTCGTCATTGGAACTTGGCCTGGCTGTGGGTGAGCGCTCAGCGCCGGCTGCGCGCTTGCCAGAGAAGGACTGCGAGAAGATTGATGGGGTGAGTTCGGAAACGGTGCGAGATTGCGAGATTGTCCTTGGAAGGGAGGGATGTTCTGGCCGCCGCGTGGTTGATTTGGCGGGGGTCTGTTGTTAGAATTGTAATAGTTTCCGCCCATCTGTTGGGGATAGGCGCCTTGGAAGCTACCTCTGCCTCGCGGAGGAAACCCACCTCTGCCCGCGGCAGGACCCATTCCATGACTGCTCATGTCACTATGTTGAGATTGTGATGACTCACGACGTAGGTGATTAGGTTGGGGACCGGGTGTGAGGGGTCCTTGTGGTACGCCAGGCCCTCTCATTTGCTACGGTTCAGACATTAGTGTCCTTCTTATCATAAGAGACCAGTACTACTCACATTTCCGTCTGGGAAGTTGCCAAAGCTCATACTAGTACTGTTTCCATGTAGACTAACCGGGGGCCTTCCGCCACCACTCGCAGGAGGTTGCGGGATTGGCGAGGGAGAAGTTGTCGGGGATATAACCCGCGGATTTGCTGGATTGTTCACAGCTAGTGAATTCGAAGAGTTATTCGGGACTGGCACAGCGTTTGCTGTGGTTGGTGACTGTTCTGGCATTGCGCCAAACTGGATGTCTCTTCCACCTTTTGATTTCCCAGCCACTAGACCCCCATTAATATATCCCGAAGCACCTGCAGCGCTGATCGTGACAGAGGGTTTTCGGCTATGGTCACCAACCCCGGAAGTGGAGCTCGTAGGGGTGTTGCCATTGACCAGTGCACCCACCGCTGGCGTAGCAGGTGGGATGGCGGCCTTGCCGTTCACTGGTGAGCTATTATCTGGCTTGCCATGTTGTGAAGTTCCCACTGATATTGACGAAGCCGTGTTGCCTGAGGCGGGAGGCGGGGAGAAGGTCTTCTTTGTCGCGCTCGCGTAGCTGGTTTTGCCAGCGGCAGAAGCCGTACCTGCGGCTTGAGGCGGAGCTCGCCCACTATTTGAAGCCGACTGTGATGCGTTGTTGGATGCTTGCGGTGGAAGGACTGACTGGGAAATGCTTGTCATCGAGAATTCGGTGGATATTTCGCCTTAAAACTGTTGTCGTGGGCTAGGAAACTTCTCGCCGGTATGATTTTGTCAAAGTATACTCCCAAATGTCAAATCCAGGAAGTGTCGAAGAAATTAGAGTGGAGATTTGCGCGTTTAATTGATAAAAGTCGCTGGTGTTAGTATCACAAGCAGAAGAGACGGCCGGCCTTCAGATCGGTTCTCTTCGCTCAGAATGCAGAGCCTCGTCGGCCGCGCGATTCTGTGACGTGAAAGGAGTGTGAACTCAGCAGGACTGAGTACTGGTATTAGAGGAGACTGTTAGTATCCTGTAATAATCTGCGGCATCCAAAAGGATTCGCAGAAGTCAGTGTTGAGGTTGGTGGTTGTGTGTGGTGTGAGGGTACATCCGTGAGAGAAATTTCAAAGACTCAAGGGATCAAGTAAATTAGATGCACGCTAAGCCACAAAGAGAAAGAGGCAAATGGGGAGCCCGACAAAAAGCCGTCATACAGGTTCCATATGGAACACAATGTCTATTCTCCGTACTGCTCACTATAAGTTGTTTGAACTGGCTCAAGCCCCTCTACAACGGCCGTTTAATTGGCTTTACACAGCTACAGTCCGCGCTGTTACGAGTCGGTGATGCCGTGGGCGACCCGTGTAGCATCACTTTGCCACGTTTTGTGTTCCACCAGGGCTCAAGCCTTCCAACGCGACAAGATGTCTTGCTGACAACACGGAGTACATCAGTTAGAGCGTCGACGCCCCTTTCCCGCTGTTCGAAAACGGGTTTAGGTGTATTTACGGCGAGGTGAAGGCTCATCGCTGCCCTCGGATTGAGGCTCCAGATGGAGACTCAGTTTCGAACCGCAGTAGCGGAATAGGAGCGATCAGCCTCACCCAGTCAAGCGCCCTTCTCGGCTCTAAATCGCCTCAAAATGCGATTTTGTCACATGGCGTTGTTCGGCGTCTCTGCTATTCTATTGACTCATAATCTCGCTCGAGTGTCAGACATTCACGGCAGGTATCTGTTTAACGGAACGATCAAAGATGTTATGACGCGCATCCTGCATAGAAGCTGCATGATCCCAGTCTGTGATTTGATACCGTCTCAACATCGCCGATAAGACTCATTTGTGTATCGTAGGATCCTCTAACGCACCTGATTAGCACCTGGTCTGCGGAGTCATCCTGGGGCTTTAGTCCATGCTTAAGGCAACAGAGGCTATGGAAAGATAGCCTGATATGGAAGCTTCCTTTTCTCCCCAAAAACATCATGCTGCCGAATAACTTCCTACTCGACACTTGCACCACGCATTCGTCAGATTATCGAGCATATCCTGTGTCCAACATTTGACGTAGGGCGCGCCGCGAACGCGCCTCGAATGCCCTTGTGTCTGCGCATCTCGCCCAAAATTCTATTTTCGGAGCCCATGTGGAACCGTTACATTGACCCAGCGAAGGTCGATAATAATAGGGGCTTCACTGCCACTCGAATCGCTCAGTCTTTGATGCGACCGGTCTCACTAAGCTAGTACGCGAGTGGCTCGCTTTATCCGAAGCAAATACATTACTAATGTCCTCTGAGGCGCTTCAGCCTCCATGCGCTAAGAGGCGTCATTGGGAATTTCAAACCATATGAAAAAGCGACAATGCGTTCCTTTCCCATGATGTAAACACCCATATAGGGTGTGATGTCTTCGCGATTTACCTAACAAGCACATGCATTACTGCCTGCGAAGGACTACAGATCATTGCAAACCGTAAGTTTCTGGAAGTACTAAATACCTCTTCAAAAATATGGTGTATAACATAACCATCCGGTCTTACGAAGTTGTGTATTTCCCTTGGCAACAGGGTCAGTATCTGTCAAGCTCGTGGCACTGATATACCCCGACTGGCAATAAGTGGCAGTTTGTTGGCCTTATAAAGAGATATTCTGGAAGTTGTCCGCCAAAAACTGACATGTGCGAGTAAAAACATACAGACATGAGGGTTTATCACTTTGGTTCGAGACCTGAGAAGCTGAATGTCATTCGTTTACCATCTTCCGATTTTCTTCTGACAGACTAAGATCACAACGTCGTCTGTTATCAGAAAAATCCAGAACCAAGAGCAGGTAAACGTATATATGCTTGAAAGCTCATTCCCCTCATTTATTGGAGTCTTGTTTGCCCGTATAGGATGAGTGGAACCTGTACGCTAAAGGCTAATCAAATCAAGATACTCAATGTGCTTGAAGGGGTGAAGATGACTTTCCCAGAAAGACTCCCTTGTTGATATAGAAAACCATACCCAAACAGCTCACCAATGTCCCTGTTACATATGTTCGTACGATTACCAAATCTATCAGTATCCCTCGATTTAGAAAAGGTCGAGAGCGATGTACTCCAGCACCATTGCTGCAACGTTTCCAGGAATTGACATGTCCAGAATAGATCGCTTCCTATGCAAGTCGGGAAGGTCCCCGAGCAACGCCTTGACAGTTCTTAACCCACAATACACGACTCGTGGTCCACCATCCTCTTATTGATCAGTCTCTCAAGATCGCACAGTCTGCTTAGAAATTGCTAATAGTAAGAGATCAAGATTGAGATTAAGTAATTATAAAATGAGACTTATGCTACCTTCTTCCATAAATATATTATCCACTTCCACGGATTTATAGACTTGATAAGAATCAAAACAAGAAAGAACGATTCATATTTCGGAATTCAATGATATACTGCAGTGATTATAAGAACCTCCACTACTCTACCTCCATTACCTAGGAATACTAGGCCTACCCACTGGCCCATTTTCCCATCATAACCTATGTATTGCATTTCGATGACAGAGGATCTGGTATCATGATCTTCGATCGCAACCGCAAGCAGCACTTCGGATTCCTTTCTTGACAACGAACGAGGGATCAACACATGAAGAAGGTAAGTCTTCTCTTATATCTAAAGCCATGATGTCATGAGGTTGACGAAGAGTACCTCAAATAAAGGGTAAATTCATACCTTCTGTTTTTCAAACCTGAGCAAGACCTTCGAGTACAATCTTCCTGATTTCCTGGTATAATGTACGGAACTCAAGAGTTTGAGAAGTCACAGCAGTCAGCAATTAGGTGCTTGGTATGTGAAGACTTTGTGAACAGTATTTTGATAAGCTGCAGAATATCTGAAACCGCTAGAAATATGATTTTTATATTCTTTAAGTGGGTTGAAGCGGCTGTCCATGCTCTCTCTGTATGCCTAAGACAGCCTCTTATCCGTTGTGAAGGCGGTCAACGTAGCCATCAGTGGGCTAAAAGCTTTCTCTCATATGAATTGGCAATTTGTTTTCGAGGTTTTGCATTGTTTATGACTGAGTATTAGGATGCTTCTCTTATTATTTATACTGCTTGCTGAAATCATGCATGACGCTAGGGTATTGACAACGTAATACACATAAGATGACTCCTGCGCATAGTCAAAAAAAATCTTGACGATCAATCCTAGCCACTGTACAAAATGCAATGACGAATGCCGCGCCCCTTAAGATGGGATAATACAGCGGTCTTCTCCAATGTACTTGCATTGAGATTATGCTTCAAGCAGTGCCCATGACTGTCTTCAGAGCTTGGTCAAACATGAAAGTTTTGCTCTTAATCATCTTGACCATCATGCTAGGCAGCCACCAGCCAAACACAGCGCCCACACCCTGATCTGGCCCCACAGGAACCAATTGCATCTCCTTTGTCGTTAGTGGTTTGTAGGGTTTCATTTTCTCTTTACCACTAGCATCCAGCTCGGCGAGGATATTGTTGACTAGGATGGGTGTACTGGTCTTGATGTAAATGATGCCGCCTGGCGAGTTCGATGCAATGTCACCGGCAGCGAAGACTCCCTTGACAGAGGGAACACGATTGTATTCATCAACACTGACTCTGCCGACACTATCGAGAAGGGAGGAAGGGACCCAGGAGGATGCGGGCTTCCGACCAGTCGCCGTGAGGAGAAGGTCGACAGTCCGAGTGGAGCCATCGCTAAGGGTGATCTGTGTACTACCGTTTTCCAGGCTCTTGCTGTCTTTAACGCGCAGATTGTGTTCGACCTTGACGCCCATCTCTTCTAACATCTCTTGAGCTCGCTTGCCTATGGTGGGACGGAGGCCGGGAAGCAGACGGTCATTGCCTGAGAGGATGGTAATGTCTTTAGGAGACGATGTCTTCTTGCCATGGAGGTGACCTAGTTCGCCGGCTGTCTCGGTGCCAGCACTGCCACCACCCACGACCACGACGGTCTTTGCATTAGGTAGCCGAGCTTGAACGTCTTTGTAGGCTTCAAGGGTAGGAATGTAGGAACCGTGATAGCTATAGAGAGGGCTCGGACCTTGAGAGCCAGTCGCAATGAGAAGCGTGTCAAAGTGGATGGTCTTAGTGTCCGAGATAAAATTATCTTTGTCGTCCTTCAACTTGTAGCTTACTTCTCTCTTGCCCGTCTCGAGTCCGGTTATCTCAGCGTGCACGATCTCGTAGAGCTCAGACGAATATTGCTCGAAGCCAGTGTTGACAGGTATGAATGAGTCCATTATATCCTTTGGGTATTGCTTTAGCATGGCCCGAGGGGCGCCGACGGAAAACCAGAAATGAGTACTGTTGGTAATGAAAGTGACCTTATAGGATTGTCCGGTCTTCTTCTTGAGAGCTGGCAACTGTTTGAGGAGACCATGGCCAGCGCCAAGGGCGGAGTATGAAGCTCCTAGAATGACAATATCGTGTGTAGACATTCTGGGTGTTGACGAGGGGAGCGGAGGGTCGGGGCGCTGATGTCAGGGCGCTGATGGTTGGCTGCAGGTGGAATTTTTATATGTATGAAAAGAACACCTTAATCTTAGTGGTGCCCTAGCGCATTGTGTCTCTCGTAAGCACTTTCGATGGGATTGATCAGCAGCGAGGCTGGATGTGAAGGATGAAAGCGAGGTCTCGCTCTTCGGAACTCGACGTTTCCGGCATCCGACGCACGTATTGCCCCCTCGTCCAATCATGTTTTGTTCGCTGGAAATGAAACAGGGGAATTGCCGCAGTGATGGGTCAGTATTACAACTGGATTGCAAAGATGCCGATCAAGTTATGTGAGCTGTGAGTGTCAAGTCTAAGCCATAAGGCTTCCCATTGGTGTTCGGTAAGACTGGATGATGCCGTGCCCTAGAAGGGTCCTATGTCAGCCCTACAGGGCTATAAGGTTGCTAGGTGCAACCCCTTTTTAGGATGGCTTCCTAACTCTACGATTTCTTACTCAACCAAGCACCACATGAGCCCGGGATTCGTTACCAAGCAGCTCACTGTAGCTACTAGCTACTACTCAGTCAAAGTAGTCATCGAAGACTCGGCCATGTTTAGTAGTTACCGAAATTCGTCATATTCCTCGGGGCTGAGTAATTTCAATGCCACAGCCGCTCCGCCATTGGACACCAATTAAGTTGTAATTGCGGGATAATTATCGTATTGTCTACTGGATATGTCATTGGCGTTTTACTGGCCTCAAGTTCAATTCTCAAGAGTCTGGTGAAGGTGTCAAGGCGTTATTCACCCTACCGTGCTAAAGGGCTGCATCTTTGGGGCATAAAGTAGCCATCTTGATGCATTCCAACCTATGTGCCAGAAGAGGAGGCAAATGGGACTTAATGGCGAGGCATCTTAAGGCTTCCATGCCCTTACAACAACGCTGAATTTAGCGCACAAGAGTCTTATAAGATGGGCATGTTAGAGCGCTAGTAAAACCAGATATTTCCGTCACTGCCAACTTTCGTCCTTAAAGTCTGTGTATACATGCTTTTCCTTGCCTTTTCTTTTCTCAAGTTTACCCGCTTATGCTTCTCATTCTCGTTAATCAATTGATATGGTGCCTGACTTCCCCCTCGGCGACGCCCTCGAGCGTGAAACTGCTGGCTATTCAGAAGAAGCCGAGATGGCTGGGAGCCCATGGTGGATGGCAAAGTTGAAGTGGATTATGTCCCAGGAGATCTAGATGATAAAGGGCGGATTGAATTTGCAAGGGAAAACGGCCCTTGCCTCAGTATTAGTCTGTTCTCTTGAGAAGAGCTATGCTATGCTGTCGTTTGTTCATTTTGTTCACCTGTGAACAATACGTGCCGAAGAAGTGATCACTAGCAATTGCATTGAGCCGGTCCAACATGACAAAGAAATGATTGTAGTCGCATTGCAAGAATGCTTCGAAAGGGATACACCTAAGAGCATAAGCCCGTCTCATCCACTCTTTGTCTGAGCTAACAAAGGACCTCGCACATGATCAATGGCTTTGCCACGACACTTTCTTCTGGCTCAAAGGACATAGGAAAATGTGTCGATGGACAACGGTTCTTAGCTATTAATCGCCCGCGTTACCTGAATATTTTGCATTGACAAAGTGATGACTTCAAAATTCTGAATCACACACCAATGGACTCTACCTTCTTGAATGGTTCATTAGTCCTGAAACACACTCTACCAGCTAAAGCCCGCTGGCATCGACTTGTGCAAATCCCCGGCCCTAGTAGCTCCATAACATTGCGAACAGAGAAGATGGGATGCGTACCGTCCCGACCGTCAGAGAGCTTCTACCAAGAATACTTTGCCGGACGAGCAGAGAAGAAGACGAAGGAGAAGCAAAATGCCACGAAAAAGAATATACTGAGTAAGAAGGACAAGTCAAACCCTGAGCATCTCGATGCGAAGACCGAAGTAGCCAGCAAGGACCATGATGACTCTCGCGAATTGACTTACGAAGAGCAGGTTGCTCGAGCTGATTTGAGAATCTACCAAGAGGAGATGGAAGCTAAGAAGGCTGAGGAGGAGCGTAGAGTATACTTGATACATCGCGCAATCAACGGTAATGGCGACTGGGTCTTCTAACTCAAATGCACGATCCTGCCGAATGCCAAGGTGAACTGTAAATTAAATGCAAAATGTCCTTTGAATAGCATTCTGGTAGCATAAATCAAGGTAACTGGCTAAAATATACATTTCAGTAGCAAATTCGTTGCCTATGAGATGAGTCCACGGTCTGATAACTGTGGAGCTTGTAGTGTTCACTAAGACCCTAGAAGCGCCTGAAGAAGCTCCCTGGGGCGCTAGGCTCGGCCCCTTAGAGACAGTGACTAAGGTGCCTTATCGACCGAGCCCAGCCAGCTTCCTGATTGACAAATTTCTCAATTCCATTCGTAAGTCTAATCATCACTCACCCGTCTAAAAGATCACAATGCTGTCCGTTCCTCCGTTCAGTGCCTTCAGGCCTAGCGACCTGCTCGACCTGATACGGCTGCGCTAGACTATATCTACCACAACGCGCTCCCTATTCAATTAATGCACTACCGCCTTATCGTACTGGGAAAGTCGCGTCTTACATCCAGCGCTTCGATCTCATTGGTGACGCCTCTAACCTTATATATTGCAAAAAGATGCAGACTCAGCTGTTGCGTTTTCATCGACCTTGTCATTGTATTCTTTGCTTTTTCACGACTGCAGGTCAATGCGTTGCAAGATCGGCGATTAAACCGCGTTACAGCGAATAGAATGGTGCCGCAGGGGTGCTTGAAAAGGAGGTTCTAGGCCATTCGATGCCTGGGTGGGCGGTCTTGTCACTCAGCCCTGAGATGCACGAATAGCAACGAAGCACGCCACGTTGAAGATTGATCGCCCAACACGGGCTGCTGATAAGTTCGTGGCTGCCTATGAGAATCTGGCTCGCTGACTTAATCTCAATCGGGAGAAACCTCAACTGATTAGGACTGAGGAGCGGCTGGTTCGAGCTCCACAGGGTGGAGTCTTCCCTCAAAAGCAATGGGTATCCCGCCATGCATCGGCAGCATTCGTGACTGAAATTCTGCAAGCATGTTTAGCAACGTATCATGCCCTGACTTTTCTACCTTGCTTTCTGAGATATATAATGACGATCTATCTGGCAGTACTCCTAATCTTGGACCTCCAGTGACGCCCAACCCTGATGTCTCTGGACTAGGTGTAATTCTGCCCTTTCCTTTCTTGCTGTGGAGAGAGTTCGTGCCTCGAATGGGCCCATAGCTCGACCCAATTTGTGTGATACATCGTTGTGCTAGCCAACGCTGACGTCTCCATAAAAGGTTCTCACTGGCTTCATAGCTAGCGCATATCTCACACTCTTGCTGGTACTCATCCATTATGCTATGGGATGTGTTCAAGAGCAGGATCTCAACATTCTAGACGAGAGGTCCTTACGGACAGTCAGGCGAATGGCAAACTTCGCACCATCCCCCGAATGGAAGAAGCCACTAGGCAAAGCTGTGCTCCTGTTTAGCGACCAGCAGATCGTAACAGGCATAGCTCTGCTTGCCAGTGGTTATTCTCAGCTTCCAAGTGGGTTGGATGCGTACCATTGGCAAATTGTTGTATATCTGGCTTGGTTCTCTTCGTTCACCCATCTGACGACACTCACTGTCATGCGGACTTACTTTCAAGACTATCCAGCTACTCGGTTATGGAGGATTTTCTTCATGACTGTGACGCTTTTATTACTTGGAGTTGCGCTACTACCGACCGGTAACCAATGGTGGCTCAGTAGCCTCTACCCAGAAGGCATTGGCCTCGATACCTCAGGAATTCCTGCATTGTGCTTTTTCCAGTCTCGCAACTTTGATAAGCAGATTTTCGGCCTATCTGCTGGCGCTCAAGGATCTTCAATGATTATTTCGATTTTAGTCCTCTTCTTCGGTTACGTTACCAGAATGGTCAAGCTATGGCCGAGTACGTCGAAGTTCACAAGACATTGGATCAGGGTCAAGCCAGGCAATACCATCAAGAGAATCCTGCGCGTAAGCTATGCCCGCTCGAAACAGCCCAACGCGAACGTCTGCTGGACGCTCACTCGCTTAGTCTTTGAGATGATCTATGTTTCGGCCCTTGCCTACCTGGTTATTCTAGGATCGATGCTATGGGAGGTCAGTCACTCTGCTTTGCCCACTGTTCAGGAGATAGTAGCATGACACCCATATAAAGGGAGCACTTATCTAGTCTCTCGAGCTAGCCTAAGGATGCTCTTTGGCTTTTTATATGCTTGTTGAAAAGATCTCGAAACCATTGACGAATTCTACATTTCCTACATCACAAGCCCTCTGCATACTTGAATCACGGTCCATCCTCTTTTATAAGCTCCGAATGTGCTTTTACTGACTTTCATAAAACTCAGATCCTTTGGCTTTGCTTTGCACTTGCGTGGGGAACTATCCACCTGTTCACAGCTCGTAGTGGCCTCCCCGAAGGTGCTGTAGTCGACTCTGCTGAGAATGTCTGGTCCTTTGGTCAATTCTTGCCAGTCGTTCTCCTAATGCTTCCAATACTGAGTATTGCTGAAGATTGTTATGGTAAGCCCGGCGATCTCTATTGTGAGCTTCAGATCTTTAATGGGAAGAAGTAACAGCTCTCACCTTGTTCGACGCTGCAGGATTTTCGGTGGCAAGTTTGCTAACATCCGTTGCAGAAGCTTGGAGGAAGAGGCATACTTCCAAAAATACAACCGGCGAGCCTGAAGACTCCACAGACAACCTTATCGCCAAGGACAATGAGCCTATACAAGATTCAAACAACATCAATACCGATATCGAACCTTCTGGGGCTGCGAACAATGGCCATCACAATGCTCCTCAGCGGCAGTATCCTCAAATGATACGTATCGGCGCTTGGCCACTGAGAACGCCTGCAGGATTATCCACGGAGAACATCGAGATGATGGAGCCCCGTGCCATTGTGAGAACAGGGACCAATATCTCGAGAGAGGAACGCGAAGTTGAGACGTCCCAGCGAAACTATCTGGCAAATAACTCCGGATCCGTCCCCCGTTCACAAGAGGTTCAACGGCTTGAATGGTTCATGGTCTTGGTTTTCTTGTTGATTCTACTCATTTGTGAGATAGTCATATATGTTCTTGTATTTGAAAGCCTTTCGAACAGCAATCTCGTTTCTCTGTACCGATCCATCATCCAATCTCTCTTAGCAATTGGCTTTTACACAACTATGTATATAGGAATCTTTGTCGCTCTGACGGAGTATCACAGCGCGATTGGGGCTTTCTTGGACCGATACCTCTATTTTCGCCGCCGATACCAACGACTTTGTCTCCGTGTTTTGGCCTATTTATATGCCATCGGTGTTATTGCGCGCATAATATCTATCTCCTTCGGGCTTGTCGCGCCCTACCTTTGGGTTTTTTGATTCTTGTGGATTCAGATAGGGTACAAGCCAAATATAATGTATCCATCAAACTAAGGATGCCGCTTTCTCTCCTTAGAGGAGATCCCGATCATTGTGATCCCAGCAGATCTTGCCAGACGTGAGTTATGTCCATGTCTATAATGAAGCGTTACTTACTAGCTCGGCTATATGGCGGCGATGAATGAAGTACCTAGGTCGATGCGGTTCTAGCTCCACTTAATCTTATGCGTTGCATGACTTCATTACATGATGCAACTTCGCTGCCCTCTATGGAGAGAATGGTCCCATGTATCGGTGTGGTGGTGCCGTATAGGACCTTTCTGGGAGCACTTGGGGGAAAAGATGGATGACAGACGTGCTTGAGGTAGAAGGAATCACCTATACGGTATAGCCCCCTAGAGGCAGCCTAAGAATCGAATACCTAGGCGACAGGACTGGCCCCCAGAGTTTGGTTACTTTAGCGCTAAGATTGTTTCCTAGGAGAACCAGCTTTAGGGACCTCCAGGCATCAGCCCTATGGGAATACGGTCGATGACAACGGCTCGCTATTACGATACCCGCGCTATCTAAAATACGCCGCCCTAGCATTCGTGGCCTACGCTTCCCGATTCAATGTGCCTGGAAGCATCATCCATCACCAACACCAGCATTATTAGAGTGGAGATGTCGAACTCCCTTGAAGAGTTTGTGTTGTGGAACATTCGCAGTCGACCTCTACTGCCACCTTGTCAACACGTCCGCGTCACTTGCTAAGAGAAACTAGGCATAGATACCCTTTTTCGTTAGAAAGAGGATGATATCAAGTAGTTGGCGTATCTAAAAGCCGCGCTTGGAACAGTGCTATGGGCTTTTTAGACTATGGAGACATCCAGAGCTGGTGCATTGAAGGTGATGAACCTTGATGATGATGCTTATACGGCGGGTGATGAGTACGGTGATCTAGCAGGAGCACGGTACGGACTTAAGGATATCCCTCGAATGTGGATGAGCGAG
Source organism: Cladonia metacorallifera KoLRI002260 (assembly GCA_000482085.2). Lineage (NCBI taxonomy): Eukaryota > Fungi > Ascomycota > Lecanoromycetes > Lecanorales > Cladoniaceae > Cladonia > Cladonia metacorallifera. The sequence goes on from KI911113.1 coordinate 898,639, forward strand.
CTGCAGGTAAAGAGTAATGATACGGTGGGGCTTCGATATCTAATAAATACAAGAATTCCTTTTTTTCCGCACTTCTGTATCAATACCATTGTTGGCAGCTTTCTATCAGTTCTGTTACCTTTCATGAGAAAGACGAGCAAAATGTGCAGCCTTGAAAATACCGAGAGAAACCCATTGTTACAATTAACAATCACGACAAGGGCGTTTCTCTGTTCTGAATACGTTGATGAAAAGCATTCCAGGCTTGTTACCACTCTGCTGAAATATCGTTCAATGCTTCCAAATCAAATTCTCCTTAAAGAAGAAACCCAATATCAATACCCAAGGCAAAACAACATACATCATATCTCATCTCCAACAAAATGCACGAGCAATTGCATCTATCTAACTATATGCCTTCCTGTCGCCCAGTCGCTTTCTATCAACACGCACGCCAAAGTCCCTCCAACCATACCGTTTCTGCACCTCCTACCCCCCCCCCCCCCCCCCCCCCCCACNTCTCCCTCTTGGACTCTCCATACCCCCCCAATAAACTCACAACATGGAATAATATGCATCAGCTGACACGTCCCTCCCACGTCTCTACTATGGTAGTACACAGTATATATCCATCCCTGACGCGGTGGCTGTTTCTATGGCTTGAAAATGGCTGAACGATGGAGAGTTTGAGGCTTGCCGGGATCCGTGCTGCCTCGGTAGATTGTGGTAGATGGTGGTATGGGGGAATGGGGATTGCTGAGGGTGGGGTTAGGTGCAGGTGCAGGTGCAGGTGCAGGTGCGGGTGCGGGTGGTTTGTGGGGTAGGGGGGTTTTAGGTGCGTGTATGGGATTGGGATTATGCTTCTTGAGGCGTGAATGGGCGAGAGTGGGTTGGTGGGGGCTGTGGGGTGCTGTGGATGTAGGATAATTTAGAAAGAATACAAAACCGCTACACCATTGTACCAGCGCCATTAGGAATCGAACCTAATACGATTAAGTACTAATCCGCAAACAAATTTTAGTAGATGGGGAAAAAGGGAGTGAGTGTGGGAAGTTGGGCAGATTTTGTAACTTCGTACAATGCGTTTTAATTTTGAAAGCTATGAACGGCTACGCTTTGAAGAATAGCTAATATATACAGGTGAACATGCTGTTCTAATAATTATCACCGTCCTACTCCTTCAAGATTGATCCTAGACCCTCCGAACTCGAATAAGTTCCTTGCGATGAGAGCTGCGTATATCCAGGATACTGGTTAAACTGGTTCTTGTTGATCGAATTCAATGTCGGGCAGCCCAATCCATTAGTGGCCTTGTCTATAGCTGTCCCCAATGCATCCATAGCTGGGTTGACATCAGAGTATAAGCCAGACAGGATATCTGGGGCTTCTTGCAGCGACGCCTCAAGACCGAAGCAAATGAGGTTATTGCCTTGCAAAATATTCGCGTCGGTATACACACCGCCAGTCAGGTTGGCAGGGTCGATGCCGGTAAAGGTGTTTACTTTTCCGGTGTTACCACCCACGCTGTAGAATTCTGGGTGCTCGAGAGCCATGGTGTTGGCGTCAATGGCGTAGTAGGGGATGGTGTAGTAATCGATTAGGTTGCGCTTATACCAGTTGTCGGGGATAGTTTCGTGGCCGGGTGTATATACGAAGTTAGGGTAGTCTCCTGTAATGGAATAGAATGATTTGAGGACGTCCCCAGTGAGTAGACCTTCAGGGTATTCCGCAGATTTGTTGGCCATGAAGCGGTAGATGAATGACCATGCTGCAGGTGATGCGACGATTCCGCTGAAGGGGGCATTGAAGAAGTAGGGATTATTGCTGATGGATTGTTGGAAGCGGGTCACGCGGTAATTGGTGAGGACTTCAAGGTCGATGCTGTCGCCATTCTGTTGGCCGAGCTCATAGAGGGCTGTAAACTGTGAGAGTTGAACTAGGTAGTCGTTGCCACTAGCCAATAGTCACTACTATGCCATGGTTCTGGGGGGAGTTAAGTGCTCACTATTCGAACAAGTCACCACGAGTTGGGCTAACATCACCCTCGTACTTGTTGTGAGAGCCTGAGAGACCTTGAGGCTCGCCCAGTAGGCCACCAAGATTGGTAAGACCCGAGACGGGACCTCCAATAGAGTAAGAGGTGAGGTCACCATCAAAGATGGCACCGTACACGGCAAGAAAGGCAGCAAGGTCGGCACCTGAAAGACTTCAGATTGTATATCTTAAGGATGAATTTGTGCTTACCCATGCCAAAGGCTTCTTGACAGCCAGNCCTCCCACGTCTCTACTATGGTAGTACACAGTATATATCCATCCCTGACGCGGTGGCTGTTTCTATGGCTTGAAAATGGCTGAACGATGGAGAGTTTGAGGCTTGCCGGGATCCGTGCTGCCTCGGTAGATTGTGGTAGATGGTGGTATGGGGGAATGGGGATTGCTGAGGGTGGGGTTAGGTGCAGGTGCAGGTGCAGGTGCAGGTGCGGGTGCGGGTGGTTTGTGGGGTAGGGGGGTTTTAGGTGCGTGTATGGGATTGGGATTATGCTTCTTGAGGCGTGAATGGGCGAGAGTGGGTTGGTGGGGGCTGTGGGGTGCTGTGGATGTAGGATAATTTAGAAAGAATACAAAACCGCTACACCATTGTACCAGCGCCATTAGGAATCGAACCTAATACGATTAAGTACTAATCCGCAAACAAATTTTAGTAGATGGGGAAAAAGGGAGTGAGTGTGGGAAGTTGGGCAGATTTTGTAACTTCGTACAATGCGTTTTAATTTTGAAAGCTATGAACGGCTACGCTTTGAAGAATAGCTAATATATACAGGTGAACATGCTGTTCTAATAATTATCACCGTCCTACTCCTTCAAGATTGATCCTAGACCCTCCGAACTCGAATAAGTTCCTTGCGATGAGAGCTGCGTATATCCAGGATACTGGTTAAACTGGTTCTTGTTGATCGAATTCAATGTCGGGCAGCCCAATCCATTAGTGGCCTTGTCTATAGCTGTCCCCAATGCATCCATAGCTGGGTTGACATCAGAGTATAAGCCAGACAGGATATCTGGGGCTTCTTGCAGCGACGCCTCAAGACCGAAGCAAATGAGGTTATTGCCTTGCAAAATATTCGCGTCGGTATACACACCGCCAGTCAGGTTGGCAGGGTCGATGCCGGTAAAGGTGTTTACTTTTCCGGTGTTACCACCCACGCTGTAGAATTCTGGGTGCTCGAGAGCCATGGTGTTGGCGTCAATGGCGTAGTAGGGGATGGTGTAGTAATCGATTAGGTTGCGCTTATACCAGTTGTCGGGGATAGTTTCGTGGCCGGGTGTATATACGAAGTTAGGGTAGTCTCCTGTAATGGAATAGAATGATTTGAGGACGTCCCCAGTGAGTAGACCTTCAGGGTATTCCGCAGATTTGTTGGCCATGAAGCGGTAGATGAATGACCATGCTGCAGGTGATGCGACGATTCCGCTGAAGGGGGCATTGAAGAAGTAGGGATTATTGCTGATGGATTGTTGGAAGCGGGTCACGCGGTAATTGGTGAGGACTTCAAGGTCGATGCTGTCGCCATTCTGTTGGCCGAGCTCATAGAGGGCTGTAAACTGTGAGAGTTGAACTAGGTAGTCGTTGCCACTAGCCAATAGTCACTACTATGCCATGGTTCTGGGGGGAGTTAAGTGCTCACTATTCGAACAAGTCACCACGAGTTGGGCTAACATCACCCTCGTACTTGTTGTGAGAGCCTGAGAGACCTTGAGGCTCGCCCAGTAGGCCACCAAGATTGGTAAGACCCGAGACGGGACCTCCAATAGAGTAAGAGGTGAGGTCACCATCAAAGATGGCACCGTACACGGCAAGAAAGGCAGCAAGGTCGGCACCTGAAAGACTTCAGATTGTATATCTTAAGGATGAATTTGTGCTTACCCATGCCAAAGGCTTCTTGACAGCCAGTAGTAAAGTCTGCAAGGGTACCTACACCACTGTGGGGTAGGTATCCATGGTTAGCCATGGCATTTAGACCCGGGCCTATACTCTGTCAGGGCATATTTCTAAGTGTACTGTGTTCAAATAGTACTTACAAGGTCCACGCGCGTCATTCGGACCTGGAGCAACGAAGACATTCGCACCTGTGTTACTCACATACTGCGTAGCAGCATCGAAGGGCGGTGTTATGCCTGGAGCCTGACGTTTGGCGAGCTCTGCCATATGAGGGCATGGGGAATCAGCAAGAGCTGGGTCTGCATTGCGCTTGTTCAAGAAGGGTTCAGAGAGCATAGAAGGAAAGGCAGAGACTTGGTTGGCTGCCAAGGCCAGCAATACAACAGAGGCCAGCATAGTTACAAAATGGGCTTTGTATGCTCAGGAAGAAGATTGTATTGCAGAGGAAGAAGCCGGAAGAAGATTGTATTGCAGAAGAAGCAGCCGGAAGAGGATTGTATTGCAGAAGAAGAAGACGGAAGAAGAATGTGTTGCAGAAGAAGAATCCGTCGCGGTTTCCAGAAAGGGTATCTCGACTTTTATGTTGAAGTCGTTCGTTCTTGCCCACACGGAATTCATGCGACAGTGAAAGTCAAAAATGCTTCCACCTACGTCTTGCTCTACTGGTAAGAGATCTGAGCCATTGATACTAAAGCGCACGCCAGAAATAACAAGATTGAATCCGGTTCAAGGATCATTGGGAGGGTAGCTATTATTGGTTTCCACGAATCAATCGTTCTGTTATGTTTATGATTCGAATATAGTTGATCATGGGTCCAAGGCGAAGCAAGCACAGGCCGTCTAGTGTGTAATCAGAGCACAGGTTGAGCGGATGACAGTCTGTCGCCGCCAATGAGGTCCCCAAGTCGACGAGCTATCACCACCAATGGGGGCGCAACGGAATACTTCAGTATTTCAGTGAGAAAAATACCCTAGCGGGAGTACACTAGCTGATAGCGCTTGGCTAAGGACGGGTGATCAACAAGAAGATCCGATGCGCAGCCCATCCGATGGTGGATCCGCATACCCGTTAAGACCAACGCCTTTCCCGACCCTGGCACACTTGGCTATGTTCGGCAAGTCTGCTCCGTGAGCAACAGAACCATTCATCCTTTTGCGGGGAAAATGGCTTGCGAATGGCTTCACATGATCCTATTTTGGAAAAATTGCGGGGTTGGAATCTAGTTTGCCGAGGTCCACTTCTCCACAACCATACTTGACAACCTTGTTGGTATGAACCGAATTGGGCAGGTTGTATCCAGAAGATTGAGCGGTGTACTGGAATGACACCTGTGGCTGGACAACAGTTCTGCCTTTGGCCTCATTGGGGAACAGCACAGAAAGGTGTTGCCCAATTAGTCATAGCGTGTTCGACGTTTGTATATTTAGCCTTCAAGACCAGTATTATTGCGTGCACTCACCTGTGCAAGCTCGCCCTTAAGCAGCTGGTACCCTTGTGGGAAGGGTCAAGAGATCGAAGCTTGAAGTCTGGCATTTTGTCGGCGTTAGTATTGCTGATTTACCATAAGACTCTGGTTATCGGTGACAGATCCTTCGGCGAAAATTGTCCAACCGGGTTGAAAAGACGGAGATCGAGTATGCTCGTTCTGTATGACAATGGCCTTTCCTAAAAGATTCTTGCTCGAATAAAGTCTCCGTCGATACGCCATCTCAGATTATTTCGACGGGTTCAGCCAGAGAACGTCCTTCGCTTATGCGAATGAAACTTTGATAGCTCGGTTGGTAGAAGGGCGAAAGGACGTTCTTTTTGGGTTTTGGCTAAACATGGACTATTACGCGAGGACGCATGCCCAGTGGTGGTGATCATATAGAGAGCCTCATGATCGGCAAACAGCCTCACATTTGCCGGATCGACGCTTTGGAAGCAATTCCAGTTGGGAGACAATAGAAGACAAGATTCTGCATCTGGCGGCGGTATGGATTGGCCGATAGTAGGCTTGCGAGCTCGCATGGTCTCGGAGAAGTTTTCATTTCAATCCCGTTGTCCGTGAGGCTCGAGAAGCCTGCTTTTCATTTGTCTAAATTGGTAGAATCACAGCTGTACGAGCCAAAGCCGAAGCCATAAACACGCCTTGCTTGCCTTATTCGAAGTCTCAAGGTTAGGGAAAGGCGTGATTCGTGCCCGGTCTGAAATGGGGTTTTTTGGGTTGAATGGACTCAATACATTGCAATTGCCGTGCTCCAATCGTTGAGATATTGGCCGAAGATTTTGACGTAGAGCAGGCTAATAGTATAGAATTATAGTAACGGATATAGTCTATCTTTGTTCGTTAGCACGTCATAAAAGACCAAGTTCATAAGCCAGCATCAACACCGCTGGCGGTTGCCTTATCTCCTTTGTCTGCTTTCGGGCTCCAATTCCAAGGCATCCAGCCTCCCGCTGCAGTTTTGCCGTCCTTCTCGCCTTTCAACTCCTCTTCACCAATCTCCTCGAACTCAGCCTCGCTCTTGCTCTTTCTCAAGCCATCTCCGGACGGCTGTCCTGCCATTCTCCTCTCCACATCCTTCTCAATAGCTGCCTCGGTCCCTAGCTCGCTGGCTTCTTTGTCTAACGCACTCAGTAAAACACGTAGTTTCTCACGTTGCGTAGCCAGAAATGTCATCTTCTCTGAGGTTTTCGTTATGCCTTGGGGTATCAACATTCCCGACCTACTCAGATCTTCAGCCTGAGCCTCCCTACTCGCTCCACTACTAGCACTGATACTTCCGAGAGCAGCACTGAGCAACCCATAGAAGTCACCTGCAGGGGCTGCAAGGCCTTGGCGAGCAGAGGGCAGGTTGAAGCGAGAGAGTAGGCTTTGTGCATAGTTTGCGCCTGGTTGAGATATTTCTTCATGTCTAGCTTTCGGCTGTATCCCCAACAAATGTTCTTTCAGAAACTCAATAGCGCGCTTGAGATAATTGAGACCAGCGGCTTTGGCTTGATCATGAGCCGATGTAATGAACTTATCGATATCGTGTTCATGGTGTGCAAGGAAAGGATGTATATGGGTTTGATATAGGAGCTTGGCGCCCTGTGTTTGAGGGAGAACGAGGTAGGAAAGGATGAGGAGGCGAAGGTAGGCATATAGGGGAAGCCTAGATTTATTAAATTGATTTGCTTTTGAAGGTCATGGTCTCAGCAGCTTACCATGACAAAACGAACCATGTCCATGACTCAACGAGGGAAAAGCAGGATAAAACAACCCAGTACATCAGCCATGGTGTCAGTTGAGCTGGGTCTGAGGTGCGAAGAGCCTTATAGGAGGCAAATATTGGGAACAGGACGGTGATGATGGAGCTTGATAAGCAAAATGGTCAGCATCTACAGAAGCAACAGAGTCTATGTGTCCACTGGGGAAACCAAGCGTCGCAAGAACATTGCTTGCTCCGTGACTTACGAGAGCAGGTTTGGGAGTATGTCGAACATGGTGACGTGTTTCGGAGAATCAAAGGGATTATAGGAGCATACACTGTGTCAATGTATAGAAGACGACGGTTGACGGGTGCCTTGCATCATTCCAGATGCTTATCGGAGTTATCGATAACGGTCAGCTGATAGCTGGTTGGTAGGGCTGAAATGAGCCGCAGCTGCCGCCGACGGCTCGTCTCCTCAACTTCGCTTAATCTGATGGAGACAGGATTCTCATCTTCACAATTTTGAATAGCGTACCTAAGTCATTTGTCTTTGTGCGCTCGTTGACATCTCAGTCTCATTTTGTATATCCTCTGGACCTGCCCGTGGCGCGATTCCACTACTTATTGTTGTAGCATTTACAGAGCGGGACGCGCGGGCCCGCAAATCTTAGCGTAGAGAATCACTTTCAGGCGTCCCAGACGTCCTATCCTGTAATACTGACTTGATAGTAATTTCTCGACCATTCTTCAAATTTTTCGGAATCTTAGTCTTGTACCATTCGTTCAGAAAATGGTTGATGGCCAAAAGCTTTCAACATTCACTTTTTGAACCTCGGACATCAACAACCCCAGTGTTCCGTCCTGAAATATGTGCATTGCCCTCTTATCAAATGCTCATCCCGAATATGCTCTAATTCTGATCAATAATCGTGATGTATGCCGAGCTGTGAGCGTAGCAATTTCAGCCTAGGCTAAGACCATATCAGGAGTACCTCAACCGTCCCACAGCCGCTGCTCAATGGTGGGAAGCTCCCAACGAGAATGTCCTTGGCGGGCGCGATCTCCTTCGCAAAGAGCAAGGCACATGGCTCGGAATAACGAAGCAGGGCCGTATCGCCGTTCTGACCAATTTTCGAGAGGAGGACGTCGTACATGAGGCAAGAAGTAGAGGTGCTATGGTTAACGCTTTCTTGACCCAGCCCGCCCACAGCGAGGCAACGACCGATAGATTTATTGAGACCCTTACGGAAGGCGAAGGTCTGAAAGGTGTTGGGGGCTTTAGCCTCATATGTGGAAAAGTTGGAGAACCCCTAGCTGTCATTTCAAATAGGACACCCGATGTAGCGAGCACACCTTGGATCTTCAAGGACGGTGGCGAAATTGTAGGCTTGAGCAACTCAGCTTTCGCAAACAAGTCTTGGCCTAAAGTCCTCCATGGCGAAGAGCTTTTATCCCAGACTGTTAAAGACAGCGTCTCTCATCATGGCTCTAAGGCTCGTTTGATCGAGGATCTGTTCCAGCTTCTGAGTGTTGACACGCTACCGAGGAAGATTAAAGGGCAGGGTTGGGAGAGCTATGTCAGAGAGTTGCGTAAAAGCATCTTCATACCAGTGATAGGCGGTGCAGGTATGGATGAACTTAGTGCTGATGACCTAGCGGCTGCGAAAAGTGATCAGCAAGTAATGGTAGAGGATGATCAGAAAATGAAAGATAAAGGAGATGGCCTCAGTGGTCTGTATGGAACGCAGAAGCAGGCCGTGGTTCTTGTCGACCACCAAGGTCGAGTCACGTTCGTGGAGAGGAGTCTGTACGGTGCTAGCGGTAAAGCAGTGCCGGCGTCAGAGCGTGACCGTGTGTACGAATTTGACATACAAGGATGGCAAAAGTCGGGAACAGATGATATGCATTGAATAAGGCAAGCTCTATACATATTCACCAATCATACAAATAACAACAAGAACAGTAGTATGCAAGTGACAGCTGCGGTGTCAGGCGCTGATATTGTGATTAAGACTAATTGATCTAGGTGAACAAGTAAATAATTCGGAAATCATATGCACGAATCATAGGCTGGAAATTACAGTACATACTCTGCTCGTACCAACGAGGAATGACGTTTCACATATTGTTGGTCCCATGTACCCGTTCAACGCACTCAAGTGGAGCCATTGTATTGAATTATGCGTTGACGGTTAAGCCAAGCCTCTTCGTCCATAGTATCATGACATTCAATCATACTTATAAAGCGAATACATCTCTTGCGTGCCCAGCGAAGGGGACACAGACACCTGGAAATGTAAAGGAGAGGTGCGCTATCATCTATATCTTAAATCTTGGGGGAAGACATTCGTTTCATCTTCTAATCCGAGTCATACTTAAACTTCTGGCGAAATATATGGAAAGATAGAAATGATGCTGTTTTCGAACGTATACATCATGCAGGTACTACATAGTCATAACGTCGTCCTCTATACGTAAATCGTAGCCATTCTAGAGAAATCAGACCTTTCTCTTAAGCAAACCTTTGAAGAAGTCAAAACTATTGCTATCGCTCTGAAGAGTCCATATCTTCCCCGTCGCTCGGTCTTCCCATCCCAGCTCCTCAGCCAACAAAAGACCCCAGTCTCTTGTGATGCCCTTGATACGGGCCCTCACTCCGCCTTCAGCTTCAAGAGTTACAATCTGATCAGTGTGAAGCCAATGTTTGTAGTACATCTCTTCGAAAGACTTGTCGAAGCCTGTCTGACAGAATTTGTCATAGAACGCTGAGAAGGTGGTAAGAATGCGTGCTAGCAGCTTTTCGAGGGTGAACGGGTATGGAGGATTCAGGGCATTGAGAGAGGTGGTTGGAGCGGCGTTGGTTGTGTTCAGACCGATGCCGACGACTGAGAGGAATTCGGATGAATTATAGTGCGAGTTGACGAGGATCCCACCAATCTTGGTGAGTTCCTTTGTAGATGGGTGGACCGCATCTGCAAGCAGGTTAGCACAGGAGGGCACTTAGTTAACTAGAGTGAGATGTACAGATATCATTAGGCCACTTCAGCTTGATTGGGAGGTTTCGGTAGCCCGGGTCATACGTCTTGATACCTTCGACGATGGCCAACGCTGCTAGATATTGGAGGAATACGATCGGCGCTTGGGTTGTCAAAGACACTGGATGACGGACAACGGTAGAGAACATAAGAGACCCCGCAGGGGACACCCAGACATTGGAGCCTCGTCCTCGGCCGGCTACTTGAACAGTAGCCGTTGCGGTGAAGCCAGCTGGAAGGCGGCGAAGCAGTTCCGTGTTTCTACTCACGTCAATAAACATGCATCACTTGATTGGATCAGGGGGCTATTCTACTTTTCCAGCATGGTATTCGTGCTTGTCACTACCTCCCCATACATGATACTCTTGCCGAAATCGTCCTTTGCCGTTTGCGTTTGCGAATAGTAGTGACTGAGGTTCGCGAAAAAGGCATGATGGTTGAAGTATGGGGTTTCTTTACCTGGAGGGGGTTCTTTCTCGTGGATGATGAGCCGTTTGACAACCGTATTATAATCGACATCTCTGTCATCAGCAACATCAGAATTGTCAGTCATCTTCCCTTTCGTGTCAGGAAGAGCATCAGCCATGGAGCCTAGAGACCATGTAGAAGGTTTTTCTAGATGGAAGGTATCGTTCTCATCTTTGATATACTCCTCGCCATCCTCGATAGAGATGATCTCTCGCAAGGTTTCCATGATTTCTGATGTTCCGCCTGGCCGCATTGAAGAAAGATGCAGACGGGAAAGGGAAGGTACCGCAGTGTTTTCCTGGTTGACTTCTAGCCCTAATTTCATCAGACATGCCATCAGAAAGTCTGTCCTTGGCTTGTCATCTTTCGCCAAGGCTTCGACGACCTTGGAGTAGCCGGGCAGTTCGGACTCCCTGTCAAGATTGACGGCTGCAAACCTGGTGCAAGGTCAGCTCCACTTCCACGACAAGGACCTTGGCCAAATATACTCGGGATGCGGACACGTCAATACTGCAGCGCCCTCACCGACCTTGCAATAGACTACAGCAGCGGTACCCTCGCCAGCATCAACCTTCAGTTCCTCTGAGTAGCTTGCGAGGACCTCAACGCCCTTATCCTTGTATTTAGGAGCATCTACAAAGACTCCTCCTCCATTGTAGTACGATCGAAACACGTCGGGAACAGAACCTTTCGTAAGGCTAGTCTTGTTGACTTTAAGCTCAACTGCCTTAGCACCGGCTTCGCTATGATAGATAAAGCCAGGAAAAGCTAATCCTCGACAGACCCCAGGATAGAAGGCTAATTCTCGATCTCCAAGGACCTCAAGCTGCTTGTTGCCAGCCTCAAACTCGCATCTTCCACTGGCGTAGTACGCACCGGCGCAGAACCCCAGATACGAGCCGCCTCTCTCAACGTATTGACTGATTCTCCTGTTACCCTCGCCATTGAGCGTGCGGCAGTAGCCTAGATCAGCTCCTCCTGGGAAGACCAGTAAAGCGCACGTAGAAGACCAAGGTTCTTCAATGATTGCCTTTCCCTCGACTGAAATAACGGCATAATTGGGTGAAAGCAGACGACGCAGGCTATAAACACAATGCCGAACTGCCTCTACCGTGCAACCGTTCCCTGGAACATAATCAGCCTGTAGCTCTGAAGTAGGGTAAATTCATACGTTGAGCATATACCTGAGTAGACCAATACATTCAGTTTTCTGGAGGCCATCTCTTGGGTTCTGGTTTCGCCGAGATTGAAGCGAAAACTCTGCAACAACACCACCGCAAATTGGAGGCTTTGTGTCAAGCCACAGAAAGACAGAGGAGCTTATTGATATGGAAGCTGATGATGAACCTGATGACTGGTATGCTTCAAATGATGATTCGAGAGTGCTGAACTGATTTTGGATGCTTTCCTTCAGGGACAAGAGAATCTTCAGTACGGGTTGCTCAGGTATACAAAAAACCAATTCTGATCACGAATAATAGTCCGTCAGATAGGAGCTAACTCCGGCAAGATGAGCAATTGAAGTTGAACAACTGCTACTTTGATAAGAAGGATTGGAGGGCTTGCAAGAAGGAAGTAAGTGGTTGGAATTTTCGGACCTTTGCCGAAGGCTCCTCTATCCTATTGCCATCTCCAGTCTTCAACCTACCGGATAGCCTGGATGCTGATCTCTACTTTTTCGGACCAGATGGAAGTTTTCCGAGAGTGCTGGAAAAGGCAGGGTAACGATGAGAGAACAGAAACGAAGGATGCGTAGGGAGAACGAGACTCCAGGTCTTCTCTTTTTACTACCTGTACGAAGATATGCGGGCCTGGGCTAAGATGGTTCTTGCTATGACTCTATATAGTTTTTGTCCGGCCAATTGAAGATGTTGCTCTACTCCGTGAAATATCGGACATCCATTGCGGCATCACGTGACCTGGTCTCGATCGTTTGCCGCCCAGCCTAGAATGGCTTAGTCTATTGTCTTGGGTGCATGCTCAACGAGCTTCCCAGCTTCAATCACCAACGCTCGTTTTGCATGGCTACGCTCACTTTTCGGAAGGCATCATGGTGTCTCCAGATTGCGAGAACGTCGCGGACGTTTACTGTATCTTTCACTACCGCGTTGCCTCGAGGGGGCAAACCTCGTCATCTTCCTCAAGATTTCGCCAATCCTTTGCACGACTCAACGCACTCACCACGCACAAGCAGACACGATAGTACGCGAGGATCAGCGAAGCACGCTGATGCCAGACGAGCTTTTACATCTACCAGAGTATATCGTGCGCAACAAGCTGAAGCTGCCTCACCTGCCTCAAAAACAACTGCCCTTGACCCCCAGCCACCCGAGAAAACGGAACCTATAAATGTGTCTGATTTAAGCGATGGCCTCAAAGATGAGAACATGCTGCTGGATGAGGGTGACCGCCAGGTAGACTGGTCGCGCTCTTTTCATGGGCTCTCTAAAGAGGCATTCTCGCCAGAAGCCGCGAAAGCTTTACTTGCGCCAATACATCCTGACGATATTGAGATTAAGCCTGATGGTATCATTTATCTGCCGGAGATCAAGTACAGGAGGATATTAAACGAGGCCTTTGGCCCAGGAGGTTGGGGATTAGCGCCTCGAGGAGAGACTATCGTGACGGCAAAGTCGGTTACCAGAGAGTATGCTCTTGTTGCTCTTGGAAGGTACGTTTGAAGCACGGCGCTTCCCACTTGTGCAAATCGCGCTGACTATGTCAAAAGACTCGTCTCAGTTGCCCGCGGCGAACAAGACTACTTCACTCCCGAATCTATACCAACAGCCGTAGAAGGCTGCAAATCTACGGCCTTACGGCGGTGCTGCAAAGATCTCGGCATAGCAAGCGAGCTGTGGGATCCAAGATTCGTCAGGAAGTTTTTGAAGGATTATTCCAAGGAGGTGTTTGTTGAGCACCAGACCACGAAGAAACGGAAGAAGATATTCATGAGGAAGGATGATGCGGTCAGATACCCATTTAAGGAAGTAAAGTACGGGCAGTAATAGTTAAATAGATGGTTTAGGACGAGGGAAGTGTATCATACTAGCATTGCGTGGAGCACGGTATATGGGGAAGAGGTCTGTTTGATTCTCGGCTTTGCCCCTTCGCATAGTCTCCTATCAGAAATCCCTTGTATACAGTTACATCTACAGACATTCGGGCCCGGATCCGAGCAACCGTACTGTTTCAGATCCGGCAGCTTCAAGCATAAATCACCAAACTGCATAGCCAAAAGGACATCGAGGCTCGTCGTGATTGCCTTCCACAAGATGTCAAAGCCGCGTCGCAAATTTTCATTTTGTCAGAGGAAAATAATTAACCATTCAACCCTTCGATTTTGCCTTCAGCCGTCTGCTGATTCCGAGAGTACCTAACAAGAACAGCACCGGGGCAAATACTTTACCACAAACGCAGGGTGACAAGAAAGAAAATTGGTGCTTGCTGCCTACAAACCTTCCAACAACCTATGGCAATTTTCCAGATCGTACGCAGCTCTGCGACTCCAAGTATCAACAGAACGAGTCAAAGGGCAAAACTTTGATATGTCTAGGGCTTTGTGATGTCGATTGTGATAGCGATCATGGCAAATATGATCTCACAGATGGCAGAAACTCTCCAAAGTGATCCCTCTGACCTGGATATTGCTAGCTCCACTGGACAACAATAGTACCTACGTTAATAGGAGTTAGCTAAGTGTTAGAGATTATATTATAGATTTTTTTTGGGCAGCTCAGCCGAACAGTGCCTGATCATTTTCAACAGTTTTTTATTTGATCTAGTAATCGTAAAATCCCTTGCCGCACTTTTTCCCCACCCATCCAGCGTCCACCATCTTCTTCAACAATATGGCAGGTCTGTACTTGCTATCTCCCGTCTCCTCATGCAGGACCTTCATTATCGCCAGGCACGTATCAATACCAATGAAATCAGCGAGCTGCAGTGGGCCCATGGGCACGTTGGTACCATTCTTCATGATATTATCAATATCCTCTTTCGTCCCAACACCCGTTTCTAAACAAATGATCGCTTCATTGATATAGGGCATTAGGATCCTATTAGCTAGAAAGCCAGGCGAGTCCGCTGATTGGGACGGAACTTTGCCCATTCGCTTGCAGAATTCGATGGCTGTCTCCAAAGTCTCCGGTGATGTTTGCAGCCCACTTATAATCTCGACGCCTTTCTGTATGGGGACAGGGTTCATGAAATGCGTGCTTATTACTCGAGAGGCGGCGGTGAGATCTGTTGGGTTGTCCGCCGGTGCTGTGGCTGCAGCAATCTTTGTTATGGAGATGGAAGAGGTATTGGTAGAGAGGATGGCGTGTGCGGGAGCAACTTTGGCGAGTTTTGAGAAAATTTCGGCCTTCAGCGATGGGATCTCGGGTACAGCTTCTATAATGTAATCTGCGTTGGAGAGGTCATCCAATTTTGTAGTTGGTGAGAGAAGAGAGTGGGCAGAGTCCGCATCAGATTGGGAGATTCGCTGCTTTGACACATCCTTTTCTAGTAGTTTATCTGTAGGTGTTTTAGCTTTAGAATGTTGTCGGCTGAACATTCCTAGGTGACGCAAACCTGCAAACTTCATGCCCTTGTCTAACGAGGCCTGTGAGCTATCCACCAAAGTAACGGGGACTTTGGCCTTTTGTGCTGCTACGAGCGCAATTCCCAGACCCTGACCTCCTTGAATCAGTCATCTTCTCCTAGCGATATCCATTCGAGATGCCCCAAATGCCTACCATCTGCCCGGCGCCTATTACGCCCAATCTTTTGACCTCCGCTGCGGCCGCGAGCCTTGAGCTGGTGCTAAAGGAGGATTTAGAAGCATTGCTGGCAAAATTCGTCAATTGGCTTCTGGCGAGTAAAGGAGCAGACATGGTGAGGTGTAGTTAGGTAGTGATATGGATCGCTATAGAAAGGCTAACGTCTCGAGGTAAAGGAAAATGAAACTTTTGTGACGTAGAAGGGCTTTGCAGTACGGCGCGCCATTAATGACAAACTGACATAGAAGAGTTCACCCCTCAACCGTATACACCCATCAACCGTATAACCCTATAGGGCTGGACCTAGAGCTGCCGAGTTGGCCCCCTGGAGATTCCCTAAAGCCAGTCGCTCGGGGCGCTTCGCTACGGGGATCCTCGGGGGCAACTATTAGGGGTTGATTCAGCAGCTCTAGGTCCAGCCCTATAGGGTTATACGGTTGATGGGTTTATACGGTTGAGGGGTGAACTCTTCTAACCCTTAAAACCATTAAAACCTACAATCCCAATGACCAAAACCAACAGCGCAACCACCCACCATAAGATGGTACATGTAATATATAGCTATTATCTAATAAAGAGAAGTACCTTCTTATAGAAATAATAGTAGAATTCTATCAACCATCAGAAACTCTACGGCCAATTTTCGCGTATGGATTAGGGCCATGTTAAACGGTGCCTAAAGGGGTACTCTAAGGAGGGCCCCCGAAGCACCGCTCTTAGAGCAGCCCTAGAGTATACCCCTAGAACACCCCTTAAGGGACCTTAGTAGCACCATCCCCTAGTATCCCCCTAGCGTGGCCTTAGAATACTCGAAAGGGGTGGTATTCCTAGGGTGCTCTAAGGGTATACTTTAGAGCTATTCTAAGGCGGTGCTCTAGGGAGCTACTCCTGGAGCTCTTATTTACCTCTCAGGGCACCATCTAACATAGCCCTAAATCATACGCGAAAATTGGCCGTAGGTTTTAGTAGTCGGAGGAATTCTAAAATTATAGTTATTATTATAAGAAGGTACTTTTCTTTACTAGGTGATAGCTATATATTATATATACTATCTCATGGTAGGTGGTTGCGCTGTTGGTTTTGGTCATTGGGATTGTAGGTTTTAATGGTTTTAAGGGTTATGTCAGTTTGTCATTAATGGCGCGCCGTATGCAGGGATTACAACCTCGGCTGTCGCGCTTTAGCGTCCGTCGCGTCCGTCGCGTCTCCAGATTCCGTGTTCCGGTGTCGAGCTACGTTTCTAGGTAGTTATGCACCATCTAGTATCATGGCACCATAGATTCTGGCTGGACGTATAGGGAGCAATGGAAATCGAGGAGACTTCACACAGTCCGGTAGACCCAGAGGTCCGCGCCTATGTCTACAGTCTCGTGTCGGCGGTATGTTTAACGCTCCCAAAACTTGCAAATGGCTGACAACGTGATAGCTGGGTGGGACCGGCGCCGATGAAGATGGACACTACGTACTGGGAGACGATGCATTAGCATGTCTGAAGGACCTCAAGAAATGGTTGAGACTACATGATGAGAAAGCAAACCGACTGGACGTGGCACGGTGTCTGGCAGAAGCGAATATAGTCAATGGAGACCTATTGGAAATCCTAGCTGCCTGGCCAGAGTCGGCATCTGAGGACAGGGTCAAATCAAAAATTTGTTTGGCATGCCTGGAGCTTCTGGTACCTTTAACATGGCCGATTGAGAAGAACGACATGCAAATGACAGTCAACCATCACCGCCATGTCCCATATCTACAGTTGGCGCAAACGTCCTACAAGCGCTCGATACTTGAGCACGAGTCAGGGGCTATGCTACGGACTGTGGTGCGAATCGGGCTTCCCTCAATAGCTTTGCCAATGGGTGAACGAAGTCCCAGAGATGAGGGCATAATCAAACTCCTTTTGTACTTCTTTAGAAATGTAGCTATGATATCGCCGCCACCAAATATTCCGTACGAAAGCAAAGAGGGAGAGATTTCGAGGTCCGCAACTATCGAAGCATTCCATCATCAGGACGTGCTCGCTCTTTTACTCACGATCTCTTCGAACATGGGCGAAGACTTCAACACGCAAGATACTGTGATAATGGAAGTGCTCTTCCATCTCCTCAAGGGCGTCGACGTCGAAAAGCTCTTCATGAACAACGAGCAGCTGAGATCTCAAAACACGGATGAGCTTAAATCTCTGCTTGCTCAAGAAGCAGGGATGCACAGAAGCTACGCAAGAAATGCTCCCACAAGGCATAATCGATTTGGAACAATGATCTGGGTGAAGCGCGACGATGCTAAACTTTCTACGGTTTCGGGCCAGGACGTCTTGAAAAACGGCCAGCAGACTTTATCAAAGATGGATCAGTCCAAGAAGTGGAACAAGCCGAAACAACGATCTAAGAATGAAGAGCTTGCGTATGACCGCTTCGATATGCCAGTTGCATTAACCGAGTCAGCGCACACCCATCTCCGCGCTTTTGTGGAAGAGTTTTTGGACTCTAGCTTTAACCCACTATTCAATCATATTCGCAAAGCTATTGAGCGTGAGGCGGAAAGGGTGCTTGAGGCTCACAAACAACAATTCTTCTATTTAGTCTCCTGGTTCCTTGAAGCTGAACGAGTCCGCAGGAAGACTAAAAAGGAGGCAGAGAAAAAGAGGAGAGATAAAAAGCTCGATGAAACATTCGAGCCGGATAGTTTCTCCCTTATCGCAAGCGTACTGAATCAAGAATCTTTCATCCTCCTCAACCGCTTTATGCAAGACCGACTCGACTTGAAGGCGTGGCGAGAGGTTCACGCCGGCATGCGATGCTTCACCCAGATTTTACTTATCGTTCAAGACATGTCAGAGTCGCCTCTGGATGAAGACCAAGAGATTGCAGAGAACATACAGAACCGCATCTTTCACGAAGAAAGCACGCACGACCGGGTCGTTTCCATCCTTCGAGGCTACAAAGATCAGGGTTTTGGCTATCTGGACTCTTGCACAGAGCTTTCGCACGTTTTCTTACGAATGCTCGAAAGATATTCCAGAGAAAACGTGAATCTGCAGGTCCGATCGCGACGACGAGCTCGAAAGTCCAAAAAAGCTGCTGCACAGCAACAGGGTCCGACGAACGAGGAGGACGAAGATCAGGCGTCAGAGATGGAAAATGTAGCTGAAGCAGAACGAGTATCGAAAGAACGCAAGTTCGACTTTGCGCGTTTTTCAACCAAGTTTATGACGCAGGCTTGCGTCGACACCTTTGTGTGTTTCACCAAGTACTATGGCGATCTCAATACAGAGCAACTAAAGCGGGCGCACCGTTTCTTCTACCGAGTGGCCTTCAAACGGGATCTCAGCGTTGTTCTATTCCGCCTAGACATTTTTGCGCTATTCAATAGGATGATCAAAGGCCCTGAAGGGCTTGATTCAGCCGGTCCACTGTTCAAGGAATGGGATGAGCTCGTGAAGCAACTGATCCGGAAACTGATCAAAAAGCTGGAACAGCGACCCGAGCTGGCCATTGAACTACTGTTCAGCAAGATCAATTCCACACTTTTCTACTTAGAATACGGGTATGAGAAGCAGACCTCATCCTCCAAGCCTAAGCCACCAGCGACTCTGGAAGTGCGAGGATCAATGACAATTGAGGAACAGATCGGTGTTGCCGTGGCCGTCGTGCATCATGAACAACACATTGAACAGATCGACTGGGTCATCAAGACTCTTGCCTCCGCTGCTAGTGAGCGTCAGTCATGGGAAGCTGAACAGGCAGCAAGACAAGAGCTTGAGCCCTCTTCCGGACCAGAAACCCAACAACAGCAAGAATCTGGTTCTAAAGCACCATCCGTGGTTGTAACACCAGATACCGAATTTACACGCATTGGGATGTTCAAGGATCCTAAGCTTCGCCTACTTATGACCCTTGCAGGTTTCGAGCGCCTGAGCGTTGAGGACGAACCCAATGCTACATGGATCATACCGTCCTCCCTTACTTCCGCAGAGCTGAGACATACACAAGAGACAATCGAACAACATCGCAACAAACCCATCTTCGAATACGACGGGGATGATCCCATGACAGCAGAAGAGCTGCTACGCCGAAAGCCTACAGAGAAGACCAAGCGAGCAGAATACGACGATGATAGTGAAGGTGACGGCATCGTCGCTGATAACAACGATGAAGAGGAATTCCTCTTTCCCCCAAATCACCGCATGTCCCACAAATCAGTTCTTAACGAACTAGTAAAGAAACGAAGAATTCGACATACAGTCCTTTCTCGCGACGAGAGTGAGCTTAACGAGGCAACCCGGGAGGCAAGGCAGAAGGCGCGAGAGCTCGCTGACCTCGAGAAACGGAGGAAAATTAAGAGTCATGATTTCATTCACGATAGTGATGAGGAGACTGATGAGGACAGGGACCGGGAATTCTTTGCGAGGGAGGAAGCGAGAAGGAAGGGGCAAGGGCAAAAGGTTATGGAAGCGTTGCGGGCTGGGAGGATTACAAAGACCGTTGAGGGTGAGAAGTTGAGGTCATCTGGAACGGGTGGGAAGAAAAACAGGAAGAGAAAGAGCGAGGGTGTCGGAGAGGACACGGGAAAGAGGCGCAGGCGGAATAGCTCCCTGGACGGGAGTGAGGAGGAAACTCATACAACCACTGGAGACGTTGACATGGTTACGACATCGTCCTCCCCTCCTCGGCGTGTATTTTCAGTCTCGAGTTCCGAGGAGGAAAGTGCGGATGAGGATACGCCGCTTTCGTCGCCTCCACTAGGTGGACTGTCGCTGTCTAAAGAAAGTAGGAAGACGTCGGCTGAGCCTGTCTCTTCGGAGGAAAGTTTCGACAAAGGGGCCCAAACAGATGACGAAGATGTCGAGGCGCCGCTTGTTTCGACGGCCAGACGAAGAGCTCGTCCGTTCATTGATGACAGCGATGATGAATGATCAAATTTACAAAAGGCACAATGCGTTCAAGTACTTGACATGACAGCGTCCCTTGATTAGACCCTCTTCATCTATTGCGAGAAATGGAGTCAGCACCATTCTGATTTTCCCTCATCGATCATCCAAGCCATCAAGGGGAAATCCCCCGTGAGACTGACTCTATGGCGTAAGAGTCCACGGGCCTATTCCACTATAATAGGTGTTCACTGAAGACGGCCCATGACGTATGTCTCGAATTTGATTTTCTCGCCAATGCTTGCGCAAGGCTGCGCTGCAAACGCATGAAAGGCTATGGGGTCACATCATTGAAGGCACTGATGCATCTACCTAGGCATTAATAATAGCGGTTTGTCTTCCTCACAAATGCTCCATCTAGACCCATCTCTGGCAATTCCCTCATTCTTGATGGCAGATTCGTCGAATCCATTACTGCAGCCTTGGATCGACTTGAGTAACCAAAATTACAATAGCGAACACAGAATGCGGCCAGTGTCTTTCGGTTCTTCGAACAATTGTCGCCAAAACCGTGTACGACACCAGCTCCCACGCGACTCAAAGCGCAAGACTGAATTTCAGATCATACAGATGGCGTAGAGGAGACATCGGAATAGTCTTCGATTACAGCGTCTGCGTCACTTGGTATCGACCAAGACGGCAGGAATGTCAACGGCATGCCTCGACCCCAGAAGAGGGAAAGACAGCAACGAAGAAGGAAGGCCTGGTGTTGCGGTGGCAGTGATACAGATCCTGAGCCGGGCGTCAATGATTGTCGTACGATGTGCACAGCCCGAACGTGGTTTCGGCCTGCCGTACCCGAAAAGCGTATTACAACGATGTTGCACCAGTTAGAATAGCATCTCCTCACACATGGCAGCTTTCAGATCTATGCCATCAGAAGTTTGAGCAAACATCATAATGTTACTGAAGCTGTCTATGTGATGAGTCAGTGGATTAGGATTAGTATCCTATCATTCTGGTAGAGAGGGGGCTGTTTAACGTCGCACTTTAGTACAACCCCTTTGCTTTGCTTTGTAGGAAGTGTCGCACATGCGCTGCTATCCATCAAGGTGTGACAATACAAACTTGAGACACAGGCTTAAATCCAAATATAACTCGTACACCCCATCGATCATTTACCACTCACCGTTCGTTCTCTTATTTCCTTATTCAACCTCTAAGTCTTGCATTCTCCGTTGCAGCTTCTTAAAACAAATATCGAGAGTTCGTCAGCTGCTTTCTCGATCGGACTGAGCATCTACTACCACCAAAACTATAACACAACCTTCTCCTAGTATGACATCCGTCCAATATAATCACAAGTCAACAGACGTGCCCTCCCTCGATACCATGCCCCCGGAGCTCTTCCAAAAGATTGGCAGCGACCTCGCCTTTTTCGACAAAGCATCCCTATCACTCACCTCAAAGAAATGTCGCGCCCTACTCGGATCCTTCGAATGCCCAGACTACACTTCTTGGGCCGCTTACCTTTGCATAAACGCTCATGCTTATCCCCCCTACCATCGGACCTACTTGATCCCTGAGATTATGTTTCAAGAAGAGGTCCAACTATTCGCATTCTTGGACCACGCAGTCTCACCGAACCCCCCCTCTGAGAGTCTGGTGCTAGAGACATTCGAAGAAGTAGAAAATCTTTTTCGCTCGTATTACAGCACCTGTATGAACCAGGCATGGTTCAAAGACCCTAGGGTGGGAGACTTGCGTCTAGAGAAGCCAACGAAGCCTGGTTCTTCCATCCAAGGATTGGCATCATTGAGACCTTTGCCGTTGCTGAGCCACTACTTCCCTGGACAGGAGTATCCGGAGTGTACGCTAGCTTACTTCTATGCGGAACGCTTTTGGAAGTACTTGTTGGCGAGAAAAAAGTGGAGGGTCGGTGCTTTCGGATACTTCTGGGGGAGGCTGCGGAGGCAGCAGCGTTTGCCGGAGTGACTACAGCGATTAATGACGAAGCGTGGAGTTGGTCATCACGAATATTAAGCCAAGGCTGCACGTGAGCCCTTATCGTGCGGAAAACGACTGGGATATTCCTGCAGACTTCGTGGTCTGATGAAATCATGCATATTAGTATAAGTTGCTCTATGTTAAAAACCGCCAAAACATCACTCAAACTCTGATGATCAAACACTGTTAAATCCTGACTGATGCCTATATTCTCCACCAGTAGTCCTACCACGTGCACTGATTTTGTTCCGTTAGTGTACGATTCCTGCGAGATTTAGTACTTATGCTGCCTAACATAGTCTTGCCGCCAGTGACCTGAATTATTCAAAACAGGCTGGGTGATACCAGAAGCCATCCAATGCCTTGTTCTTTCTCATGTTGTGTTGCAGTCATTAGACGGTGTGATCTTGACGTTCGAAGAGTGAAACATAGGTGACATGAAGGACGTCGGAATGTCGTATAGCGGGCAGCAAATCGGAATTATTAATGATGAAGTATCTTACAAATAAGTATCTGTTAAGTGTCAAAATCATACAGTAGCAAAATTTATTGCGGAAGGCAGAAGACGACTTGTCAGCCGCCTCCAACCGGCGTTGGAGACCTCAAAATCTAGGTGAGATGGATAGGATCACCAGGGTCCGAGCAGACTTAGACGGCTATTCTGGTGGGTCAACCCAAGATTATGGTTAGTCCATGCTTTTTGATTCAGGTTACGGATATTAAATGGTGTGGCCTGCCTAGATTGTTTGCTTGTCAATCAGAAAGCCCGTGTAAATCAGTGTTAACAATGTCGCAGCAGCCCTGTTGTGAGTAGACAGATCCTCCTCAATCATCCTACATTCTACATCCTTTGACTGTGCCTTGATGCTGATATAGTGTTATTGCTGACTTAACAAAGCTAGACCATTAGAAGTACTAAATGTATTCAGCATTAGGTCAAATACAATGGGGAAAGTGATGAATGACTAGGAAGCGTCGGCTAATTAGCGCGCCTGCCTGTGTTGATATTGCTATTTATCAAGGCTCGCCTCCCGATCATTCTGTTTTACGCAGCTGAACGTGTAGCACTCTAATCAATTCAATGAAGCAGCCACTATGGCAGAAGAGCCTGAAGATGTGGATCGAACCAACGCTCCTCGGCCGACACTGCGTCAACGAAAATCCTCCTTCTCAGATGCTCTCAGCAAGTTTACCTCAAAGACCTTCAGTCGAAGAGACACGCCCGCTGGGCTTCCAATCTCCGTCTCTACAAGCTCAATGAACCCGCAATCTCGTCTCCCCACTCCAGCAGGGATTCCCAAAAGCTCGTCTTTCTTCAGCAGTCTTAACTCTTTTGCCACCAAGTCCAATTCATCGTCCGTAAACAGAAGTGAAACATCACAGCCCCCTCCAATCAAACGCCCACGAAAAATCTCGGAGCGTCTGGCATCAACACCTTTCTTCAGTCTTAGTAGTCAACAACAACGGGTGCCCACTGCTCCAATCCTAACGAATCCAATACACCGTGAAACGACCGTCAAGATCGAGACCCGAGGCCTCATGCAGCCAGTCGCCCCTCCGCTGCCTCGCAGCAGCACCATCGCAAATCTAGCCACGATTTATAGCTCGCCTCAGACGCCCGGATATATGCGTCCAACCTCCAGCAGCGCAGCGAGACGTGGTAGTCTTACTGGTTCGAAGCAGGTTAACACTCCACTGCCTACCATTAACTCGCGTCAGCCGCCACTAGATTCTCCAACACATCGGCGTCGTACACCATCTTCGCGATTTCCCGTCCGCAAGGATAGTTTACCCCCAGCACCAACGTCAAAAAGTGTCAAGACCGGTCGCAGATATAGCATGCTTCCAACACCAGTGCCCCAGAACAGGATTCCAGCCCACGAAGACACGCCAATATCGCCACCCAGGAGATCGAGCATGAAGAGACGCCAATGGCTGAGGGAGTCTGAAACTCTACCAAACATGGCCATCAGAAGCTCGGGAGGCCAAGACAGCGGCGTAGCTTTCGAAAGGGATGACGAAGTCCAGCGCCGTTTCGATCAATACAACACAAGCATGGACCTATCCAGCATCGATCAAACAAAACCCCTTCCCCTCATCACGAGTGCGGACGACACTGAAGATACTGAAGCCTCAGAGTCCAACGAAGATACCGTCTTGCACAGGACATGCGCTAGGGACCCCATCCCCGACCCATCTAACCCGCGTCAAGTAAGCCCTCCCATACCCTCTCAAGACACCCTCCCCATTCCCTCTCAACACCCCTCTCTAACCCACCCCACCAGATCCACTCCCCCAAACCCCCCCTCTACTGGCTAGGCCGCTACACCGCCCTCTCCGACCGTTTCCGCACCTCATCCCTCCCCTCCCACCTCTCCCCTACCTTCTCCAACCTCTCCACTCCCTCTCCCTCCCCAACATCCTCCTCCGCCCACGACTCCCTCCACCACCCCATGCACGATGAGGCCCGCCGCCACCGCCGCATTTTCATACATTTAAGAGGACTGTGCGTGACAGATGCGGCGAGGGATAGTTTGGAGGAGTTCAAGGCGTTTTGGGAGGAGAGGCAGAGAAAGATCAGGGAGGGGGAGGGAAGGGTGGGGGCGAAGGTAAGGGAGAAGAAGGGGTGGTTGGAGGGATTGATGGGGAAAAGGGGGCAGAAATCCTAGCGATGTTGTCAATTATTGGTACTATTGCCACGCAAATGAGCTATGAAAGCTTTTATCACTCACAAACAATGACCCTGATTCTAATGTTATGAACATTGCGTCGCGTAATTGATGGTCTGATATCCGGATTGTGATGGGTATTAGGGAGGTGTAGCGCAGGCTTTGGCCATGAAAAGGAGGTCAGAGATCCTACTAATGTTGTCAATTACAGGTATCATAGCCACGCAAATGAGCAATGAAAGCTTCGATAACTCACAGATAATATCCATGATTTAATAAGATTGCTCCTATACTGGCTGATGAGCGTGGTACTTTGCCATACCCCAAATCCAGCGAGCCTTCGCTCCAGTGTTTGTAATCCCCAAATAGGGCAGCTTGACCTACGTTTTCCAGCCCTGAAACGAAGTAAGGCAGAGCAAAGCCTCAAACTCGGTTCAAAGGCAGAGCCGCATGCATTATCTTCTGGATATTGCATCCCTGATCCCTACGTCTCTTACGTGCCGAATACCAGTCCTCCTGGACAATGCAAAGTCAATAACTCGTCTCGCACTACCACATCTCTGACAAATTCACCCTCCGAAACCTACCCCTTCCTAGCCTGATTCCTCAAATAAGCCGCCACCTGCTCATGCCTCGTGACAAAAAACTTTCTCTGCCCCTCACTCTTCCACACCAACACCCCAATCTCCTCCGCATACCGACACAACCCCTCAAAATCCCCCTTCGTATTAAAATCCTTAAACAAATACCCCGGCGTCGCTTTCATCCTATCCCCCTCCAGCTGCCATAACCGTATCTGATCCACCACCGTGGCGGGGAGGATGGGTTGTTTTTTGAGCATCTGTGGATGCGCGTGCGTGGTTATGTAGCTGATGATTTGATCGGAGGTAATGCCCATGGCGACGGCGCGGCGGATCGATTCGCGGGTTATCTTGCCGGCGACCATGTTTGGGTAGCGGGTGATGAGGCGGGTGAAGAGTTGGAGGATGGCGATTTGGAGGGTGGAGGAGGTGTAGGCGTAGATGCGGTAGTTTGTTTCGATGACGATGAAGCCACCGCCGGTTGTGGTGGAGGTGGAGGAGGCGAGGGAGGAGGAGCGCAGGCCGTTGGAGTCGGAGGTTAGGGTTGTGGCGAGGCGGGTGGGGTGGAAGTGCGTGGATGTGGGGTGGGTTTGGTGGATGATGCCGAAGTCGCCGAGGTCGAGGAGCATTTGGGATTGGGTGGGGGTGAGGTTTGCTTTGCTGTAGGGGAGGCCGAGTTCGAGGGAGCCGAGGGTGAAGAGGAAGGAGAGGACGTCGACTTCGTCCATGTTTAGCTGGGGAGGGATTAGTAGGGTTTGGGGGATATTGGCAAGATTGAGGACGGGGTGCGTACTGCTTCGGCATTTTGAAGGTAGAGGATTAGCATTGTCCAGACTTGAGCGTTCACTTCCTGGAGGATGAATGCGAAACCATCTTGCGTGATCTCAACTCTCCTCCCTCTTGTTTCGACGAGTCCGCCCTGCTTCAGCAAATGCTGCACGCCAGGGCTGAGCTCGACGCCGTCACTAGCAAGATCTATTCCTGTGCTGCCAACCATGTAGCCAAGCACTCCCTCCCATTGCCTCCGCGCGAACTCATCCAGTTCTGGAATCGTGACATGATCGTCATCTGAAATATTCGAAGGTACACCAAAGGATTTATGATTTCCGCCTCCTGTCAACGCTAGTCGTAGAGAAGCTGCGAATGGGTTGGTCAGAGTATACGCTCGTGGTTTTCCGGGGTTTGTTGTAGCAGTTAGGATGTGCAATCTTTCCAGGAGATCGATAGCGTTGTCGCGTTCACTTTTCGAGCATTAGAAGCGTGCGGGCGAAGGTTTGTGCTGCCTACAGTCTACCGTCTGGCCGCACCCAAGCCTCGAGATCTGTAACGGGCATAGGCCGGCTAATGTACAGCAGAGCCATGACAAAGCTCTTTGCTGGTTCAGTCAGCAACAGGGCGAGCGGCTCGATACATATACAAGCGTACCCAGGTGTGGAAGCATGCGCCTGAATATAGCAAGCGCTGTAGAGGGCTGCTTGTACAGTCGGTTGAAGGTCGTACCTGGAAGACCTTCCAGGTACTCAAAGGATCGAAGAGAAGAAGTCGACATCTTGTGTTTTGTCGCGTGATTCTCCTCTTCGACGAAGCCAATGTTATCTATCCATCGAAGGGTATGTCTGGTGTAAAAAAGGTAGTCATAGATGCCTTGTCGAGAAATATGACAGCGCCAAGAGAATCGGACCTTCGTCCGCTCCCAATCCATATCGCCGACTGTGTTACAATATTCAACTATTCATCATGGCGAACAAATCTGCATTAGTCTCCAAATTTGTCAATTCGGTACAGCAATATCTCATGGATCCTTTATTGAACTCCTTGAACTCACATGATGCAGGTTTGGGAGTCATTTAGGGCAAATTCCGGTCTCGAGCCCAGGTAATGATATGAGATCACTGTTCGAAAATCATAGCTGATAAACGATGTATCTCCAAGACTACTTGATGGTGTAAGATGAATTTGTAGATACATCAGTTCCTTCCATACGGACTTGTTCTAGGTTTTTTTATCTTTGTTTTTTGACATGCCATATAGTTTTTTGATTTATCCCTCTTCCAATAAGAAAGCATTATGGTTACATACTCACCTGTGATTCACAAGATGCCAATAATTTCGACAGATCTTCAAGCCTTTTGATTAATTACACCTCATCACTGTAGCTGATTCTTCTTCCTCACAGCTCAAAATAACAAACACAACCCGCTCCGCCGTCAACTTCGAACTCTCCGTCCAAAAAGAACACACCGTACGTCTCTTCCCCCGACAACCACCTCCCTCTCCCTCCACAACCACACCACTAACCCTCCCCCCCGCAGAACCGCCTCGGCATCCTCCACGGCGGCACCATAGCCAGCATGGGTAAAAACCCTCTTCCCCCTCCCCCTTTCCATTCCTCCCACAACCACCACCACTACCTCAAACACTAACCCCCACAGTTGATCTCGGCGGTTCCTTAGCCGTCGCATCCCAAGGCCTCTTCTCCACCGGCGTCTCCACCGACCTAAACGTAACCTACATCTCCTCCGGGGGCAAAATAGGCGATAAGATCCTCGCGAAAGCGACGTGTGATAGGTTTGGGAAGACGTTGGCTTTTACGTCTGTTGCGTTTTTTAATGAGAGGGAGGAGATGGTTGCGAGGGGGAGTCATACTAAGTGAGTGGTTTTGTTTGTGTTTTGTTTGTTGGAAGGGAGGGGAGCGGGGGGAAGGGGGAAAAGGGGGGAGGGAGGGTGCTTTGCTAATGCGGTTTTTTGGGGAGGATAGATATGTGGCGCAGGCGTGGAAAGATGAGAATAATATTGTGGCGCAGCTTAGTTTGAAGGAATGAGAGGGTGTAATGGAGGGGTTTCGTGGATGAGTGTATATACTGCGGCTTGTTCGGTGATTGATGAGGTTCAGAGGATTCATATCGCAGCCTTGTTATCAGGCATAAGGAAATATTTCTAGGCTTCATTGACTAGAGCTTCATAAGATATTGCCTACTACAAGGGGCGTTTTATTTAACTTGCATGACTGTGTATTATTTCATAGGCATGTGTTGAGGGAGACAACATGCCACTCCAACTTTCTGATCTGAGTGCTCAGCCCCTCCGTCCCGTTATGTCTGAGACCAACAGTCTCATTCGAACAAAGCCCTGCGCTCCCACCCCTCAATCTTATCATGCCTCCGCCTCAGCCGTCAGACCTGAGAATGGCATCTTTGACAGCTTTAGCTCTCGATTGCTTTTCCTCAAGGCTCCAGCGATAACGCTCCTCGGCCGATAGATACAAGTCAAAGTCCTCTGGTGGTGAAAGAAAAATTCTAGCACTACACCAGCGATGACACACATTCCTATCATTGATATCAAAAGTCACGCTCCTCAATGGTAGACTTGCAAGATGGTGTAGGCTTTCCATGAGAATATTCCACTGGGCTGCGTCATCGCGAGCAACATACGATGGATCTCTTTGTTCGTAGGAGAAGAATGGTGTGCCTTGAGTGAAACTTATATTGATGTTCCGGAGGTTTGGTAGGACGTTAGCGATTTGGGCCATGATTATGTGCCAGGCCACTGCATCTTTCATGCACTGTATGCTTATATTGAGGTGTATGCTACAGACTGCAAGACGATGATGTCGACATGGGAAGGGCCGGAGCGATCTGTATAGCGGGTCAAGGCCCAGGAAGGTACGTAGCCCCGCACATCGACGGAATGAGAATGTGTTTGTAGAAAATAGGATGTGTTTTGCTTCGCGGTATACTTGACGGCAGACTAAGAGCAAGTTTAGATCCAGGCGTGGTAAATGGCTTGTATTATCGTAACATTCGGCATGACGATCTGCGTCGCTCTCAACGTACCATGCAGGAG
This sequence comes from Cladonia metacorallifera KoLRI002260, assembly GCA_000482085.2. NCBI lineage: Eukaryota > Fungi > Ascomycota > Lecanoromycetes > Lecanorales > Cladoniaceae > Cladonia > Cladonia metacorallifera. The sequence continues at coordinate 927,965 of KI911113.1, forward strand.
CTTTTGCCTGATCGAAACGTTTTTGCGTGGTCTTTTCTGAGATTGTGGCCCGGCAAATAATCCACTTGGGCCGGGTAGGACTTCCGCGAGAATTATGAAGGAGCATACCTCCTAGGGCGTGGCCGTAGATCATGTCTCTGATCTCTATTGGCAGTTGGAGCAGTCCCGGTATGGCATCGTACGGATTGCTTCTGGTAGTGAGTATACCTGTGCGTCTGGTCTGGGTCGAGGAAAACTCACATCAGCCCTGCTGTCCCATCACTGGCTTCCTCATCACAAGGTCTGACAGGCTGGTTGTTAGTTTCCTGATTCTCACAACAAAGAACCTGGTTGTTGGCGTTCTTCATAGAAGTACCTAGGTTCATTTGATGGTTCGCGGTCGATGATGGATGCATGGCTCTGAATGATCAACTCTACAACTGTATTGATAGAGCATTGATGGTGTGTTGAAGTGATGAGCACGAGAGGTAGATGGGGTCCTTCGTGTGCTACCTCATAGGGTCATATCACATCGACTGAAGAACCCGCTTCATTGGCTGCCTCGCAGACACTTACTCTCATAAGTTACAAAAAGACCTGAATCCAATAGTCTTGATCATTTCGAAGGCTGTTGCCTAACCCTTTCGCGAGGTTGTGCGCGGTTGCATGTCAGCAAGCTTCTAGGAGCCTTAGTACCTTACTGACCTCGCTACCTTATTACCGAGACAAGGCTAACGTTCCCCCAACAGCCGCCCCATTAGGGTGAACTACCTTATCTAGAGGGTAGTTCTAGGCGAGGCTGTTCCGTGATAAGCTCATTGCCGGCTCCCGTTAGTAGCCTGATAGGACATCGTTCCGGGGCTTACTCCCCGCGATAACAGAGATTACTTTAGGCCCCATATAAGAGAGGGAATCCCAGCAGCTGGCAAAGGAGGCTCTTCTGTTCATCGATGATATTGCTGCTGTAATGCACGAACCACTACTGCATGAATTGTCGTCCCGGCCACGTGGGATCTAGGGCTGCCAGGGCAACACTGGCGACATATTTATCGCTAAAGCCTACCCTTTGCAGCCCGCCGGCTGACCACTAGCCACGTTGATTGGAGCGGTGCCTGCATGGCGGAAGAATTAATGAATCCATCGTACTACCTACGTCTTTCCCTATCGTTCTACTGGTCTAGAATCGATGTAACATGGCCAAGGAGTCGCCTAGGGAGTCAGGTGAGGCGCCAGGATTACCACTTCGAGTCTTGGATGTGGGGAGCAAAGGATGAACAAGCAGTAAAGCCAAGCCATGTTGTCCAGACCAATGCACGCCTCCAAAAAGCGAAGGACATGAGGTAGGCAGAGGAAGATATAAAGGCGCCACAGTTCCCCTTGGTGAAAAGGTGAGTATTGAAGACTTAGCTGTTGCTTCCTGAGGTAAGGTGTTCTATCGAGCCAGCTCAGCAACCACCATTACCATGCGCTCCCACTATTTCCCCCTCCTACTCCCCATACTCTCCACCCTCACCACCGCCCTCTATGCCACCAAACAAATCTACCAATTTCCCATTGGCACCTGGCTCGAAAACCTCGCCATCCGCCCCTGCGGTTCCATCCTCATCACATCCCTCACCTCCCCCTCCCTTTACCAAATAAACCCTTTCACCACCCCCGCCCAAGAAACCCTCATCCACAATTTCACCGACGCAACCTGGACCGTCGGCATCACCCAAACCACCCCAGACACCTTCTACGTCATCGTCGCCAACGGCAGCTTACAAACCCTCTCCACCGTCCCAGGTTCAAACCGCCTCTACCGCGTCTCTTTCCCCCCAACATCCCCCCACAACCGCAATCCAAACGTAGAAGTATCCCTCGCAGCCACCCTCTCAGGCGCCAACCTCCTCAACGGCGCCACAACCCTCACCCCCAACGAAATACTAACCGCTGACTCCGTCCTGGGCGTCATCTGGCTCACCGATGTCACCACCGGAGTCTCCCATCAGGCTTTCTCCGACCCCCTCATGCTCCCCACCGCCGCCCCCCCCGGCATCGGCATCAACGGTATAAAACTCCTCCCCAATAGCAACCCCCCAGCCCTCTATTTCACAAACTCCGCGCTCGCTATCCTTGCTAAAATCCCCCTCCACCACAACCTCACAGCCGCCGGCCCCGCTGAAGTCGTAGCACACGCCCCGCAAGGAGAAAGTTATGATGATTTTACCTTTAATATTTTCGGAAACGCGTTTCTGGCTACGTCGCAGGGGAATTCTGTTGCGGAGGTTAACACGAGGAGCGGGGCGCAGGCGATTATTGCGGGCAATGTGAATTCGACGGCTATTGCGGAGCCGACGAGTGCGCAGTTGGGGAGGGATGGGGTGTTGTATGTGACGACGGCCGGGGGGTTGGCGGTGCCAGTTGTGGAGGGGGGAGAGGAGGTGAGGGTGGGGGGGCAGTTGGTGGCTGTTGAGCTGGGGATTTTTGAATAAGATGATAGAGGTGGGAGGGCGAATGGTGCGTTTTTGGTTGTTGAGTAAGTGACTGACTGTGACGGAGAGGGGTTTGATCATTTACGTACGACTTATGAAGTGTAGATGCGGAACATGAAATGAAAGTAATACCTAATGTCCAAGCTTTTCTGAGGCAGTCACGGGAAATAACTGGAAGAGAGTCCATGAGATTGAACATTCGCTAAATAACATACGGGAGTCCCAACATATATTATGAGATACACGAGACTCGCAGCAGCAAGACCCTAGAAGCAAAGAACGCTAACATGTGTGAATCAATCCCCTAGAAATCAATGCCATAGCCCGTACAGAGTATGAATCGCAGAACCGATCGTGCTAGTAGGTAACGAATAGTTTGAAATTGTAGTCACATGTCTGAATTTCATACTTTTGCTAACTACTACCTAATCTGCATGGAATTTTTCAGGGGCGGGAAAATACCTCACGATGGGATGATCTGGCAGACACATTGTTCGCATCACTGTCTTGCTTACTCATATAGTTCTGCTTGCACGGACTGATTGATTGATTGATTAATGAATTAATCTATAACATATCCTAGTAGCCACAAGGGCGCTATGTGGTGTTCTCTTTACTTGGTCTCTCTATCTATGTATCCTACACGGTAGAGATCTGATGGTATATTACGTAGGGGTGGTGGTATATAGCTACTAATCTAAGCTCTGAAAAAGGGCTTCTTTAGACGGATACGGCGACGTTACATATTATAGTGAATCCTACATACTCTTAGTGAGTAGGTAGTGTATAACTTTTTAAACTTGATTAGTTTTCTAGGAGTAGTGTATGTATTTATATATATATGATTGTTTTAGAAGGGTCACAGGATGAGTAAGTGATAGGTATTTTGTATAGGTCTGCATACGCGTATTTAATAGCTGCCAGCTACTAGCTGGCCTGTACTGGCCTGCTTGTTCGTGTACTGTATGTATATGGTTCCAGGTTAGGGGCCGCATAGTTTTGTAGGAGTCTCTTAGCTCTCCTCTCAAAAAGAGAAGGTTCGTAGCTAGCACCGCGTATAAGGGGACTCCTTTCACTGGCCTGGTGTTATGGCAATCATGAGAACCGCCTGCTTAAGGTAAATGTAACATATACCTGATTTAGCCCCCCCATGGCGGTATATAAAAGAGAAGAGGTGAGGAGAAGAGCGAATAAGAAATGAATACGCGAATTCCTTACGTCTCTACTTCAGCTAAGGTAGATAAGCAGGCTTAGATCTCCATCCCAAGTTCATGAAGTGGAATGGGGTGTGCTGGGTTTGGGGGCTGGGTTAGATCTTTGAGGGAAGGAGTCTGTTTTTAGGGATCTAGTTTCTATAGTAGGTTTGATGGACGGTGGTGGCCGGGGGCCGGGGATGGTGATGATGGGATGGGATGCGTGGGGAGGTAGATGCAGGATAGGGGGGGAGGTGAGATGGGCGTTTAGTGTTTGATATTCGAGGGTGGTGAGATGGGAGGGGAGATAGATGCAAGTCCAAGGGGAATGTGAAGGTACGAGGTTAGTGTTTGATATTTTAGGGTGGTGAGATGGGAGGGGATGGTGCGAGAAAGTGGTGGTTGAAGATGCTATGTTACACCCATGTGCAAGAATATCGGGAGTTTGCGCCTGAATAATAAAAGGAAGTGGTTGCTGGATCGGTTTCATAGCTTGATGGGAGGGGTTGCTTGATGAGGGGATGTCATAGTGGTACTGGGTAAGGAAGTGGAAGAAGTAGAGGTGAGATGTTCGGTGCTAGGCGTGCTTCCATGTCCGACAATCCTTTCTTAGATGAGATAATTATTTGAAATTACTATTACTGAAAATTCATCCCTTAGTAGTGATATTCGTCACTGAGGCGGTCACGCACATAGTTGACTCCTGTTTCTGTCTTCTTCGTATTTTCCTTGTCTTTTTTGGCGTGACAAATTTCCCATGCTTGGGTAAGCACACTTATTGTTCTCGAAGAGCGGCGTCTCCGAGCCTTGGCTTTGAGGGGCGTGTGTTGTTTTGGGTAAACAATATCGGGGATGGATCTGAAAAGGTAAGGTAGTATTTGGATGGATATTGTGGTATGTAGAAAGGAGATGATACGATGGATGGGAATAGACAATGACCCACTTATGTGGTACGTATTCGTCGAACAGACAGTGGCAACATCAACTCATCATTAAAATAGAGGTACGACAGCTACGGATAAGGAGGAACAACATGCTCATAGTAAGACCTGAATAGGGGCATATTCATCACTTACATAAGCAGAGGCACAGTTCCGATTGGCCAATTCGCTTGAATTCGGCCCTATTCACTTCAACGTAATCTTGAACGTAATCTCCACGAATAGTCTGACCCCCTGGCAGGATCGGCCCCTTCCGTCAGTTGTTTCGTAAGGGAACATAGTCCAGTAAGATGCCTTATCAACCTTGCTCTCCGCCGCGCTTTTCGCCTCCAACGGCGGTGGTGGCAAGATCTGTGTTGGTCAAGGCTGCCAAGCCACACCAAAGTCCCCAACGGTGTTGGATTCGTGTTTCACATACGTGTGGGCTACCTTCGAAATTCCAACAATGATGTAACCTTCGGACTCTTATTTCATTCGCGAGGTTCGCTGTTTGCCTGAAGTGTCTCCTTGTACGGCGGATTTGATGAGTTGATCCTCCGAACGGAAGATTCCTGCCATGACAAAAGCCTCTCACCATGACGCAAGGATGAGCGACTTTTGAAGGTGAAGCTCGTGTCCTGTCATGAAACCCGTTTCGGTCAAGTGTGAGTTGAGACTGTAGCGGAAGATGAGCTAGGTGATCAGGAGCCGAGGTCAAGTCGTGTTTGGAGAAGTGCGTCTTCAGCTTCTGATGCTCTGTCAGTAGTATCTAAGATTAACGACAAACGAGTAGCGCATGTCGAGCTTTCTGGAGACGTGCTCTTTATACGCCAAAATCTTTCATATGATATTGAAATATAGGAGAGGCTTTTTTTTGTTAAAGCTATCGACTACGGCATTGCTGTATCTTGATGCCGGGGTTCTCAATGTCAAACGTGCATTATACCAGATTCAACGGATTTCACGGAACAGTATGACCAAGGCAACTACCGCGAACCTGGCCCATAGCCGGATGATTTGCCTCCCCTTCGTCTGCCAGCACCACTCGCTGCATGAGTATCGCTGGGAGCGGGAAAGGACTGTCGACCTGGCTCCGCCAAAAACCTTGGGTCCCCGGCATACTGATAGCTGCTCACATGATCGTACGTATGAGGATCGGAGCCCGGATTTGGATTGCCATAGTGCTGTCCAGCTGGAGGTATTCCAAAACCTCCTATTGATGGATTTGACAGATCATATCGAAGAGTTTCAGGCGCAAGCTGCCCTCTTTGCCACCCACCGAGCTCAACGTTCTGGGCCGCGTAGGATGGTCCATAGTATCCCGGCGCTACTGCGGGCTGTGGGTACGTAGCCTGTCGCTGGTGGTAGGGAGTTGCATTAGAGGCTTCTAATGGAGAGACCATATGCGGTGGTTCTGGTCCTTGGGGAAAGGTTGTAGCACGTTGTGAAGAGGTCTGAGGGAGATATGATGTGTGAGGAGCACTTTCTGGTTCATAATCTCTATAGGCGCCAGCATTTCCAACGAAAGCTGGACTTGCCTGAACATAAGTTGCGCTCCTTTGCCGTGACTGCTCAACCTGACGCTGATGTCCTTGCGAAGGTGCGGACAGGCTGTTTGACCGACTGAAAGGGCTAGCCAGATGGGTACTCGTAGTCAGGGGAGACAGATTCTCCGAGTACTGAGATCCGGAGTACTGCGACCCCTCATTGATTGACGAAACCGGTGATAAGTTGGCAGAACCTGCAGCAGAGCCAGCAGTTGGTGGCAAATTAGTGTAGACAGAAGACATCGCAGTAGGGGCAACATTGCGCCTATGTGAATCTAGCTCTAAGGGAGGTCTTTGCTGCATGCCACCACCAGTCAAGCTAAGATTGTTGAAAGAAGGTATAGTCTCATATGGTGATCGAGTATCTCTCAAATTAGGTTGCAACGTTTGAGCAAAGTCGAAGTCTTCGGGCAGAGCTCTTGACCTCATCATACGCTCCTGGTCGTCGGTCGTTAACCTCTTCAGTTTTGCTCGTCTGCAATTGCTCATAAGCCTTGATGAAAAACAAAAGATGCTTCGATGACAAGCATACCTGTTCTGGAACCATACTTGCACCTGCCGTGGGGTAAGTCCCGGAATGTCGCGCGATAATCTCTCGCGCTGCTCCGCGTTTGGATGAGCCTGACGAGCGAATTCATTCATAAGGTATCGGGTTTGAGCATGGGTCAATCTTGAACGGCCAGTCAGTCTATCAACTATCGCCCATGGAAAGAGCACAAACCTGAAACGTTTCATTTTGCGCTTCTCCGCTAATCTTTCTGCACTTGATTTGTAACCTTCTGTCCCTTCCATACCCTCCTCTTCATCTTCTGAAGATGAAGCAATATCCTCCTCTTCCCCCGCTTGATGTTCCGCCTCGGTCAAGACAACCTCGGGTGTGTATTGAGAAGCAGCACCGGCAAATGCTGAAGTCTGGCTTCGTGCGCTGGCAGCAGTACCACGAGAGAAGCCTGAGGTGGAATCCCGTGGAAGAAGGTGAATGACTTCCCTGTCTTTTCCCCCGGAGCCAATTTCCCGTCCCTGGTCGGTCCGGCCAGATGCAATTCCCCGAGAAGGTCCATACTGGTAGCCTCTCTGGGGCTGCGATGCCATACTTCTTCCGTTCCTTGGAAAAAACAAGCCGCCATAAGCTAGATTCTGTGATGTTCTTCAAGTGGAAGGCGATTGATTGTGGTAGCTATACTGCAGCGTAGGGTTACCAGGGCAGCGTCGACGCCCTGATACGAGATGATGTCCAGACTTTGATGGCGACTCAGGTGAAGATGGAAGGAATGATGGACACCTTGAAGGCAAACAGCTCTCTTTAATAATGGTTGAGGAAGACCACGGATGCAGGCTCGCGGCAACTATTATATGTACAATTGGTCATCACCAAGTACATACAGCTAGGTGTCCACTACTGATGACGGGATGATGGTAGGGCACTGGATTATCCGGACTGTAATTAGTGCTGAGGAAGATGTTGCGAGAATAACGGTTGCGTACGAAATGAAAACGAGGAGAGTCAGTCAGCAGGGCGATCCTTTCAATAGCCTTTGTTAGAACCTAGATCCCTTCGGTGCCGGCTGCCTAGTAGCGATATCGCGGAGATTCAATACCAAGCGGGTCATTTAGGTACTGCCAACACGAAAGTGACACCCTGTTCACCGAAGGCACCCTGAAACGAGAGCAGTAGCAACGACGAACAGATGTTAAGAACATGTGGCTTATGTGGGGGTTCGGTGTCAAGGATGACGGGAAACCCCGAACAATTAGTATTGTATAGTTAGCTGGCGCATCGATGGGCTCGAGAAACGTCCGCTACTCTTCTGCCATTGTCCTGGGACCTGCGCCTATTCAATGCTGTTGCATGTTGGGGATATCAGCCCAATGCAGGTGGCTACCCTCAATGACCAAATTGTGAAGGGGATGTGGCTGCTGGCTCAGCCAGCAACAATATGGCAAGACTTCTATTCGACGGATGATTACGGACACCTGTCATAGAGTCCACCACTCACCGTACTGCATAGAATGTTGCTGATAATCTGCCGCGGCTTTTCTTGCTGCAACCTAATCGGAAGGATTTCCCTAAGTGCAGTTATCCCCGTTCTCAGTATTCCAGCGAAAAAGAAGTAACACTGTGGGAATAGAGAACCGGAAAGAGGGCAGGCAGGTTAGTTTTGTCCTTCATGGATAGTCGAAAGATATAGATTCGGAGACCTCCAAGTTGTAGGGCCAGTGAACGCAGTCTTGATAGTAAGGGTTCTTTTACATCAGGTAGCCTCAGACGAGAGCTCCAAGAAGAACCTTGTCATAGCCGCCGCCTAGGTGCACACGGAACGGAGAAGCCGGGCCACCAGCCCTGGACTTGGTTTACAAGCTCAGATGTTGTGTGGCTGTGAAACCTGCGTCTTATTGGATCGACATTTCGAGGCGTACAATGGAAAGCCGTGCTCTATCCTCACCCACAACCCCTACCAATCGTTTAGCGTCCACGAAGCAGCTCTTTAGTCTTAAATCAAGGATGCCACTAAGCATTGAAGGCTCGTAGAGTGCACGCGTGGTGGTGCACCAGATGATGAAACCAACATTATAGGGCGGTAGCAGAGGCGAACCACTAGGCGTTCCATATATGAGCCTACTACCTGAAACATCTTATGACATGAATGAAGATGTTTCAAGCGCTACATTGCATCACTTCGAGGTGATCATTGCATTACCCATCATAGCAGCAAGACTCTGCCGCAACTTCATTACGGCCATCAGGGTGTCAGACTTGGACTATTTAGAGATCGATATTTCCAGTTTGCCTAAGCATCCTTCGGAGCTAGTACGGTAGGCTTGCCTAAAGTGAGGCGTAAAAGCGTTGAAGATCGACTATCGTGGGGAAGCCCCGAAGATAAGCTTTCCCTGGGATGTACGAGATGAGAACTGCTTTGCGAACCTCATGACCTTAGATGCACTGTCAATTTGGGTGTGCGAGATTGGCTCGTCGACCCAGTGCCTTTTATAACACAAGCATGATGATGGCGAGTTACATGTAGCGTCCGGCTGCGCACATAGGAACGCCCCACATCGTGCCACGGAGACTCGCGGTCGTCATCTCAATAATGACAGATCTTCGCCTGGGAGGTTACACCGGAGGTTCACCCAAGATCGAATTTAGCCCCAGGGCAATCGATTGGGGGTTCCTACTAAGAAAACCGCTCCTGACTTGTTGAGTAATCAGCGCTTCGCACATTGAGAATTTCTTATATAGACTGTATGCTCCGTTTGCATCTATGAGTATATGCGCTGTGAGCTTGTGAGTGACTAAGATTGCAGATGTTGGTTGCGCAGGCAGTGCAGGAGTTGGATCAACGTTGGGGTACAAACCCCCACCTGGTTTCCTACACAATCAGTCGCAACGGGTTCAGGATCTCCTGGAGGTTGGGAAACACGTATCCAATGCGAGAACCCGTCGGACTGATGCTTATTGAAGCCTGATCATAGGAGATTGGATGTAAGATAGTCGAGTAGTTGTATGCATCATGACTGTTTGGGCAGGTCTATGCTGCAAACCACTAACTCAAGTCATGCTGCAAGGCACACAATGACTATTCCCTAATTGTCAACCGAGACCCTTATCACTGACCAGTTCATATGTCTTGCTCGGACGTAAGGATTTTCTCAGTATGTTAAAAGAAGTGTTGTCCGGTGGTTATGCCGCTGGGGACGCCGACGATGTAAGGCTCTCACCTAAGATTCGATGGACTAAACGATGCTCGCCTTCGTGTCCGAAGGGGGTAGCAGCGCGTAATTCGATGCCTGTAGCCCTCTAGAGCTCCCATAGTAACGCCGCCTCCATTGGGGGCCATTCAGGAAGCCAACCTAGCGCGCCACTGGAAGGAACCGGTAATGGACTCCTCGATGCCGACCCTAAAGGAAAGTGAGAAAAAATTGGGTAGCGAACGGCACAATATGACCCTCATTGACTCCCATTAGGCCGTCTCCGGGGCTACGTGCATCGGCTGGGAATGTCCGCGCCACTAGGTGAGTTGGTATGAAGTGGCAAGACCGTCTGAGTGAGAAGGGGTCCTCAAGACTTTCAATAGAGAGTACGCGGTGTGGCGCGCCGTGAGCAAGCAGTATACCATGTAATGTGGTTTAGAGAATGCTTGGAGGACTGTAGTATTCATCTGGCAGAATAGCCGGAGGCAAGTAGCAGCCACACGTGCAGTGAGGGCGCTACAAGAGTAAGACAAAAGAGATGGAACGACATTGATGGAAGGTGAAAGTGTGAAACTGCAATCCCAACCGTTTCAATTTCTCACACCTCGAGTGGCGAAGCAAATTATTAAGGACCAAATATTCCAGTCTGTGGTCAAATAATAGCTGTTGGATTAACCTACATCGACCAGCAATCTCGAGGCCTTGATTTGTAGACTTTGATCTTTACGGGCAGGTGTGGTAGCACCAGCATAAATACGAAAGCTGTTACTATGCGGAATGCAAATATTCGTTTTACGTCGTATTTGGTGTCTACTTGATTAGTGCCTCTTGCACTACCTCCATTCTATCTTTACTCGCTGCTTCCTTCTCTGTAACGATCGGGAGCGGCGTTGATTCTCTGTTTGATTGCTCTTGGTTGTCTTCCATCCCATTCACCTCTTTCTCTTTACTCTCGTCCACCTCAGGCTCGAACAACGCATCTAGTTTATTGCCGTCATCGATTTTGTCGAAGAGATTAAGTTTGCCTTTCGATGCAATCCGAAGCGTTCGCCATAGCTTGCTCGCCCGTGCATCAATCAGTAATTGCTTCTCTTCGTCCGTCTTCGCCAAGCTGATCTCAAAGTCATCGTCGCCAATAGGTCCTCTGAATGATTCTGCGGTGGGGATTGTGTACCTAGAAGAGTCAGACGTACCCAGCAGGCATGGGAGATGGTTTTCACCTCTCAGGATCCTTCAGCTTTTCCATTCCATCAGTATCACTTCGGTCTGTAAGAAACTTGAGATCCAGAGATCCCATAGGTGTGGGCCTCAGTCTCTTGTTTGCACATGCTCTTTGTGCACCAGTCTCCGCTTCCGCAAAGTCAGGGGCGGAGACAGGATTACGTTGAATGGGTGGACAGCTTTCGGCTTTCCAGTAAACCCAATTCTTGTCTCTTGACAAAACAGTATCCACCATCCGATAGTAGAATCTGCCTTCTGTGCCCTGCTGTAGATAATCTGCTATATCGTTTCGCACAGTAGACGCCCATTTCGCCTGTCGTAGTTAGTCATCATCGAACGCCAGCAGGGACGGTTTTAATGTGACATACATTTTCCTCGTTCAACGTGTAGCTATAGAGTACCGATTTATTGCTGGTATGTTCAAGCTTCTTCTTGGCTTTGGGAGTGAGCGATAGAAGAAAGTCAAGCAGGATCAACGCTTGTACCAAGATATGGCGGCGAAAGGCTAGATCGCTGATCTTATGAGTGTCAGTGGGTGGTATCTTGGATGCTAACCAATTCTTACCTCCAAATCGAAAAGATCCCGGCTTGTTAAATATTTAGGATTGAAACTACTCGATAGCTCATCCTCTTGACCGATACGCTTTCGTTTGACTCCGCGCTTGTTTTCGTCTGGAAGTTTCGATGTACCTCGAGCTTGAAGTTCATGATGCACTTCTCTAAACTTGCGCATCGTCGCCTCAAGTCCGCTCCGGAACCTTTGTAGACTTGACTCGTCAAATAGTCGGGTTGGGTTAGAGAAATTCGCTTGAAGAGACCAGAAGACGGGATAAAGAGTGTCCATATCCGGTGCACTTTCCCGCAGTTTCTCTTCCTGCGAATCGAACTTGACAGTCTTTGACGAAGCTCCAAATTGTTCCCCAGATCCATCAGTCTGTTCGGTGGCCGGTTCTTGTTCTGCTTTCTTCGCACCGTCCTCTATCTCTCTTGTTCTGTTCTCTTTATCAATATCCATTTCATCTTCCAGGCCCGCTTCGAACTTTGGAGGCAATTCTTCATAGACCGTGACATTCTCGACATGATATTCTCCCCTCAAGTTAACGGAGCTTCTGTCACCCAGTGGAAAGCTCTGGAAAAGGAATATGAACACTCTGCCACAGAACACCGTGTCTTCCGCTCTCGAGAGTCGACGGAGGAGCTCGTTGCAGGCCCGCAATATGATGAGACTTTTTTGTTTGAAATGTTTCTGCAGCATTAATCAGACCGAAGCACCGATCAGAGAAGGGAAGAGATTGAAGTGTACTGACCGCAGTAATGCGCTCTCTCCTCGAGTCGAGATAGTCAAAGACCACCCTACAACCGTCGATCGTCTGCGTATCCAACAACTCTTCTACTAGCCAGAACAGCAAGCTGGGTTCACAGTATTCTTTAAGTCCTTAGTCCAAGTTTCCTTATATCAAAACTCGGAGGTCTTACCTAAGTCCGAGAGGACAGATAAGACATCGAAAAGATTCCATACTTCACTGAAAGCAGGATCCTCGATAGATCTTGATGCCTGAGATCGTTAGTCCGAGTCTTGGTCCCTACGCGCAGTCTTACCAGAAGATTGTAAAAGATGTTTCGACACGCGGTCTCGATTGCAGCGTATTCTCGATTAGGGGCTCCATGCGACTTCTGTCCGATGGCTTTGATATCTCCTTTAAAGTCTGCAGTAGTCAAGGCTGGCTCGATACCCCCATTTGGTTTGACGTCTCGCGCGCTCGCTAGTAGCCTTTTGAAGCTGGCTGTGAAGTCATTCACAGACTCGAGTGGCGCGCTACACATGTTCGAACTGCCTGTGCATTCGAGTCCACATGACGAGGCGCCAGATCTCAACACGAAGGGTTCATTGTTGTAACACGCATTAGGATGATGGCGTCGATCATTGAGGCTCTGCGGGCCGGAGACCTACAACGCGCGCTAGCGCTGAACCATCCAGCCCTACCAAGACCCTTCTGACGCGACTTTCACAAGCCTGGGCACGACGCAGGCAAAGGTGAATTGGGGAGCTATGGGATGAGGTCTTGTCCAGCGTGTACTTCAAGTTTGACCAATGTCAGACGGATCTCGTTGCGACCTCTGACGGCACTATCAAACAGCAATGCTAGAATTTAGCAGACCAGAAGCAGGGATTTTCTCGACTGGTGAAGAGCTGGAAGATGACAACCGTTGGACTCAGCTCGCCCAAAAACATTGGTCGAGACCTTCGAAGTCAGGGAAGGTCAAGTCTGAGATCATCAAAAATGAGATCTGGGATGTATTAGAGGCCGAAGATTTTCTCTTTCGATCTCTGCTACTACTCGAGAATTCACAGCTCTTAGAGAAGTACGGTACCTCAACCTACGAATACAGCGCGTTGACTGTGACTAGCTATCTATGGCCTGGCTACACCGATGCCTCGACCAACTATCATGTGCTACTGACGGCATTGTTGGTGACCGTCAAAAGCAGAGAAGGCCTCCCAAGCTGGGGTTAGTATTCATTTGTGTACACTAGACGTCTATTCTAACCATTCCCAGATGTTTTCTCTGATGACCCTGCACGCTTTTCATCCTTTTTCCGCCGTGTTCTATCAATGAGCTTGGACGCTTCTCTGAGCGCAAAAATTCGAACACATCTGCTTACTTTTCTGATAAGTGCCTTCCAATCGCTAGACAATGGGCTTGTACGCAAAGAGTGCGCGCCACTTGTCTCGATATCGATATGGCATAATTTGGCGAGCGAGTCAGCTCGAGAGCACAAATTCGAGGAACATGGACAACTCAAAAAAGCATGGCGGGCAGCTGCTAGGCGATACGAGGCGGCCGACGAAGAGGCCCAAGCGAGATTACGATTTGAACGAGCTTGGCTATACACTCTGTTGATGGGTTTTGTGGGACATCTGTTCAACGGGAGCTCAGGTAATTCAGCCCACACTAAAAGCCTTGTCAGTGTTGACCCAGCAATAGAAAATCTCATCTACTGCGAACGCTTCCTTGAGCTTCTTACTGACCTTGAAAGTCAATTGCCTACTAGGCGGTATGTCAATACGCTGATTCAAGACATAAACCTCCTGGCTCTGGTTCGAATATCCCCAATTTTCAATGTCCAAGCCAATGGCCTTCTTCGTGACCTTTTTGTTCTTCTCCGTCATTTCGTATATTTTCCTATTGATGACAACACGGGTACTCAGTACTCAAGGGCCCAGACTAACGAAAGACATTATGAACGCTTAGCCAGGCTGCAGAGAATTGCACTAAAGCATTTTAAGTCAAATCTTACTATACTAGCTTTATCCAACTATGGAGCTATCGATCACCGGCAGGAACTGCAAGCACACTTTGAGTCTCTTCAAGAAACCGAATTGGAACAATTCTGCATGTTGCTTGGCTTTCGGACGGCCTACCCCTCGGCAGTGGGCGTCCAACTGAACCGTAAATTGCTTATGGAGATTCTGATAACCGCACATGAGAGGAGGAAGACGTTCCAAGAAACCATACGTGATCTGACCACGAAGCCTACAGAGGTCGAGCTTTACGACCCATCACTTATGAGAAACGAGGTGTACAATGGCGCCCATTCGCTTGCTATTCCCAAAGTAAATCTCCAGTATCTTAGTGTTGGAGATTTTCTGTGGCGATCATTTGTACTTTACCGATGCGAGCAATTTTTCGAAATCAGAAGATACCTCGAAGACATCATCAAGCGGCTACAACCTGAAGGCACCGGCCCAGATGGAGACGTACGGTTCTACGGCTTCTCGAGGATGGCTCTTCCCATCACTAAACCTGCGTAAGTATTATTGGCATTGGTTGACACTCCCCAAGTCTGGAAGACATCGCTAATATCGTGAATAGTATTTTAGAAGCTGCCCCAGCGAAAGTTGGATACGATCAGCCAGCCTATGTCAGAGCCGAGATAATGCTCAATGTCAGCAGGCTAGCTGGTCCTGTTCAGCAGGATTGGGACTCTCTCCGGCCAGATGACGTTGTTTATTTGCTGGCTGTAAAAGCTAGCGAGAGCTCTAATAGCCTGACGAACGGCCACTCCGAGCAGAAGGGTCCACAAAATTCTGGCCTACTAGTTCTGCGTACCGCTGAGGTCGTCCAGCTGCTCGACGAGGGTGGTCGTCCGATTAGAGAACCCCCACCCGATCAAACTAACGGTAATGGTGCAAGACCTCGCATTCGAAGACTTATTGTTCATCTTGACTCTACTGCATTCAAGGCCGATATGGAAATTAAGTTGAAGGGTAGGCCTGACGTGTATGAATCTATCAATGTCATTGTACGCCGAAGCCAGCGGGAGAACAATTTCAAGAAGATTTTAGAGACCATCCAGCAACTCGCTGTTTCTGACATGCCATTACCCTCATGGCTCCAAGAAGTATTCCTTGGTTATGGGGATCCTGCCTCTGCCACTTACGCTCGGCTTGCGAATCGGCTCCAGGCTGTTGACTTTCAGGACACATTCATCAACTGGCACCATCTTCTGGAAAGTTTTCCTGGCAAGGTAGGAAATCATGCAAAAGTACTCACTGCCTCATAGCTAATCGACCACCTAGACAATTGAAGCTCATAGCGAGGATGTCAAGTCTCAAGGGCCCCCATACATCCTTGAGACTTCAACTACTTCGAATCCTGTTGTTCCCAAACCCTCGAAGAAGCGTCGGCGTGACGAAGCCGAGCCCATGCAGCCGGCTGCAGATTCGATTAAAATTTCCACATACCGCCCCCCTCCTAGTGGACCTTACCCTAGTGATGCGCCAAAATTGAATCGCGTTCGTTTCACCCCTATTCAGATTGAAGCCATAGCATCGGGCACACAACCCGGTCTTACAGTCATTGTGGGACCCCCAGGTACCGGTAAAACAGATGTAGCTACGCAAATCATCAACAATATCTATCACGACTTTCCCTCTCAGAGAACCCTGCTGATGGCCCACAGCAATCAGGCTCTAAATCAACTTTTTCAAAAGATAATGAGCCTTGATATAGACGGACGGCACCTTCTTAGACTAGGTCAAGGAGAGGGTGATCTAGAGACCGAAGAAAGCTTCAGCAAATACGGGCGGGTCGAGTCATTCCTGGATTCTCGAGCTTATTTGCTTGCTGAAGTTGATCGGCTTGCGGCAAATTTTGGCGCTCCTGGAGCCCACGGTAGTACCTGCGAGACTGCTGGATATTTCAACTCTGTCTATGTGCAACCCGCTTGGTCGAAATTCTGGGATTTTGCAAATGCACCTGAAACTGCTAGAGAAGATATCATCTCTCGGTTTCCTTTTCATCACTACTTCCAAAATGCACCTCAACCGCTCTTCCCTTCTGGTTCTATGAAAGATGACGTGTTCGACATTGCTCGTGGCTGCCACCATCACATCAGCAAGATCTTCACCAGTCTCGAAGACATCCGCCCTTTCGAAATTCTCCGAACTAGTAAGGATAAAACAAATTACTTGATGATCAAGGAAGCACGCATTATCGCCATGACTACTACGCATGCTGCAATGCGTCGGCAAGAGATCGCTGATACAGGCTTTCACTACGATAATGTTATAATGGAAGAAGCAGCTCAAATTACTGAAATCGAAAATTTCATTCCTCTCGCCCTGCAGAAACCCAGAAATGGCGAGTCACCGCTACAGAGAATCGTCTTGTGCGGTGATCATCTGCAAAATTCACCTATTATACAAAATATGGCGTTTCGCCAATTTGCCAACCTTGAACAATCACTCTTTCTCCGCTTCGTCCGGCTAGGAGTACCTACAATTAACCTCGACCACCAAGGCCGCGCACGGCCCAGCATAGCGGAACTCTACAAATGGCGTTACCCTGATCTTAAAAACCTACCAAATGTACTATCGGAACCTGAATACTCACTTGCCAATGCAGGATTTAGGTATGACTATCAACTTATAGATGTTCCTGACTACAAGGGTACAGGCGAATCGCAACCAACTCCCCATTTCTTCCAAAATCTTGGAGAAGCAGAATATGCCGTGGCCATATTTCAATACATGTGCTTGCTTGGATACCCGGCGAGCAGGATCTCCATGCTTACCACTTATGCTGGACAAAGGGCGTTGATCAAAGACATACTAGGCCATCGATGTGCAAAGAATAGGCTTTTTGGTATGCCGAGAATCGTCACGACTGTGGATAAATATCAGGGAGAGCAGAATGACTATATCATACTATCTCTAACAAGGACCCGCCACCCTGGCTACCTCCGCGACATTCGTCGTCTTACCGTCGCGCTTTCGCGCGCACGACTCGGATTGTACATCCTTGGCCGCCGAAGCGTTTTCCAATCTTCGCCAGAATTGCTACGAGCCTTTGAGCTCCCCCTTGGACGACCAGAGAAATTGATAGTCACGACTGGGGAAGTCTTTCCCACGCAGCGGCTGTTGAAGGATGAGGCAGAAGGAACGGAAATGGCTGGGGTGGAGCACTTGGGACAGTATGTTTTCGAGATGACCCAGGCGAAAGTAGAAATGTTGAGGAGGGGTGACGGCAGCTTGCCACCACAGGAAGCGAACCTGGATGTACTGAAAGAGGAGGACATGGATGTTGAGGACCTCAAAAGGGAGACTGATATAGACGAGGACCCCGAGGTGTTAGACCAGATCACGTAAGCAAGGTAGTGACGGGCTGGGACTCATTCCCAGGCTTCGAGTCTCTTGTTTCAGTATGAACAGGAAGAGTACCAAAAGCCTTGAAATTAGCGTTACAAGGCAAGTCGCCAGGCAAGGCGCCAGGCTTTGACCCAGTGTCCAAGCCGTATGGAGAACACGGACCGCTTTGGAAGTGGCCTTGCCCTGGCTTATAGCGGACGAAGCTGCTGGAAAACCCTAGTAAGCTAGGGGTATGAGGGGGCTTAAGCTTGTCTTTCCTAGCAGCTACTTTATCTAGGTCCTTAAGTAAGCTTGGTTATAGCCAGTGTGTGCCGATCCCGCTCTACGCCTAGATAAATCTGTACTCTAAGATTCGATATATATCTATGGGGTAGCACATAGTTTCAGGTCGTGCTCCTAGGGGTTGATTCTCTA
The DNA here is from genome assembly GCA_000482085.2 of Cladonia metacorallifera KoLRI002260. Classification (NCBI taxonomy): domain Eukaryota; kingdom Fungi; phylum Ascomycota; class Lecanoromycetes; order Lecanorales; family Cladoniaceae; genus Cladonia; species Cladonia metacorallifera. The sequence continues at coordinate 946,055 of KI911113.1, forward strand.
AAGAGCCTTGGAAGCGTATCTTCAAGCACTAATTCTCGTGGCACTGCCCCGGGGGAAAAGATTCACATTGGGCTACCTAAGGAATCAGCTTACACGACTTCGGCTTGGACCTGGACTCCGAACCCAGAGTCTCCTGCCCGACCCGTTCCTAGTTCTTCTACCTGTAGTTCTGCCGGGTAGCTACCTTGTAGGGTTGATCTGCCACGCTAAAGACTCTAGTTCTAGCACCAACCAGGACATCTGCTGTTGTTTTCCGTACAGGAACGAAACCCCAGTTACCTCCTCAACATAACATGACTATCAGCGTTGGGAAGTAGTACGTTAGTCCGGCAGGTTGAATCAATTGTCGCAAGCAACACCTGTTCCAGGTAGTTGGAGAATTTTCCAAGGAAGTCCTACTACATGGGACCGTCCAGGACTGGATCGTCAAAATGCCTGCGCTCTGATCACTAATCATAGCACTCTCTAGAAAGCGATGTGCCAACCATAACAGGTTTATCAAAGTACCCTTTCCGCCAGGCTCTCGCTGAGAGGCTCGAAGAAACAATCACGAGCTACCGTGAAACAAGAAGATACATTCTCTTTCTCCGTGGCTGACTCCGCACGATCACCGCACCAAACGCATGACCACGATTTTTGCCATCCTAGAGCCTCTTAGGGATTGAATGCGATAGGATAAAACAGAATGGACACACAGTTCATCATCCCGTCCAGCTGTCGGAGGGTTTATCTAGACGGCATATCTAATGGTCAGCTGCCAAGGATCTAGCCTGATGGAGGAATTTAATTCGACCTGGCTACCTTCCGTCCGGATTTTCCCTCGTCTTCCCTCATCTCTTTACGACGTATTGTCAGCTCGCAATCGCACTCACATACAGCACAATCCCGTCGACGCTGACTGTATGTACGCTCGCTCTCAAGCGGCATGGAAGGAAGGATAGCGTCCTATTCCTCCCGTCTCACCTGCTTCGTGCTTGACTAGTCCAATGATTAGAGATCAACTTATCACTGTGAAGCAAAGCGCGTACTCGTCTCTGGCCAAACATCGGAGGCTATCGGTCAACGAGGTGTTATTTGAACCCTTCGACCCCATAAATTGATACGTTCTCGGCCTCGCAGATCTTGAACAATCTCAGTGCCAAGATGGAGATGATGTGCATATGCGCCGCGCAGCTTAGCATTGTTCGAGGATCTGGCCAGGAGATCGCAAATATATATCCAATGACAACCCCACGAACTGCAGGTCCATGACCGACCAATGCCGCACTCATAATTTCGGGGACTTGCGATTTACAAGCGATAACGCGCCAATTGTCCAAAGCGAACCTGGCTGCTAGGTTGCAGTGGTCAAGCAGGTCTTGTCTACTCCCACCTTCTTGTCAACAGTCATGGTATCACTTTACTACAGTCATCTTTGGGGCTGGACCCCTATATGTGGTTGACGCACTAACTCCACCCTAGTGTATTCGGGGCTGGAAAAAGACAACGATCAAAACCATTGAAGTCTATTATCACTGCTTGGTGGGGAGTGTTACGAGAGACAACATATTTCTGCTCTTCCCTTCCAAGAAGTCGTCGTATTCAGACATCTGAAAATTGTCAATGCACATCTCAGCTGCTACCGTCATACTCCTCCAACATATCTCTCATCTGTGAAGAAGGAATAGCTCACTTGACCGTTCTTGGTTGAAAGATGTAAATCATGACAGTGCCGGTTGTGTGGCCCGGGTTGATGCGCATCGGTTACAGCCACCCAATACGGTACTGGTTGTGGACTTTCGCATTGATAACAGTAGTATGCCACATTTACTGTTGTTCGGCAGGTTCTTTCATCTAACATGTCTGATTTGTGCAGCATCTCTCGTCTCCGCGTGATCTAAGTCCACAGCGTAAACTAACACATTCCTTTAGCTAGTGCCCGCAATATTCCTATCTCCCAAGCTTGATGTTTTCAGCCCAATGATTGGCCATGTGCCTTACTAGAAGTCTTGAACGTGGCGTCAAGCGGTCGATGGATCTGTGCTGAGGTCGGTGGGGGCTGGCCAATTTTGCGTTGAACCCATGATGCCGAATGGTGAGACAGAAGTATATATGTATCGGCGGAGGTAGCACAGCTCTTGATCTAGCTGCTTAAAACATCCTCTGTATCTACATACTTCAAGACTTGACCTTCTTTACAATGGCTGGACGAATCGACGTTCACCATCACTATCTCTCTGATGCCTATCGCAAAGGTATCGCCTCGTATTCCTTCAACGACCCCACTAACAACCCTCAGCGTACTACGACTCCGGTATAACAGAACGCGGCTTTTCCCTCCCCCAATGGAACACCGACCTCGATAGCACCTTCTCCTCCACCCAAAACATCACAACCTCCATCCTCTCCCTCACTACCACCGGCGCATTCAACCTCCGAGGCCCCGGCGCTCCTTCCCTAGCCCGCACCACGAACCTCTACGGTCACTCCCTCACCACCACCTCCCCCCACAAATATGGTTTCTTCGCCTGTATCCCCGACCCCACTGAGTCCCTCGCTGCCGCTATCGACGAACTGATCTACGCCCTCGACACTCTCCACGCCGACGGCATCACCCTCTTCACCCGCTACGGCAATGACAACCACTACCTCGGCCACCCCGACTTCCTCCCCCTCTGGGCCGAACTCGAAAAACGCTCCGCCATCGTCTTCGTCCATCCCACCGGCCCCGCCGACCCAAGACCTATAAACCCCCTCCTCATCCCCCCTTTCTTCGATTTCCCCCACGAAACCGGTCGCGCAGCCATGGACATGATCCTTAATAACGTCATCCGCAACCACCGCTCCGTGAAGATCATCCTCTCCCATGCCGGCGGCACTCTCCCCTACCTCATCTCCCGTGCCGCCGTCCTCCTGCCTAATTGCAAAACGACCCCGAAGACAACAGAAGAAATCATGAATGAGGCGAAGAGTTTCTATTTCGATATTGCACTGAGTGGGAATGAATATACGCTTCCGCTGTTGATGCGGTTTGCGAAAAAGGGGCATGTGATGTTTGGGAGCGATTTTCCGTTTGCACCGGCGGAGACGTGTGAGATTATGACGCGGGGGTGGGAAAAGTTTGCGGAGGGGCTGGGGGAGGAGGAGAGGTGGTTGGTCGAGAGGGGGTGTGCGGAGGGGTTGTTTCCGAGGTTGAGGGGGGGAGGGAAGGGTGTGAATGGGGTGGAAGAGGGGGTGAGGAAGGATAGTGGTGTCGAGCTTGAAGGGAAGGGTAATGGTATTGAGGATGAGCGGAAAGTTAATGGTGTCGTGAATGTGGAAACAGTCAATGGTGCCGAGGAGGGGACCGTTAACGGTGTCGAGCATAAGGCGACAGTCAATGATGATGAGCATGAGGGGACACTTAATGGTGTCTAGGTACAGTTAGGATGTGAGGATTGGTATCTATAAATGAGGATATGAAGCCTTCGGAGACTGGTCGATCTTGTGGAAAATACCGGGCGGACTTTGGCAGACTTTGGGATAGAAAACAGATCTGGGGGGCGAATAATAGACCATTCTCAAACTTCTTACGTACGCTCTCTCTGCTTTGTCTTTGCTTGGACACTGCGAATACGTCGTACAGGAAGAATAGGGAGGAAAGCGAGGCATTTCCTGCAAGAAGAGCTCTCATTTTCTGAAGCAATATATACACATACATCCCCGTTTCCCCGCGGCCCCCATCTTCGTCATGATATCCCCTCACCTCCTCACAATGTCCACGAAATCCCAATCCATTCTAGATGCCCTACAACATACTAATCCCCACCCCAAAACTAACCCCCTTCCTCCCCCCCTCCCCCCGCCTAACCACCAACGGCAAACTAAAATTCAACTCAAACCGCGCCACCGGATGCGCATACACCAGTCCCACCCCCGCCGCCACACTCGGCCACCCACCACCCACCAACTCCCTCACCGCCATTCCCACTTTCTCATTCTGATTCTCCCCTCCTTTTTTATTATCATTGAAGGCTAGTAACCGCCCGCCTGTGACGAAGGCTTGGAACCGGAATGGTGTGGAGAGGGGGACGCGCGGGATCGGGAATAAGAGGTTCGAGCTGAAGGCGTAGTAGATGTCGCCGCCTATAGCGTCGGTGCCGTCATGGGGGCCGAGGCCGGAGAGGCGGAAACCGCGGACGTCGGTGGGGCCGCCGAGGGAGAAGCGGTCGTTGATGCGGGAGGGGCGGGGTTTAGATTCTCGGTTTAGGGCGAGGGGGTAGAGGAGGCCGGCGCGGAGGCCGGTGGTGAAGGATACGCCGTCGAGGCCGTGGATGGGGACGGGAGTTGCGGCTTGGGTTTCGAGTTCTGTTTTCGCGAAGGCGACGTCGCCGGCTAGGGGGCCCCAGCCTGCGAGTTCGAGGAGGGAGCGGGTGTAGGTGCCGCGGGTGGGGAGTAGGGGGTTGTCGCGGAGGTCGAGGGTCCAGGTGTGAGTGAGGGATGATTTGAGGGAGTCGCCTGCGTCGTGGCGGACGGTGGGGGAGGCGGAGGGGGAGAGGGAGGTGATTTGGCGCCAGAGGGAGGTGTAGGAGAGTTCGTGTTTGGAGTTGTTGGGGGTTAGGTAGCGGAGTTTGGTGAAGGCGCCGCGGAGGACTTCTTCGTGGGAGGACCAGGTTTTTTGGGTGGAGGAGGCGAGGCCGCCGAGTTCGAGGCGGAGGGAAGGGTTGCTGAGGAGGGGGGTTTCGAAGCTGGCGCTGTAGGCGGAGCGGGTGCGGGTGCCGAGGGAGGCGTTGACGGAGAGGGATTCGGCGCCGCCGAAGATGTTGCGGAGGAGGAGGTTGGTGTAGGCTTCGCCTTCGCCGTTGCCGGCGCTGGTGCCGGTTTTGAGGAGGATGCGGGATTTCTCGCGGACGGTGAGGTAGATATCTATGTCTGTGGGGGTGGTGGAAGGGTCTGTTTTGGGTGGACGGTCCAGGTATAGTGAGATGGGCTCGTGGAAGATGTCCAGTCTGTTGAGTTTGTCTGCTCCTATTGAGACTTCGCGTATGGCTTCGGCGAGGGTGTAGGGGCGGTCGTGGTTAACGCTTAGTATGGGATTGAATATGCGTTCTAGGAATGATTTTCGAGTGTTTGGAGCACCTATCACTCGGATAGACGATATTGTAGTTGGTAGTGTGGAGTTGTCTTGGATCTGAACCAGCAGTCAGTATTGACATTGGTGTAATTTGGCCTTGATGGAGGTCGAGCAAGGGGAAGAGATCCATGGTAACAGAGCTTACCAGCTCCTCCAGTCGCCTTCGGGCCTTCTCATACTGGGCATATTCCCTCTCATGCCTCAATTTGTCCTTCTCCTCTTGGAGTTTTGGATCCACGCCTTTCTGAAGTTTGCCGAAGATCTAGCCAGAGACTCGAATCAGTACAGCTGTCCAAGAATTTACAAAGCTATTAAAGGTCATAAGTCGTCACTCACATCATCTCCAGAGTCCAGAGGATCCGCCATTGAGGCTCAATGGATTGTAGGCAGAGCTCCATACAACTTGCTCAACATGGCGGCGACTTGCCAAGAAATATCGGCATCTGTAAACGCCGACATCAGCCTTGTCATAGTTCTTTTGTCATGTTTAGTCCACCTGTACCTAACATATCCCACCTCCCTCGACACTACTCACTCATCACAATCCTCTTTACACAAACAGTCCACTATTTAAACCGGAATCAGAGCTCCCATGATATAATTCAATCCTTACTTCCCCCTCATACCCTTCCTAGAACAAGTAACATACCAGTCCAATCCACATCGTGCTCATCATGGCCTCACGAGCGGCCGACAAACGAGTAAGTCCTCCTCCTATCAATCCTGCCTAATCCAACTTCAAGTATACAACTAACCCTCTCACCAGCTAACTCGCGAATACGCCACCATCCAAGCCAACCCACCCCCCTATATCACTGCTCACCCCTCCGAAAGCAACATCCTAGAATGGCACTACATCATAGACGGCCCCGAGGACACCCCCTACCACAACGGCCAATACTGGGGCACGCTCAAATTCCCACACAACTACCCCTTTGCCCCGCCCGCCATCATCATGCACACCCCCTCCGGCCGCTTCCAACCCTCCACTCGCCTCTGTCTCTCCATCTCAGACTTCCACCCCAAATCCTTCAATCCAGCATGGGAAGTCAGCACCATCCTCATCGGCCTAATGTCCTTCATGACCAGCGATGAGATGACTACAGGGAGCTTATCGGCCGGGGAGAACGAGCGGAAATGGTTAGCTGCAAGGAGTAGGTGGTGGAATAGCACTGGTGGTGGGTCGTGCACGAACCCTGTAAAGGGGAATAATGCATCTGTAAAGGGTGTTGGGGCGGTCAAGGCGGGGGATGGGGGAGTGAAGTTTCGCGCTGAGTGGCCGGAGTTGGATGAGGAGAATTGGAAGTGGATGCGCGCGAATAGGATTGATGCCGCGAGCGGGAGGGTGTTGATGCAGGAGGGTGAGGGAAGTGAAGGCGAGATGAAGGCGGCGTGTGATCCGCAGGTTGCGGCGTTGAGGAGGGGCCCGGGAGGGACGGGTGGGGGGTTTGGAGTGGGACTAGGGGATGCGGGGAGGGCGGCGAGACAGGCGGGGGGGGGGGGGGGGGGG
>KI911113.1:953244-973953 GCA_000482085.2 Cladonia metacorallifera KoLRI002260
GGGCGGCGAGACAGGCGGGGCAGGGATGGGTGGGAAGTCATAAGGTGCTGCTTGGGTGTGCGTTGTTGATTGGGTGGGCGTTGTTGACGAGGTGGATGGGGGTGGGAAGTGGCGAGTTGTAATGGAAAGCGCAAGAGGGAAAGAAAGGGATATGGGCGCAGACAGGGTGTGGGATGTGGTATGATATTTGGGGGATACAGGCGCTTGCGGTTTCAATTGCGGAGGCGTTCAACTCATGCTAGAGATTGCTTTTTACCTTATATATACCCTTTTCCCTATTCTCCTCACTTGTGAAGGCTTGTGTTACTCATATAACCTGAGCAATTGGCAAGGTTTATACAAGGACAATATCTATTTACTTCCAGCTATTGTACCAAGAGCGGAATGACCCAGAATAGTCCATGCAGTCCCTACCATCAATTATCTCAGGAACAATTTTCAGTCCCAAGCTCAAGGTCCACCATGCACTCTGCCCTATTCTGAATCGATACACCACGCTTCAGATCCAAAACCCAGGCACTTTTAGCCAGGGGAGCGGATAGCTTTGCGCTAATCGCCTCCGTCTTTCTCAAATGGCTTAACCTGATCTAGGGCTTGCGATGGGCTCTGGCGCTTGTCGTGCTGTATTGAGAAGCTATCTGTTGTCTTCGAAAGGATGTTGGCTACTCTTTCCTGCTCGATTGAAGTCATTAGAGGGTACCTACCCAGTTAGCAATGTATCAAGTGCACGCGTGTCAATGTATGCTGTGGAAACACATAGCTTTGGCCGCGGTGCAAGTGAGGAGGGTCACACCACCAAGGTTAGTTATAGAAACCCGTACAGCACACTTCCACGGGCGACAACTAAGCCAGAAGAAATGGGACTGTCGACGGCAGCACCCTTACTGAGATCTGGCAATGATGTGTAGGTCTGAATAGCAAGCATGCTGAGACTGACAGCCAAAACAAGACCGACAACGCGTACCCAGAAAGCAGAGAGGATAACTAGTGTTGTAGAAGGCAGGGACAAGGTCTTCGGCTACAACATTGGAGTCCTCGTAGCCTAGCCATTGTCGCCAGAGCTCAGTGTAGATCTTCACTTTTCTGCTTTGCTCAAGACGTTCGTAGGCATCGTCTCGGCCGTTGTCCAAGCTGGCGCCCGAGTTTTTAGGCTTCATGACGAGCTAATCTGGCAGTAGGATGAAGGAATGCAAGTACAGGTATCCACCAATTTTGGGGCCACTTGGGGTCTTCTCGTCTTAGCATGAGTCGTGAGAAATCGTGAGGTTGCGTGTTCCACCGTTGTAGAGTGGCATAGCTCTTCAATTGCCTTCTCGGATAGGTTGAAATACTGGTATAGTAATCATTAGTAGGCTGGCTCAATAGTCTCATGAATCATGTGCTGTGCTCTGAATCATGGCTTAGAGATCTGAAATGTGTCTAGATGAGATGTTAAAGGATTAGATTGAGTACTGTGGGAAGAGGGATTGTCTGGGGCCAAGACGGGCCCTAAAATCCAAGCTAGAAAAGAACGATATTTCTCGACCCGTCAACTCCAGACGAACCGCCACACTACCACATTCGCATTAAATTACTCGTAATCACCACTACCTAAAGCGTCATCTGATCCAGCTAAGGAAGTCAAGAACTGCTCCCCACTTGCCTCCTTGTTTTATGAGGTTACGAGCGGCCAGTCCGTCCTGCTCATCGATCCATGCAGCTCGTGGAAACCACAAGTTCTCAAATGAAGTATACGGCCTTATATCCGTCTTGTGAATGACCTTGTATCCGACGTACGTACTAATGAATAAAGCTGGCTTCTCAGGAGGTCAGCTGCATCCCTTGTACCTTGATGGCTGCTATGTGACTTACTCCCAGATATGCAGTGGTTAAGTCCACTATCGAGTCTTCCTTACTGACACCCTTAGTCTTGGCACAAAGATCATATATTGCACCCCATCCCGAAGATATAACAAGCGCGACACATAAGACAAGTCCGAGATATGCCCAAAGTGGTTGCCAATGGGCTCTGTAGTGGTTGCTATTGTACGTAGCCGAGTCCCTGTTGATGGTGTTGGGGAAGAGCTTCATCCTGCAAGATGTATCAGTGTGTGACGAGTCAAGCTCAGATGGGTGCTTGCCCTTTCATAAAACGAACGAAGGCAATGCATTCACTTGCGTAGACGCAGAGCATTATGCTTGTATACAGACGGCCGAACACAATGATAGGCTACAAGAAGATCAGTCTGGTGCGAGATGTCGATGGCCAATTTATTACCTCCTGGAACGACACCTTATCTGCCCCAATCACCAGGAATGCAAGGGTACCCGGGATGAAACTAATCAAGATGGCTGTAAGCGGGGTGTGGCCATTGTTTGTCCTGCCAATGGTGTTCCTAATTCTCTCCACAGAGCTCTCCCTGGCGAGGACGAATAGGGTCCGACTCGAGACATACAGAGCGGAATTGCTACAAGCTTCCATTAGCCCGGACTATCAAGCCAGGAAAGTGATTGCCCAGCTTACGCAGCAGTAATCGCGGAAAACAAGAACCCAGCATTGAGGAAGCCTGGAAGAACCCTGATGCCTGCGTCCTGGATAACTATTACGAATGGTGACCTAGAGGCAGTGATTATGCCGTCTAAGCGGGCGCCCGGTAGATAATAGTCCACATGGGGATGGATAAGTCTTGGATCCAAGTAATTCACGGATATTCCTACAAGCAGGATGCCAACCAGATACAGGCTTACAGGTAAAGTGTACATGTACCGAGCGGCTGTCGGCAAGTCTCGCCGAGGTGATTTTGCTTCCCCTGCTGTCACCAAGACCATCTCACCTCCCATGAATTGGAACATGGCCATGCTTAGGCAGGTCCAGACAGCAAGGATCCTACCACCCGTCCCTGTTAAAGGTACATCGGACTGAATGTTTGGCAGTGTCGAGATCTTGGTTCCATTCTGATAAAACCCTGTCGAACTACACCCTGGGCTAATCCCGAAGTCTCCATGAACTGCATCCGGTCCGGCTCCAGCTTTGACCGCGATCATGACGATGCAGACGAGGAGGATCTGCAATATTTTCAGCCATTTGAAGCCCCATTCCATATTACCATAAAGCCTGACTCCACAGGCATTCATGAAAAACATGGTAGCAAGCAGAACGAATGTCGCTGCTCGCACCGAGAAGCCTGGACCCCAGTACTGGGAGAACATGGTGGCCGCAACGGTCAATGATACCATGCTCATACAATTTGCCAACCTGTTCCCTCAGTTAGCGGGAACAGATGTATGCGATGTCAGCAACTTCCCAATAAAAGATCCCAACGGTAATACCAAGAGCCTTATCAACGAACACATAAGGATAGTCCATAAGCGCGCCGCTGACCGGGCGCACTGAGACCATCTCTGCCAGTGACCGCATTACCGAAAATATCACAAGTCCAGCACCCAGAAACGCTAGAATGGCTCCGACAGGGCCGCCTTATGCTCGTCAGAAACTTGTTTTTGATACGTTACAGTATAGGCAGCAACCCACCCATCGCAATGATCTGGCCTGAAGTCTCGAGTAGGCCGATGCCTACAGCCCCGGAGAACGCGATGCCTACAGCATGTAAGTCAGCAATGCGTTGTTATCTTGCGACAACGTACCAGTGATATGATGGCGTTTCAATTTTCGGTCAAGACAGGAATTTTTGAAGACTTCATGACCGATTCTCTGAAGAAGGTGGGGATTGTTATAAGGCTCGGTTTCTGCATTGCTCTCTTCTTCTACGTCAAATGTAGTACGGTGTGTTGCCATTGATCAGGTCCAGCTTTTCTTCTCAGATTTGATCAATAAAAGATGAAACGATGCATGTGGAGCTGGGATGCTACGACTTTTGAGCGTCAATTGCAAGATATTTGATGGGAGATGGTCAGATATAAGGCTAGAAATGAGAGTTTTGCCGCTACTGAGGGCTGTGTAGGTAGGTCAGGATATCGACGCATGCACGCACAGCGCCTCAAGCGCAAGGTTTCCTGCTAAACCTACACGTACATTGCCAGCCTTGCAGTCGTTACACTGCCTTACCCAGCGCAAAGTAGTGCCTGCTGCCTTTGGTTGGTCAATCTGAAGAGAACCTGCCGGAGTACTGGTGTACACGTAATGCTCACTCGCTTATACAGTTTGCTGATAGGTTCGACACAAGCCCGCGACGAGCCAATGTTACCTTAGCCTGATGATTCCCAAGCTGGGTTGCACGGGCCTTGCCGATTGACGCCACTGCCGCCTTGGATGGCTACGATAGGGATAGTGTTAAATTCTTTACGCCCAGACTTGCGGGCTGCTGTACCACCATTCAGTACTATCCCTACCTAGCTATCGTAAGCCCCACCTTGGCACTTTGCTTGCCTTACCTTCGAATCACAGCAGCGTAATCTAAGGTAGTGCTATCAACTCGACCTTAAGAATCATTCAATCTACCCTGCCACACGTCGAATACCATGCCCACTTACACATCGCTGATATCCGCTCAAATGTCGGGGTACCATCGCGCACCTGCAGGACTTTGTGACAACTTGCCTAATAGCTTCAATTACATTCGGCCGCGACGACTGTCTAAAGATATAATGGCCTCGTTCGACATACCAACAAATCCATCGTTATGTGAGCTCTATGCTCTGCAAGTGGAGCTTGATCATCAAAGTCTGCAGCGTGCTGCTGGCGTAAAATCAGAGCATGACCTGACATCGGACGCCAACTCAGCGAAGGCCGCAGCTTTGATCCTCTCTGGGCCTCTCAATGAGTGCGGGCACTCAGGCAGGTTCGAGTTCCAGGAAACTCAACTGCGTGCTCTGATTGCATCGCTTGCGCTGCTACAACATAGCGGTGTGGTAACCTTGGATCAAGCTCCATGGGAAAAGCTGAAGGACGGGCTTGCTGCTCAATTCCAACGCATATCGTATCAGATTTCGTCTCGTACGGCGCTTGCGGATAAAATGCTGTATACACCCAGTATCTACCTGATACAGCTCGCATCTCTGTACATGTCGTTTATTCGTCGTGGAGAATCCGTGGTGCCTTTGGTTGCCGGCCCGCTAGTCAAAATTCTCTTTGCAACTATATCGATAGTCAGTCAACCTTCCACCCGGGTTTGCTCAAAGACTGACGAATGGCAATGGCTATAGGTTAGCGGTCAGTATAATCATGCACAGCAGATACTGCAAGCTCTCGATGAGTTGCTTGCACTTCGGCACAGATCACAGAACAAGTACCGCGTGCTTTGCGGTCTCCAAGAATACGCGCGTCTGGTTGTCAGCCTGACGCGTGAGTCCATGGGAGAGTTGGTGCCAGAGGCCGAAAGGCAGCAAATAAGAGAAAATGCAGCCGTCATCGTTTCTACCCTGCTGGACAAAATTTACACACTTCTAGTAGAGGAGGGTCAGGAACCATCACCCGGTAGGCCTAAGATTGGGTCACAGTGGCCTAATAAAGTACGTGCAGCGATAGGACGCGGACCGCCAGACCTAGATCGAGCGTGGTATTACTATGGGATCCTTGATTGCTTAGGTCAGCTATCAGGTCTCACCGATGCAAATACTCTGCGCCACAAAGGAATCTTGGATGAGATGAAAATTTTGGTTTTTAGGGGTGGAAGCCAAGAGTATCGATGGAAAGCTGTCAGTACCACCGCCTCGATTTATCTAATGATAGGGTAGATACAATGATTAGCATTGCCGACTAACTCTTTCCTTAGATTGAGATACTGTTATCATGTCACAGTGATCCGTCCAACGACATGTATTATATTCTGAGAAAAGAGATGGAGGAAAGGCCTGGGCTGAAGGCCCGGCGGGAACCGGGGCGTGAAGCAAGAGAAACACTTCTTGAAGAGCTCAAACTTGTTCGTGGACATCTAGCTCACAATGAACAAAGATTCCGCCTGTCTCCACCTCTTACGCGTAAGTGTTTTGGTGGCGTTGATTACGTTCAATTCATTAAGATGAAGACGTAGGATTGCCTACCGTCGAATCAATTCGATCGAGACCCGCAGAGAGCATTTCTCAGATCAACATGCTCGCTAGTCTACCCCCATCGTTAGTGGAGCAGGAGTTGGTTAGCTCACGGCCTCTAACACCAAAGGTCCGTCAGAGGAGCTTCTCTAAATATGGACTGTTCAAGGGCAAAGTCTCCTACCATTCCGCCACACTCTCGACCGATTGCAAACATGCGGTTCTCTACAGCGCCACGGATGTGGTAGTCTTCTGTTTGGAACCTCTTGAGGGGCCTGACCCAAGTCCTTTCCCTCCTGTCCTTCGTAAACGGTTTGCGAACGATCAGATTTTTGATGTTTTACTAGCCCGAAAATGTCTGATTATAGTTACGAACAGGCACTTATGCGCTCTTGATATCACTCGGGATGACAATGACTCACAATTGGGACCGATTTCTCACGGGAAGTTCGATTACAGTGGGATTGCTTGCCATGAAGATGATACAGATTTAGTCGTTATGCTTGGGCAGCGCCAGGGAAATAGCAAGGACGGCTATATAGGCAGCATCAAAATCATCAAGTTCAAGCTCGACGGCAATGGAAAGCCATATGATACCGCAACAATATCCTTGCCAGGCTACGACTGTCCGAAGCTGCTGTCTTACAATAAAGCTACCAAAACCCTTGTCTGTATAACCAGGATTCGGAACAGAGTTGTGGCATGGGAATTGAACCATGACTTCTTACCCCTATTGGAGGACCCCTTCGACTTTGTGAAGAATCAATATACTGAGGTGGGCAGAAATTCATCTTGCTAGCAATGATTAGAGCTAAATGTCACCTTGTAGGAGACCAGAGTGACTGGTATAACTTCCGCTTCAACGTTCAAAGGGCCTTCTGGCACCACCTACGTCGTATGTACTACATCGCCATCATCGGAGCGTTACAGGAACGACGGGGAATGGTCCTTCATCTCACCGCTATCGTACACTATGGGCCCACGACTCCGACCGCCGAACCTCCCATGCCACGATCTTGAGCAATTCAAAGGGCATCATGCTCTCACAGTCGGCTGTGTCTCTAGGAAACATGACGTCCTTGCGGTTTTAGAAGCCACAGGATGTATCTCAATTCTATCGCTAACAAATCATGAAAAGGGAGGAATTTGTGGCGAAGAAGGAGATGCGAAACGTTTGCCGGATGCTCTTTGCGAACAGGAAAAGCCGTCGACTTCTTGCCTGAGGTTTGACCCGGACGGTGAGAGACTATTCGCTGTCGATCCTAAGGGCAAGATCATAGTTACGAACTTTGAGAAGGTGTGATCTGATACGAGCATCATGATGTCAACTTTCAGATGCAACGACTGACCACGATGGAGATGTGGTACCTCTTTATTTATGATAGGGGTTGGACTGGGGATCGATCTCAGTCATGTGGATATGTTCGATCAGACCCTGATTTCCTTAACCCTTCGGGCTTATGCGTTCCCTTGAGAGGCATCGAAGGAACGGTCTTTCACTTACATTTAGATCATGATAACTCCGTTGAGAGCGTGTAGAGAACATCTTGCGTAGATGCCGAGCTGTCAAATCCACCAACCCAGCACCAGTGGCATAGAAGCGGAAGAAGGGCGTGTACCAAGTCAGAGAACGAAGGGTTGGACTGTGTAGAGATGAGGATGAGAGGAAGAAGGGGGGCTAGCGAAGTACTGGGCCAAGGAATAATCTTAGATCTAGTGAATTCTTTGCGAATGTCATCGCCTTATTGCTGTCTCCTGTGTATATGCATTGTTCAAAATGTTGCGAAGGAGCGAAGTTGGTCCAGGGCTGCGTAAGGGGTTGATACAGAATAATTAAGCCCTGGAGCTTGTTTATTAAGGGCCCGCTCCCGCGATTCTAGAGGCATGGGCTCCGCGTTTTCGGTGCGGCAAGATAACGCTTGGAGGCTAGAGTACACCGTAGAACAAGTGATGACATATCCACCGATGCTTCCAGAAGGACAACGATGAGTGAACCAACCGTAACCCTCGCCGGCGTACAAAATGCGACATCTCAACGGACCGCCGGTTGAAATTCTCCTCTACGAACCACCATGAATGCCAATCCTAGTCCGCCATCACTAAAATGGTCGGCCCAACTAGATGTACTCCCTCAAAAGTCGACACCTTTTCTGAGAGGTGACAAGATCATCTTGCCCCCATCTGCTCTGGAACAATTACTCTCAGCAGCAACAGTCACCGTCACACAGGACGCCCGCCCTCAGACATCAACATTCGATCCCTACAATCCATATAGTTTCGCCGCCGAGCGCCAGGCAAGGGAACAACTTGTAGAGAGGCAACAACAGCTTCCGCATCCACTGACATTCAGACTCGTTAATCCTGATAATGGAAGGATTGTGTTTGCTGGCATTCGAGAGTTTTCGGCAGAGGAAAGAGCAGTGGGGCTCAGCTCGTTCTTGAGACAATCGCTTGGATATGGGCGTGAGGAACTTGCGAACCATGTCAACGGCAAATCAAGCGGCGCTGAGGTCAACGGGTCAGGGACGGAAGATGCGAGCGAAGCTCTGGCCAGGCTTACGGTACATGTTCAAGAGCTGCCAAAGGGTACCTATGTCAGGTTAAGACCGCTGGAAGCTGGCTACGCGCCAGAAGACTGGAAGGCCCTTCTAGAACAGTACCTTCGAGACAACTACACTACCTTGACGAACGGCGAAGTTTTGGCTATCCCTGCGGGTAAAGACACCTTTCGGTTTCTAGTTGATGGATTGAAGCCCAACGAGGAGGCAGTGACCCTTGTGGATACAGACCTGGAGGTTGATATTGAGCCTTTGAATGAAGAGCAGGCGAGGGAGACCCTGAAACGGCTGCTAGAGAAAGCAAAGAAAGCTCCAGGCACGAAAGAGGGCAGCTCTTCGGGCGGAAAGATAAACATAGACACCAATGAGCTGGGCCAAGTCCGACCTGGGGAATACGTGGATTACAGCCTCGAAAATTGGGAGGTAGGAAAAGATGTGGAATTCGAGCTGACACCGCTCGACCCGGAGAAAGATGTTGATCTATTCGTCACGCCTTACGGGCCAAAACACCGTGGCAAACCCCGAGAGACCGAACACGTCTTTGGCGACTTCTCACCTAAACCTACGAAGAGGGTTAAGATACGGCACACGAACAGCGAGCTTGACAATGCAGAAGCGCTCTGGATATCGGTAAGGGGCTATGACGAACAGGACGAAGCATCCCAAAGCCATCACCCGATCCAGTACAGCCTTCTTGTCTCTTCGAACGCCAATTTGTCTGCTTATGTTGACAACGACTCCTCGACAAACGATGAGGTACCTTTGGGACCAGATGAAGAACGTTGCAGCAACTGCCACCAAGCTGTGCCTTCTCGCACCATGTTTCTCCATCAGAATTTCTGTCTCCGTAATAATATTCTATGCCCTCATTGCCACAACGTCTATCAGAAATCCTCGTCTGAGTGGAACAATCACTGGCACTGTCCACACGATAATTCCTACGGCGACACACCCTCCTCACGGAAGAAGCACGACAGCTTGATGCACACTCCATCTTCATGTCCCTCCTGCGACTACCAAGCTGTGAACACGCCAGATCTCGCCCACCACCGTACGACCACCTGCCCCGGCAAAATCATCCTCTGTCAATTCTGCCATCTCCAAGTACCCCAACAAGGACCTGACGACCCACCAGCCGACTCAGCAGAAGTAATCCTTTCAGGCCTCACACCGCACGAACTCTCCGACGGCGCAAGGACTACCGAATGTCACATATGCGCCAAAATCACCCGCTTGCGCGATATGTCCACCCACTTGAAACATCACGACCTCCAGCGCCTCTCTCGCTCCAAACCGCGTATATGCCGAAACGTAGGCTGCGGACGCACCCTCGACGGCATCGGTAAAGGCGCCGAAGTCAGAGTCCAAGCATCTCGTAATGATTTGGGGGTCTGCGATGTCTGCTTCGGTCCGCTTTACGTATCCATGTATGATCCAGACGGCAAAGCGCTCAAGCGACGCGTGGAGAGGAAATATCTCACGCAGTTGTTGACGGGCTGTGGGCAGCAGTGGTGTAGGAATGAGTATTGCAAGAGCGGACGGAAGAATCTGGGGTTGATAGTGGAAGGAGAGAATATTACGTCTAAGGAGGCGATGGCGTTGATTAAGCCGTTTTTGGAGAGGCTGGGGGATAGGGGGGTGCCGGTGTGGTTTTGTGCGGATGAGGGGAGTCAGAAGAGGAGGAGGTTGGCGGAGATGATGGCTGCTGAGGGGGGTGAAGGTGAGGATGTGAGGGGGAAGGGGAAGGGGAAGGGGAAGGGGAAGGAGAAGGAGAAGGAGAAGGAAGGGATGGGGCTTGGCTATGGGCTCGAGTGGTGTGTTGCTGCGTTGGAGGTGGAGAATGGGGACTTGGATAAGGGAAGGCAGTGGTTGAAGGATTATGCGCCTACCAGAGCGGAGGCGGCGAGGTGATAAATCTGCACATTATCGCGCATCCAGATCATCATAGAATCAACATAGACGATATAATCCGTATCTCCCATTCTATATCCCCCACCCTTCTATATATATACAAAACACCACTCCCCCCCCCCCTCTCACAACGTAGCAGCCCTCCCCAACCCCCCACCACTCCCCTTACTACTAAAAATCCCCATAATCCCAAACCCCACATAAAACAGTCCCAACGGATACGCCACCAGTCCCCTCATACTCCGCATCCGCCCCACAGCGCAAAACATCTTACTACTACTATACGTGCACCACACAATCGCTAACGTACTCAATACATACCCCACCGCCGTATCCATCGGCAGCAGTACCCCCACGAAAGAAGTTAGTACGAGCGGTAGGAGACAGTAGCCTAGCACGGAGGCTGAGCGCGGGAATGTTAGGGTTGAGGATAGGTGCTGGTCGTCATTGCTGTTGCTGGAGAGGTGGTTATGTTGGGAAGATGGGGAGGTGTAGGAGTTTATTGGGGCGGGGGTGGAAGAGGGGGAGGAGGAGGACGAGAGGGGAGGAGACATGAGTGAGAATATTGTGTGGAGAGAGAGGGAACCGACGAGAGCGAGACCGTATATGTATCCGAAATGGACTTTTCCGCTGAAGAGGAGGAAGGTGCCGAAGAGGAGGAAGAAGAGGATGGGGCCGGCGAGGTCGGAGTCGTCCATTATGTGTTGGGAGATGGGGTGGAGGGGGTTGAGGACTGTGAGGGTCTGTGGAGTGAATAGAGAATATATTAGTATGCGCGTTGTTTGCAAAGATGAGGAGAGATGAATGAATGAATGGTTGATTAGGTAGCCAAACCCACCTTCCCCTTGATATGCCCAAAATTCACCCCCAACTCCTCCAACAGCGGCGGTTCCCCCTCATACCCCTCCGTCCCAAACGCCGCCAACCACCCCGTTCTCAACCCTCCCTGCTCGCCCATCCGCCCACTGACGCCGGGGCCGAATGTCGGCGCGGGCCCGAAGCCTGATGCGCTGCCGTAGGCTTGGTTGCTGCTGGGGGATTGCTGGCCATAGTAGTGGGCTTGGGAGGGGGTGGTGTGCCCGGAGACGGGTTGGGCGTAGGTGGAGGGGTAGAATTGGAGGTTGGATGGGTTGTATGGTTGTTGGGGGGGTTGTGGGTAGTATTGGGCCATGGTGGCCGGGAAGGAAGGGAGGTGTGGCACTGGCGGGGGTTGGGGTGTGGGCGCGAGAGCGGTGATTGTACTGGTTTGGTTTTAGAGAAGCGCTGGTGTTTGGATGTGGGCTGTATGGGAATGTCGATTATTGTTTGCAAAGCTGGCGAGACGGTAACAGAATGTTGATTCTGGCGCCTAATCATTAAATTAGGGCCGATTATGATAAGCGCGCACTACAATTCAGCCTTCAACTCTGCAAGCATAAGTTCCTCTCAGTCATCAGCTGAATGAGCAGAGCGAGAACAGGAATCTTGATAGAAAGGGTACTTGCATACAGCATCCCCGATCTTCTTTGGTTCTTTCGAATAAAGGGTACTTGCATTAAGCATCCCCGCCTTCTACTGCACGAGGTTTCCAATAAAGATAGGGTATTTGCGATTCAGCAGCCCACTTTTATTGAACGCTTCGTTATTCTCTCTTGCAGCTCTCTTTCATCTCAAATACAACTACTACTCCAAGACCTTTTGTGCGCTTTCTTTCACATAAAAGCATAATGGCCACAATCCAATCCAGATTTGAGGTAGACGCAGTCCGCGTTATTTTTGCTCGAATGCTCTATTCAATCAGTGACAAGCCAGAGTGGACTGACCTTGCTGCTGCATATGATGCGGGTCAATTCAAGGACAATGTTTGCGATCTGACATTTGAGGATGAAGGCTTCTCTTTCTGCCAACAAGCTGAGAACTATAATCCACATGTATGTACTCTACCTAGTTGATGGCTATAAAACTCTGAGAGCATTGACATCTCCAATCTCATGCGATGCGGAAGTCATTTATGTTTGGATTCTAATGCTGCGAGTACGTAGGTCTGGAATTGGGGGATAAAAAATGTAGCAGTAGGAGAAAGAATCCGATGGAAGCTCTCTTTTGCGAGCGAAGATATACAGGATGTATATCTTAAGGAGGAGCTGATTGAAACCGATAGCCGACGTGCTTTCCATCAGGACCCAGCTAAACTCATGGGGCTAAAGTCCAAGACGATAAAACCGGCATTTATAAAGATTGAATTTACGTGTCGCGTCGCTCCGAGCAGCCTTGATGATTCTCGGAGACCTAAATCATCAGTCGGGGATCAGATGGAGACCAGTAAAGATATCAGTGGTATATCCAGCATATTTATCATATAATCTTCCGATATGAGATGCTGACAATGAAAGAAGCTAATTCAGCAGCGAGGTCTGCAAATCTACCAATTGCAAAATTTGATTTTGCGTCACTAGGGGTACAAAGAATTCGGCTGGAATTCAGACGCGCTGAAAAGGTGAAGGGTCTAAAGACGTGGAATTGGCCCGCCGTTTTGTTTTTCCTAAGGGGCGGGAAGAACAAATGGCAGCCTGACTATGGTAGAGAAATGCAAGAGGAAGTGCTCACCTGAGACCTTACCTACTTAAAGGAACTTTCTCTTTACAAACAAATATTACAGCCCTTTGAGAGCGATTTTAAACTCCTCACGTGTATCTACAAGTCTTGTTATTCACTCAATAGCTAATTCTTATTTAGGAGACCACATAATACTTCCTCTAATACTTACGACATATTGATGCGAGCAGATCCATTCCCTGTCACTCAAACACTCCCAAAGCGGGTAGCTGACTAGGTGGCTAATTCCGTTCCTAAGCGCTTGAAACAAAACGTGTCTACAAATAAATCTCAAAGGGTCAATGTCCCAGAAGCATCAACTCGTCGGCAGAAATTGGTAGATAAGTTAGCGAAGCTAAAAGAAGATGAAAAAACGGCGACTGGAGAGATTGAAAAATGGTCAACCATTAGAGATGATGTACGAGCCGATATTACGGAAGTTGAGAAGGAGCTAGATAGTATGACACTGTAGGTAGATTAGTTATTCTAGTAGAGTTGAGTATTCTATGGTTCAGACCTGATTTTGAATGCTGGACGAATGATCAATATATCTTTTGAGGTGCGATTCCAGAATATCCGGAAAAGGGCGCGATTACGGTCTAGAGTTAGATCTATCTGTGGATCGCGATCCAAACCATCCAACGGGCCACCAGCACATATTCATCTCCTACCGCTCACCGCATCACATCGATGAAACTGGCCAAACCCTCTATAATGATGCAAATGGCCGACACGGTAATAAAGAGGGTTTAGCTGAGAGTGTGACAAAACAAATATGGGCCAAGTTTCAATGCGTGAATGAAGCTAAAGTCTGGTATTTAGAGCAAAGAACTGCTATTAATTCTATTATGTATCATCCTCCTCACCCTCCTCATCTTCACTCTGACTCTCAGTCCTCAGTCTAGATTGCGATTGTGGATTCGCATGATTTCCAAGCAATATACCCTCAGCAACTAATTGACGTATACGCTCATCCGGTATCCTTAAATCTACTTGACAGGATGGTTTGAGGCCACATATACACCTTCCAGCTTTAACACAAACTTTCCGTGACCTATTCCTGCGACTGCTTTCAGGTATGACATGCGATAGATTATGGCACCTAATATATATCAGCGGAAAAATCTATTTCTAAGTAAGAGACCAATATACCATGGGCCGTTGTGGCAAAGATGAGACCTATAAGGAGTTAGTTTAGTATATAAGAGACTATATATCATATCTTATGTCTCAATGCCATCTTAGACTAACTTAAAAGCTAAGTCTTTATTTTTAGTAGTTATCTAAATAGCTTACGCCTAATACCATAGTATGCAATACGGTCTAGTGAAAGACTTAGCACCAAAAGTCCTCTTTATTACACAAGTATTTTCTTTGCCCTTCTAGTTTGCTACGTCCAGATCTTTAATAAGTAGTGCTTCCCTTAAGGGAAGTTTACCCCTAAGCATTGCTTCAACTTTAGGTTTAAGAACTTCCATAGTTTTATTAAAATCTTTGTTACCCTAGTTATCCTTAAGCTACTAATCTTTAGAGGGTACTTTAAAGGCCTTTTATATTTCATCTAATTTCGTACTAGTGGGTAAAGTTTCTAAATACTTGAATAGGTTCTCTACAGCATTTAATTTAGAATGTGAAATACCTCAGTCATAAGGAATCCCATTCTTTTGCATCAAGTATCTGACTATTGTCATATTATATTTAGTAATGAGCGCTATCTATTCCTCTTTCTCTTCACTATTATATTTGAAGATTTTCGTGGCCTGCTTGACAAATCTTGGCATTTACAAAGGTTTCTTTGCAGCAGCCGGAACTTGAATTTCGGCGCTTGCCTTAGGAGGGTCTCTGGAGGATGATGCCTGTACCGACTCCACTACCGGAGTGTCTTGGTCCTTTTCCGTTGATTCGTCGCTTTCGTCTGCGCCAGCATCATCAACATAATCGTCATCTTCCTACTCCATTCGGGCTGCTAGCTCCGCATTAGCTTCGATTTGCGCCTCCCTCGCTAGGCGTTTAGATAGGTCTTCGTCTTCTTTATTATCATCGCTTAATAACTAAGGATTATTATCCTCTACCCTTGCTTTGCCTTTGCCCTTTCTATGGGGGGAGCCAGAGGGGCCAGGAGGGGGAGAGGGGGCCGAGGGGGGGAATTGGGGGCCGGGAGGAGAGGGGACAGGGTGGTGTTGCAATATCGCTTATCCCTTTTCTTCAACTCGCTTAGCTAGCTTCTTCATTTTTCCTTATCTAGTACACTGCGACCATTCTAGCGCATTCTGCCCCTATTCCAATGACTATTGCGCTTTATATATATATAGAGCATTATCTATAGACCTTAGAAGGTTAAGTAATACACTAATTATCTATAGAATTAAGTCCTAGTATTATAATAGTTATAAGCCTAAATTTATCTTATTTACTTACTTAGTTAATTACTAAGTAATAAACTACTATAGAAAATTTTTTAGCCTTATTTATCCTAAAAATAATAACTATCTTATATAGCTATTAATTAATATAATAGACTTACTAATAACTATAGAAAATATAATTCTTCTTATAAATACCTTATAATAAACTAGATAGCTTATAATTATTAAATCTAATATATAATAAATAAAAATTTAGGATTTTATAAATTTTTTTAAAGAAATTAAATTAAGTTATTTAGAATTAGTTATATTATTTAAGGCTATAACTACTAATACTATACTAGAAGATAAATTAAATATATATTAAAATATATTATAACTATATAATAAAGAATCTATAAAATATAAGAACTAATAAAAAGTACTTATTATAATATTTTATTTTATATAAAATTCTATCTTAGCTAATTATTTACTATATACCTTTAATAAGAGTAGTTCTTATTAAACCCTTAAAGCTCTATAAGAGGTAATTACTCTTAATTTAGATAATAGACTTATAGAAGTTAATAATTAATATAGAAATCTATATTTAAAATTACTAAAAAAAGGAAATAATAAAAAATAGCTTTAAAAATAAAAAAGAGTCTATATAGAGCTAACTATACTTAAATATACTAATATTATATTAGGATTAATAGTGACTTATTTTCTCTAAAGTCTTAAATAAGTTAATTTATACTATATATTAATAATACTCTACTCTCTTTAAGAAAAATAGCTTAGTAGTTTACTAAAACTAAAATTTATAAAAGCTATTAAATTATACTAATAAGTATTATAACTTAATTTTAAGTTTTTTAAATATTCTCCTATAGCTATTATCTCTTTATAAGGATATATATTAAACTCTAGGTACTTTATATCCTATAATTTATTACCTATATTATATCCTTTAAGGGAATATATTTATAGAAGAATATATCTCTAGTATAAATATTATTACCTCTATAAAAATATATAACACACTAGCTAGAAGCCTAACACTAAGGTTTTAAAAAAAATAGAAAAGATATTAAAGAATTTAAGACTTAAAAGTACTATTAATAAGTAGAAATAATAATAAAAAGAAACTAAAGATAAAGAAAAATCTATACCCTTATTTACTAAGTAATTAATTCAGCCCTAAATTAATTATATATTTATAATAATCTAGTATAGAGGCAACGCTGCTAATATTATCCTATTAAGTTATTTATTTAATAGAGGTATTAACTATAAAATTTTCAACTATTAGATATTAGATTTAAGGTTTAATATCTATATCTATAATAATCTAAGTTAATTTAAAACTACTTATACTACTATATTTAATAATTACTTTATATTAGGATCTATAACCTATTTAATTAAAGTATATAGGGCTATTAACATCTATATTACCTTACCCTTAAATAAAATAGAGGAAATAATACTTAGCTATATTACTCTTATACTAGGATTTTTTATAAATTTAGTCTTATTTAGCTAAGTAAAAGAAGTAGGCATTTATTAAAATACTAAAAAAGATACTCTATATATAGATAATAATTAATAAAAGAACTACTTCTACTTACTATAACCTTATAATAGTTATTAGATAGTTAAATACTATAATTCTTTACTTATATTAATAGTATATATAGTATCTACTACACTAAAATCTACTTCTAAAAAAAAATTAAAAATTTATTTAGAAAAGGTAGATAGGATACCTCTTTCTTCTTCTCTATAAATTTATATATAAAATAGTACTAAAATTCCTAAGATAGCTTTTTTAACTTTCTTTTTAGCTTTACTAAAAAATTTTAAAATAATACTTAATTATCTATATAATATTATAGGTTATATAGGTACTAATATTATTATATAACTATCTTCTACTATTAATAGACTTAAACTAAAGTTATTATATACTTAAAATAAGTTTTAAAGCTATAAGATATACTAGCTATCTAAAGTATATTAAATTATTTTAAGAAGTAATAACTTTAAAGTACTTATAATATATCTACTATAATATATTACTTATAATATTATATATATAGATACTATCTTTAATAAATATTACTATATTAGCTACTTTATCTACTTAGTTACTAATTATTATTAGGTTTAAATCTATACCTTTAAATTTAAAGCTATAAAAATTTTTTAATAGATAGTCTATCTTACTAAGTACTATTATAGAATGCTAATTTTATTTATATATACTAATAATAAGTAGGCCTTAGGAAAGGCCTTTAAAGATATCTATTATAATGCTCTATATTATATAGCTAAATAATCACAATCTCTATGAATTAGTAGGGTCACATGCCTTTTACTAAGTAATTAACTAGGATATAGAGTTAATTTCATAACAATATCTATACTAAAGAAGGAATTATCTTAGAGTATATAGCTCCTTATACCCTAGCTTAAAATAATAAAACTAAGTACTTTAGAAGAATAATTACTACTAAAGCATATTATATATAAATAGCTTTAAATTTACTATATAATTTATAGTTAGAAATAGTATTAATAGCTACTTATATCCTTAAATATATTCTAGTCTTTAGAACTAGTATTACTCTATTTAAGTCTTTATATAAGAAGAAGCTAGGTATTACTTATATAAAGTTATATAGCTATTAAGTATATCTACTTAATTATAATATTCTAAAGCTTTAAAAGCTTTAAGTATATATATATCTTAAATATTTAGTAGACTATAATTTAAGAAATATCTACTATATTTAGATCCCTTCTAAGAAGGATATTATATATATATAAGATATTATATTTAATAAAAAGATATATTATTAACTTAATAATATTAATATTACTTAGTTAGTTTAGGAACGTGACCTTTATTATATTATTTAAATTTTATAAGATATTTTAAATTCCTTTATTACTTATAACTAGGATAAGAAAGAACTACTAATCTTAATATTTTATCTTATAATAATAATAATACTATTACTTAATAAATAATTAAATAAGGCTATTATTATATCTATATATATATATATAACCCTATTATTATTAGATATAGGTAAATTTATCTTAGAGTTATTACTATTACTATTAAATACTATCTTTAGAGAAGTAGTTAGAGAAGAGGTTAGAGAAGATACTAAAAAAAGAATTAAGGAAAGGTAATAAGAATACTATTTAGTAAGAGTAATAGTACTATACGCTATTAAAATCTTTATAGATCTTAATAATACCTTAATTATACTTATTAGGATAAGAAATAGGTAGTATACTTATACTATTATACTTAATAATATAGATTAATATTCTAGCTATTATTCTACTTTTATTATAAATTCTATCCTAAAATTAAAAAATTTATAATACTATAATAATCTCTTAGAAGAATTAAAGAATTAGAAGAGTATATTAAAATACTCTTATAATACTTAATTTATTTAAATTATTAATAAGAAATTTAAATATTTATACTTTAAAGGTATCTTTAAGCTTATTACTTAACCTATTAAGAAATCTATCCTTCCTCTTATATAAGTATTTAAGTATAAATTTAATAATATAAGTTATCTTATAAAGTATAAGATAAGGCTATATATTAAGGGAGACTTATAGAAGATAAAGTAAGATATTACTACTATTATACTAGCTATTTATATATTTTAAGTACTTATAGCTATTATTATAAGCTTTAAGCTTAAAGCTAAGTAGTATAATATAGTAAATACCTTTATTAATAGTATTATAGATAAAGAAGTCTTTATTAAATACTTAAAAGATATTAAGCTACCTTTAAAATCTAGAGATTAATATTACCTCTTACTTAAAGTACTCTATAAATTTAAATAGTCTCTACTTTTATAGCTATAAGAGGTTATATTAATACTACTAAATCTTAGTTTATACCCTATACTAGGAGTAGACTACCTCTTTATTAATAATTAGCTTATCCTTTTTTTTTATATTAATAATTTTATTATACTTTATTACCTCTAAGATAAAGAAAAGTACTTAGAATTTAAAGCTTTATTACTTATAAAATATAAAATATATAGTCTTAGTGATCTTAATTAGTTCTTAGGAATCTATATTATTTAAATTAATAATATACTCTATCTATACTAGGATTTATATATTAAAAAGATTATTAAGAAGTATAATACTACTATTATAATACTCTACTATAAGATACTAATATTATTAGATAAGCTAATCTTATATAATAAAACTATTATTAAAGATTAGGTTTTTATATACTAATAGTATTTTAAGTTACTTATATTTATAGCTACTACTACTAAGCTTAATATTATATTTACTATAATTAAGCTAGCTTAGTTTCTTACTAATCCTTTATTAATTTATTTATATATAGCTAATTAAGTTTTTTTTTATCTATATTATTTAAAATACCTAGCTATTAAATTTTCTTAAATAAATTATAACCTTATCTTCTTATTAAGCTTAGATACTATATTTATAGATAACTCTAAGATATATAAATCTTTATTTAGATTCCTTATTTAATTATATAAGGGACTAATTAATTAGAAAGCTTCTAAATAGATTATTATTATAATATCTAGTACTAAGGCAAAGCTACTAGTATTATTAGAAATAGCTAAGTAAACTCTATAATAGAAGAGATTTTTTAAAAATATTAAATTTAATACTAAGTAAGATATAGTTATTAACTATAATAATTAATAAATACTAAGGCTTATTTAAAAAGAGACTCTAAGGCTTTTAATATATTTAAGATATATTAATATCTATAGTTATTAGCTATATTAGAAAGTATAAGAAAAAAGAATTACTACTTAATAAATCCTAATTATAAAAATACTAGTTAATAGTCTTACTAAGGCCTTACCTAATTAGAAATACTAAAACTTTATTAAGCTACTTAATATAATAGATATTTCTAATTATATTCTTTTAGCCTAATTAGATTGTTGCTTAAGTTAGGGAGATATATTATAATATTACTTATCCTTTTTCTTTAACTTACTTAGCTAGCTTCTTTATTTTTCCTTATTTAATATACTGTGACTATTCTAGCGCATTCTGCCCCTATTCTAATGACTATTACGCTTCATGTATATATAGAGCATCATCCATAGACCTTAGAAGGTCAGGTAATGCACTAATTATCTATAGAATCAAGTCCTAGCATTGCAACAGGTGGGGTAAGGGTGTAGAGGGGTCAGAGGGAGTAGAGGGAGCATCTGCCAGGCTTCTCTAGAGCGCTTCCGCCTTACGTAGCGTCTTTTACTCTGCCTTGATAAGCTCATCCTTAGCCTTTTATTCTT
>KI911113.1:973971-1115639 GCA_000482085.2 Cladonia metacorallifera KoLRI002260
TTTTATAGCTATAAGAGGTTATATTAATACTACTAAATCTTAGTTTATACCCTATACTAGGAGTAGACTACCTCTTTATTAATAATTAGCTTATCCTTTTTTTTTATATTAATAATTTTATTATACTTTATTACCTCTAAGATAAAGAAAAGTACTTAGAATTTAAAGCTTTATTACTTATAAAATATAAAATATATAGTCTTAGTGATCTTAATTAGTTCTTAGGAATCTATATTATTTAAATTAATAATATACTCTATCTATACTAGGATTTATATATTAAAAAGATTATTAAGAAGTATAATACTACTATTATAATACTCTACTATAAGATACTAATATTATTAGATAAGCTAATCTTATATAATAAAACTATTATTAAAGATTAGGTTTTTATATACTAATAGTATTTTAAGTTACTTATATTTATAGCTACTACTACTAAGCTTAATATTATATTTACTATAATTAAGCTAGCTTAGTTTCTTACTAATCCTTTATTAATTTATTTATATATAGCTAATTAAGTTTTTTTTTATCTATATTATTTAAAATACCTAGCTATTAAATTTTCTTAAATAAATTATAACCTTATCTTCTTATTAAGCTTAGATACTATATTTATAGATAACTCTAAGATATATAAATCTTTATTTAGATTCCTTATTTAATTATATAAGGGACTAATTAATTAGAAAGCTTCTAAATAGATTATTATTATAATATCTAGTACTAAGGCAAAGCTACTAGTATTATTAGAAATAGCTAAGTAAACTCTATAATAGAAGAGATTTTTTAAAAATATTAAATTTAATACTAAGTAAGATATAGTTATTAACTATAATAATTAATAAATACTAAGGCTTATTTAAAAAGAGACTCTAAGGCTTTTAATATATTTAAGATATATTAATATCTATAGTTATTAGCTATATTAGAAAGTATAAGAAAAAAGAATTACTACTTAATAAATCCTAATTATAAAAATACTAGTTAATAGTCTTACTAAGGCCTTACCTAATTAGAAATACTAAAACTTTATTAAGCTACTTAATATAATAGATATTTCTAATTATATTCTTTTAGCCTAATTAGATTGTTGCTTAAGTTAGGGAGATATATTATAATATTACTTATCCTTTTTCTTTAACTTACTTAGCTAGCTTCTTTATTTTTCCTTATTTAATATACTGTGACTATTCTAGCGCATTCTGCCCCTATTCTAATGACTATTACGCTTCATGTATATATAGAGCATCATCCATAGACCTTAGAAGGTCAGGTAATGCACTAATTATCTATAGAATCAAGTCCTAGCATTGCAACAGGTGGGGTAAGGGTGTAGAGGGGTCAGAGGGAGTAGAGGGAGCATCTGCCAGGCTTCTCTAGAGCGCTTCCGCCTTACGTAGCGTCTTTTACTCTGCCTTGATAAGCTCATCCTTAGCCTTTTATTCTTTTTTACGGTGGTCCAGCACCATTCTCCATGGGTATACTAGTTCTAACTCTAACGCACCCCTCTCCTATAGCTGTATGTATTCCTTGAAAGATCTTTTTACTTAGCTAGCTATATTAGCTAGCTTCTTAACAACTATTATCTTAGTAGCCTTAACTTTCTATAACTATTCTTCTCTTCTAGTTAAGCTAGATAGATTCGCTACTTTCTTTACTTAGTATTTAGCCTTTTTTCTGCCCTTCTCTTGCTTGAGCTTTGCCTGGAGCTCTTTAATTCGCCTCTTTATAGGTATAGAGTTCCAATTATCTTATGCTAGCTCAGTTAATCGCTTCAGCTCTTTTATAGTATTAGGAGCCATCTTAAAGGCTACCTTATTAGCTTTAGTCCTAATAATATAAAATAGTAGGAATATAAACTCTTAAAAGAGAGATAAGCTTTAATAAGGAGGACTTATAAAAAGGACTTATACCTTAAGAGGAGGAGGACTATAGTAATAAAGGTAGTGATTATAATATACTTTAGACTAAGGACGTATATTAAAGTATATAGATAAGTATATAACTTATAGATACCCTTTCTTAAGGGAGAAGACTTAATTTACTTAAGGAATAAGAATACTAAATATAAGTACCCTTTTCTTACTATAGTAGACTTAATAACTTAAAGAATAAGGATGCTAAATGCAAGTACCCTAGACTTCTTATTAAACATAATCATATATATATTCATAGAGTTATAAGACTTAAGGCAAGGAATTAAGATAAGATTGTAGTCTAAAGTACACTAAACCTAAAACATTACAACTCATCCACTAGCCGTACAAGATATATGAAACGGGCAATTTAGTTATGGCTTTTTTATCTTGAGAGCGCACCTCTTTTATCTGGCTAATGAATGAGTGAAAAGCCATTCTTGCTAGGTTTTATGTTTACTCTTCAGGCTTGTCTTCTTCATATCATACTCAAGGAAAGACTCTCTGCCTATAAATGGAATACCTACCTAGATCTAGAGAAATCTACTATGAATAAATATTTTGATATGCCCGCGATCTGAAGAATAAACACATCGTTGCACCACCTCGCCACTAAAAAGAGAGGTATGAGAACCATGCTGCTACATCAATTTTGTGCCCAGTCATGTCGTTTCCTCAAGCCGATAGGCCGAGGCAAGGTTTCAGGGCTGAGGATGGGAAGAGCTGTCTGAATTAATAATCAGCCCAGATCCGTCTTGGGAGGCTTTATCAACAGACCTTGAAAGGATGCAATGCCGCTTCGTTGTCGATAATATCCCTAGACTAACACAACCTAGTGCCCTCGACAAAGCTCTAGGAGCTGCAGGAGGTTCGAATTAACCCCTGTTGAGCCGGAAAGTGTCTTCTATATGCGTTATGGGGGTCTTATGTGTCTGTAATGTTGCTTCCAGGCTCCTATGTGTCCGTTGCCCTCTGCCTACATTTCTGACTGGATTCTGTGAGATCAATAGTGGCTTAGCTATCCCTTGATCACTTCATGAAGACGTTAATGTGCTACTAACCAGATTTAGGATCTTCTTCTCCATGCTTAGAAGGCGAGAGTCCTCGGTCATGCATTAGAAGTTTTGGTAGTTTTGCACGGATATTCTTCGGCAACAAAGTTGGCAGTCGCGATGTTCAATATTAATTATTTACCGCTCCAAGCTTCTTCTTCTCGGCTCGGCCATGATTGGAGACAGATTCACAGTCTCCGGAATTGAATCCTAGCAATGGCCTTCTCTTCGGACTAGGATACAGCTCGTCAGCTATAAGTAACCCCCGGATATAAATCTAAGCGTCGTTTTCTCTTCGGAGTAAAGCACAGCTCGTCAGCTATTGAGGGATCCTGTTTCCAAGCCTGAGTATCGTTTTCTCCTCAGAGTAAAGCATCGCTCATCAGCCATTAGAGGATCCTATACCAAGCCTGAGTGTCGTTTTCTCTTCGGAGTAAAGCACAGCTCCCTGCCATTAGAGGACTCTACTTGCAAGCATTGTTTTCTCTTTCGAGTAAAGCATAGCTCCCGGCCATTGAAGAAGCCTAGATACAAGACTACCACCATTAAGGAATCTTTGGTTCCGAGTGTCGTCTGCTACGGGGCAACTTCTCGTCCCCGCTCCCAAGAAAATCTCCACCACCAATGAAAGCCATAATTCTTAATTTGCTCTGCTATACCTCTTCGCAGTATCTTGATAAGCAGCCAATCCACCAATCGACGGAAGACGGCGATGTGTTCGATTTAAGCTACTGAGACCGTGTTAGAGACGTCAACAAATTTACCGCGTCTTATCAACCCCGACCTCAGTTTGCATTATACGTAACAACTCATCAGCCCAAAGTTCCATCAAGCTTTCTCTTCAACACCTGCTCTTGGGCAGAAACAAGCTTGATATACCTCTTAACGTTAGTGGACACAATCCCACTGACGCTGGAACAGAACTATAAACAAGCCGGCACCCGCAGGACCCGCGTCCTCTATCGACGGTGACATACAGGAACTTGGGAAACATTCAAGAGCTTGGGAGACATACATGAGCTTGGAGATATACGAATGGCTGTAATATGCGCTGAGTCATCACGCTGCGGCTTGGCATCTTCTGTCGTAAAGCTGGAGCTGCCATGTAGGCCACAGGTTTCTCCCTCCTGTATTGCAAGACCGTATGAGAGTGCAGCCTTAAGTACTGATCTCACCTATAAGCTTTCAAAGATTTTAGATCCCATACCGGCTATCCAACACACCGTCTTGATGGAGACAGACCCTCGCCAATGCTATGCAGACGAGGATCCAGATGAACCCTATATTACAAGGGCGACTATACTAGTTGCGGTTAGACCAGTCAACGCCACCACTCTCATTGCTGGGTTCTTACGAAATGCGAGCCGACACCAATATGCTATTTTGGATTCAGCTCTGGTTACGACAAACGAAGGGGTGCTTCGTAAATCCACAATAGTCTCCATTAATGTGTACCGTGTGAAGCGAGGAGAGGATATCGTTTCTGTTGGGCCACTGCTTAACATGCTCCGCCGGGCAGGACTCAGCTATCAACCGTATAACCCTATAGGACTGACCCCTAGAAGCCTCTAAAGCTGGTCCCCTCGGAAGGAATTCGCCCTAATTAAACGTAGCTCCGGGAGTAGCCCTGTCGTCTAAGTGTAGGTAGTTAACTAACTTTTAGGGTATCTCTAGGGGGGTCGATAGGTGTATACAATTGACAGGTGGACTCTTTTAATGCAACCATAAACGTAAATGGTTGGGACCGAATTCCAACAGAAGCCAGTCAAATTTGATGATCACATCGAGATGTAAGTGTCAATCACCGATCAATAACAATGTCCTAGGATTCGACTAAAGCTACACCTGAAAAGCTACTAAACCTTTCCAACCCGGCCTTCAATTTCCTCTCCACATCTTGCCCAATGCATCTTTCTCTGCTGCTGCATCATCCCGAAGCCTAGCTATTTCCTTTGCTGTCCTTTCACGGATGCTTCTGATCTCCTCCTCAGCTCGTGTTTGAGCGCGCCGCACGTTCTCTTCTAGTGCAATATCGACCTCAGCAATCTTACGCGTCAGCTCTTTGTCAGCCTCATCTTTAATTCTAACACCTTGATTTGTGCTTTCCACGGGCCTGAATTCCAGTATTAACTAAACGCCTTCGACAACAAATTCTCTCGCCCTCATGTTGTTCAAAAGACTGTACATTGTCGTCAATGCTTAGCTCACGCCCTTTGGTCTTTGACTCTAAAAGTCCTAATTACCAACAAAGTACCTGGCTTCTTTGTATCTAGTAACAGCGAAATTAGCTCGTTCTAACCCACCTATAAAGCCTGACCCACCCTCGGTCTTAACAAGGCTGATGATGACAATATCAAATTCGTCGCCTTGGCTTGTATCCACGGAAAGTATTCGGACCTCTGACCAGCCATTCTTTCTGGCAGCCTTTTATAAGTTTTCCAATTGCCATAGATATCCTATTAATATAGCGATGCTGCTTATAGGCTTCCTATTCGCTATCAGCTGCTTCACTAGACCTTTAACTACCTCCACCTTAGCTTTATTACAGCTACTGCTATTAAGAATAGTCTAATGCTTACCTTCAACATTAATGAAATTCAAGAATGAATTCAACTCATAAGTCTTATTACCAGCGGTAAATTTAGGTAAGTTGCCGAGTAAGTGTTTAAGGAAAGGGCTGGGATTAGAACTCTTATAAGCCGAAGCTACCCTACCGCCATATACTACAGTATTAGTAGTAGCGTATAGATGCTTATGTATCCAGTATTAGACATTCAACTACTTTATAGGAACGCCTTTATTGACGCAATCTTTTAGGAATGATCTTAGCTATAACTTCTTGGCCACGTCGCTTAGAATGAAAGCTAGTAATTAGAGATGATCCCTAGCAAGGACAAGACGTTGAAGACTAACAAAAAAGGTGGTGGGCGCTAGTAGGACCTGCTTACAGTGGTTAGGATTGAATTCTCCCTGGAGTAACAATAGGTACGTTACCTGTAAAGGATTTGCGCAGCCAGCTTTATCGATTATACAAGTCGTTGCCGGCTAAGCAATAACAATACGCTCCTTATCCTTGCTCGTCGTTTCAAGGTGTAATGCTCTGTTCCTTAATAGCGTGTAGGTGCAGTACACGACACGAGCTTTATTAAGGATTCTCTTAGTTAGTTCTCCGTGTTGCTTCTAGTAGGCCTCGTAAAGTTTCTTGTCTATGATAGCGCCATTTTCGAGGAGTTCCTTTCGACCCTATAGGTATGCCCCGCAGCAATCCTTGTTACGATCCGCTAGACTGAATCTTTGCGCATCGATATGGTAGGCATCCTAGTAGACCTCAGATTGACCCTTGAGATACTAGGTCTCGATTTTACCTTCAGAAAAGAGACGGACGAAGCCTTTATCAGGTTCGTTTGTTAAACATTCCTTAGCCCACACATCAGCTGCTCGCTTTAATAAATTATCAACCGCAACATGAGTCGGAGCACAGACGATGATTCTTTCCAATTTATCACGGATGAGTAGAAGACGAATTGTATGCGCCAGAACCCGGCTCTTTCCTGTTGCTGCTGGTCCCCACACAACGCTGACTTTATTCGTTATGGCTATTTCAATAGCCTGAACTTGAGATTTATTGAGTTTTTGACTCAAACCTTGCGAGACTGGAACATCTGTGCTAATTAGATTCTTATTATTCTCAATAAAAGGAACACTAGGCAGAAAGAGCTCTCGCAGAGCGAGTTTAGACTTATTACCCTTAGTTAGAAAACCTAAGAGTGCAGCCTACTCTTCGTTTAAAGTCTTCTCAAAATCTTTAAGACTTGCACGAGAGCGTTCGCCAAGGATATCAACAACTTTAGGCTCCAACTAAATTCTATCTTCCTGACCACAGCGCTGCATCATGGCAGCTGGGCCGGCAAAGTAGTTGTTCACTATGCTAACAAGTGGTGCCTCGAATCGCGGATCCTTGCCTATAAGAGTTATGCTCTAGCCTTTATTCTCAGGGTTGTTCCATATAGGAAAACTTTTGGTAATATCCTCTAGGAACTGGGTCTTCGAGTTTTTGATGTTATATCGCTAAGCGAGTGATTTCTTGTTAACATCCACATCGTTCTTCTCTGTGAGAGACTTAGGCCAGATTTCCACATATAGCTTCATTCCGACCTTTACGCCATTTATGCGGCATCCTTCTTGAGATTTCACTATCTCCTGCTGAGTGATAGTCTCTGCAAGTTGGCCTTCCATCATCCTTTAGATATAAGTAGACTCAGGACTTCCAGTTAAGTTTCTTCCTGCTGTAAAGTCCATTAATGCTCTTCTAATCTCTGCTGGCTTGAGTTTTGGTTTAAACTCTATCATTGGCAATCTTAACCTGATAGCTACAAAGCTTTTTGCTAACTGAGCCAAAGGAAAGTCGATAAGTGACTTACTAGATACCCCAGGTGCTGTCGCTGAATAGATACAATCAGGGATATCTTTACATAATATTGAGAGGATGAAATCTGGTGCCTCTGGATACTTGCTATCTTCAGCCGCATCGACCTTTGGCTCAGAATAGTTGATCGGCTCCAAGGTCAAGGAGCAAGTCCCAGTACCGGAAGGGTAGCGCTGCTCTACCTTAATGGAGTACCTGATCTCTACACGGAAGACGTTGAAGGTGTCCGATTGAGTAGTGATGTTGTCAAGTTTCACCCATTGGTCATTTCCTGCGCTCTTGTACCACAAGTTGGCACGGTCGATTCGAATTCGTTCGAGGGAAGGCTGCGCGGACTGTGTGGACGACATTATGAAGAGGCTAAGAGGTATGAAGTCAAGACTGATTGCTTGAGAAAGGCTCGTAGTAAAAGGACGGGGATGCTGAATGCAAGTACCCTTTTCACTGACACAGAGCTCAAAGATTCGAAAAAAGAACCGGGGATGCTGAATGCAAGTACCCTTGTTTCTTAATAAACCGCCTTCAAGTTCATGAGACAAAGACTTCTCAACTCACAATCAGTTGCTACTTAGGAAAAGAAGAAGGTAGGACTGCGAGACGATGATGGGGAAATACGTTCTCTAGCAGCCGGCGTGCGCTTATCGTGAATGCAAGAATTCGTCATATCAAATTCACTTTCAAAAAAGCAGCCCACTATTGACTACGCTTATGCACTTTATTTCAGCTTATACACCTTATTTATTAGTCAGAAATCCTAACAGTTCCTCACACTAATTAAGAGTAAGTAAATGGCAATTTTATTTAAGTTGGGCTATCAGCCGCACATGCTATCCACAATCCTTCTTTGTTGCATCCTATCATCCACCAACCACCTTTCAACTAGAGTCCCTGCGACTTTCATCCCATATCGAGGAGTTAGGGCTTTCCGCTGACCCATCGGCTAGCTTAGATTCGCAAGACTCTTTGCCAGAAACAGAAGCCCCCGCCCCTATCAGAACCAAACTGTATTCGTAAGCATATATGCCACGGCGATTGAAACCTGATAAGTTTTGAATGCTCACATTAAGTAGTCATCAGAAACGAGCTGTATCGTTCATGTTAATGAGGGAGCTGGCCTGGGGGAAGCTTGGTAACCACACTGAGCTTAGGAAAGCCATGAATAATGATTCTCCAACAATTGCTGAGTATGTCGCAGAAGCTCTTCGGACACAACCTGATAGTCTTGGCCCGAGACGCCAACCTAACACGTGTGGGCTGTTTATTGGCTGTACTTTGAGCCGGGAGGATCCAACTCACATGGCTAAGGTGAGCTTTGAGGGACTCTATCAGGCTGATGAGATGGCCTAGATCTTGGATTACCTTGACGAGGCAACGGGCCATCAAGTACGGAGAATGGCACCAAAAGTCCTGATTTACATTAAGTCATTCTGGAAAACCCTGACCCACAACCCTCTATGAAGTACTTATATCTTGGAGGGTGGCGGAAGCTTAAGCGGCGTAGGGAGACCCTACATTGAAGTCCTAGCAGCCATTTATAGTGGACTGGAGCCCAAGGGCTTTGTTCATTAGGCTCAAGATACGCTATCATTTGGTAAGCGGCAACGAGGCTTCTATGGGGCTGAATTCTTGGCACCCTAAGGCTCTTAACACAAATCAGAAATTTTTGATGTCATTCTCCGTAGTTAATCTGTTATCATTTGCCTTATTGGAATATAGCGGTCGTGATTGCCTAGACGAAGCTTTCGATGCAGAGCTCTTGTATTTGGGCTTCTACAATAAGTTTAAACCCAATATATACCTATCTAAGCTGCGAACACAGCAATGGGCTCTTGGTCTAGGGGTATGATTTTCGCTTCGCATTACAAAAATGTCACTTGTGAAAGGTCGTGGGTTCAATTCCCACAGGGTCCATTTTTGATTCTTTTTGCACTATCAAGCCTTAGAGTAACTGGTCATCACAGGATCAAACTGTCGGAAGAGTCAATTGACGGTCACTCCGTATTTCATCAGAGCATCATCGGATCGTGATGAGGCGTAAGGCTGAATCGCAGTGTTAGTGGCCCGCCGCTAAATGCGGAGCGGAGACTTCCGCATAAAAAATGTACAGGAGGCAATTTGCTTGGTAGAGCTGCAGGTTGCATTCAATTACGGACATGTCAACCAGACCTCTTTGCATTGTTATTGCTGCAGGAGTGGGAGACTGAGATGAGAATGAAATTCATTCAAACCCGCAAATAATATTGTCCGTCCTTGGGAAGATGGTACGGGCTTTGGTATGTATGGCACGTCCTTACGGATGCAAGTATCGCTAAGCTAATTGATGAATTATCTAGGTGCTCCGCACCCGTATCATGCCATATCTCGCACATTCTAGGAAGGTGCTTGCACTGTCCTCATGGCGAGATCCGAGACAGGAAAGGCAAAGTTCCACAGTGCAAGAATCGAGTTCATTCCAGGATGGAGAGAGAACCTCAGCAATGCTGCATGGAAAGAGAAGGAGTCCGGGGTTCGTTGGCAAAAGGAGCACCTCTAAAGATAAAGGCGACGTGCGGATATCTCGTGCACACTCTGCTATCTGGCAAAAGGACGCGAAATCTCAAACGGTAGAAGCGGCCCACCCTCCCGAATCTGCATCCAATTCGAGTCGGAGAAATCGCGTGCACTCGCCTGTGAAGCCGGCTCCACCTGGCTCTAGCAGAAAGAGAAAGGCAGACAATCATATCAGCCAAAGACCAGCTCGGCGACGGCGAGGAGGCAAGGATGCTGCGTATCTGGAGTTGAAAGATGAAGCATATATCAGAAAGACCATGCGCATTCCCGTGCCTGAGGATTATCCAGAGCTGCCAGCAAAGCTCTTCAAACACATGAAAGCATCTATTCATGACGCTTCACAAGGAATCGCAGAGATAGAGTCTGATGTCAAGATGCTCACGAATGAAGTCTTCCAAACCACTTTACGATACAAATCTACGGTCTATAATGAAGTGGTTATTGGCGAAGGCAGGAGTAAGGTAAGATAGCTTATACCGCAGTTTTCCAACTTACTTATAACTACTAGGTCGCTGCCACCAATGCAGCTTATCTGCATCTAGCGGCGACGTTTCATGAGCAAGGTGTCCTTGCGGATATCTTGGACAAGGACTCCGCACTGAACAAATCTATTAAGAAAACTATCAAGGAAGAAATAAAATCAGTCTGGCTGGACATCTATAATTATGCCGCGAGGTTCGATTTGATACCAACGGTCAACCGCGCAAGCATTGTTCGCAAGGAGCGCCAGCGTACAAGAAAATACACCCAGGTTACTGTAGAATTGGCAGAGCAGAATATAAAGGTAGTAGCAATTGGGATAGATGCTAAAGAGGCCGACGCTCGCGTTGGCCAGCTTTTCAAGACAGAAGCTGAAAGGTACCATGCCGAACGTGGTGGTGGAGCCATAGTCATTAAAGATTCTGGTGCGCTAACAGCGGATAATGCTCATACGTACTTCGACTTCTATCGGAACATTCACCCGGGCAGTGACCGCCCATATGATATTTGGGAAGAGCGCAAGAAAGCACCCCTTAGATGCGTTATTAAGATGGGCGGAGAGCCTCTTGGGGAACCCATTGAGGTGGTTGGGACCTTGATCAAGAAAACGGCACAACGGATTGCCTGGCTCACTGCAGCTATAGCTTTAAAGAGGAAAGAGCCAGACTCATACCCTCGGTATCTTCAGGCATTGAAGAATGGTAACGGTCAGATATTACATACAATCGCGCCAGTGAATATGCCGGTTGACGAAGATTGTTCGCTTATCATGCGAGAGACGATGCTCGCAGCTCGTAGAGCAGGCTTACCTGATGAGGTTGACGAATTAGCTCCTGACATCGGCGGCGCCGAAACACGTTCCGGTGTTAGTTTTCACAAACATCTGACTGGGAATCAAGCCTCCATGCGCGATCAGGCGCTCCAGCAGAAGCTGAATGCAGACCTCCAGAATCCTGCTTTCGCAGATCTTTTAAAGAAGAAGACCGACCTCCCAATGAATCAATATAAAGAAAAGGTAATCAAGCTCGTGAACAACAATGTCTACAGTATCATCGTCGGAGCGACCGGTAGCGGGAAGACTACTCAAGTACCTCAAATATTACTAGAATATTGTATAAAGAAAGGGATCGGCTCGATTTGTAACATCATATGTACGCAGCCTCGACGAATTGCAGCAACTTCTGTCGCCCGATGGGTTGCTGATGAGAGATTCGAGGCTTTGCAGGATACCGTTGGTTATCGTGTACGCTTTGACACCAGACCCCCACGGCAAAGTGGCAGTATAACATACTGCACTACCGGCGTCCTTCTACAATGGCTTCAGCGCTTCCCTGACGAGGCCATGGATCATCACTCGCACTTCGTCATAGACGAAATTCACGAACGTGACTTGGAAATGGATTTCCTGCTCATACTCCTCAAGAAGAATGTAACGAGGCGACTTGCCCAAGGCAGATCGGTGCCAAAGGTGGTCCTGATGAGTGCCACCATGGATACCGAACTCTTTGCTTCATACTTCAAAACCGATGTTACAGGGAAAGAGTCCACAGGTTGTCCTTCATTGAGTGTACCCGGCCGTACGTTTCCTGTGCGTGAGAAATATTTGGATGAAGTCGTTAAAGAGATTACTGCTGCAAGCCCCACTGCTCAGTTGAGCGTGATGCACGCTGATCCTGGAAGTCGAGATTTTCTTCAGGCTGAAGAGAGCTTTCGCAACGCCAATCAGACAACAAGTATTCAGCAACAGTCAAACGCTTCGACGGATGAAGTGTCTGTTATTGATTGGAAACGTGAACGTAAGCTTTCAGCAGATGGTGTCGTTGTGGATTCGAACGGCAAAGAAGATGCCCTGATACCCTTTGGTCTTGTCACTTGTACCATTGCACATATTGCGAAAACTAGCCAAGAAGGGGCCATCCTTGTTTTCCTTCCAGGGCTTGAAGAGATGGTGAAAGTCAAGAAACTTCTTCAAGATAAAAGTTTAGGGGTCGACTTCAACGACTCAAAATTCAAGGTCATCTTACTGCACTCATCATTGCCAGAAAGTCACGGCGCTGTCTTTGAGCCTGTGCCCGATGGATGTCGGAAAGTCATTCTTTCCACGAACATTGCCGAAACGTCCGTCACTATTCCAGATGTCCAGTATGTCGTTGATACCGGCAAGTTGAGAGAGATGCAATATGATCAAATGCGGCGTATCTCTTCACTTGTGTGTACATGGATTAGCAAATCGAATGCAAAGCAGCGTGCTGGTAGGGCGGGACGGGTGCAGAATGGCAACTACTATGCCCTTTATACTAAAGAGCGCTACGACACATTGCGGGCTATAGGCTTACCTGAACTTCTCCGCTCCGATTTGCAGGAAATCTGTCTCCAGATCAAGGCTCAAGCTTTCCAAGCCCCGATCCGAGATTTCCTAGCTGAAGCCGTCGAGCCCCCTGGACCAAGCTCGGTGGATCAATCCGTCATAAATTTGCAATCCCTGGACGCTCTCACGGATGACGAAGCTATCACTCCATTGGGTCGCCTTCTAGCCTCCCTACCAGTGCACCCAACCCTTGGCAAAATGATACTTTTGGGTATAATCTTCCGCTGTTTCGACCCAATGCTGATCCTGGGTGCTGCATCCGCCAATCGGTCCATGTTCCTCAGCCCCGTTGAACTACGCACACAAGCTCAAGATGCTAAACTCTCCTTCGTTCAGGGTACTGGTAGCGATCATATCGCCCTTTTGAACGCTGTACGCGAACTTCGCTGCTTGCGTCAAGAAAGCTGTCCAACTTTCAGCATGCGAAATTTTGCCAGCAGTAACTTTCTTCACTTCAACACCTTCAGCACCATTGACGCCACTGCAGTCCAAATCGAGGACATCCTCGTCGAAGCTGGTTTGATCCCTCGTACGCCGGCTTGTGACCGCCGAGATCATCAGTATGGTGCCCCGTCCCTCAATGAAAACAGCCACAAGATCCCTCTCATCAAAGCTCTTGTGATGGCAGGAGTCCACCCCAACTTTGCTATGTGCACAGGAGGCCGTCTGTTCCGAACACCCGGCGAGAAAAACGCAATGCTGCACCGCACCTCTACCAACGCCCCACAGGGGAAAAACGAACAGCCCACCTTCAGCAAGGGCGCGCTCTTCTCATATACCACCATGAGCCGCTCTAACGACGGCAATGCCATCTACCTGAAAGACACTACCCAATCCACACCACTAATGGCAGCCCTTTTTGGCGGCAGACTCAGAAGACGAATGGACCGTGGCAACGTCCTCGAAATCGACGACTGGCTCCCTTTCTACGTCCAATCCTCCGACTACCGCACCCCCAAAACCATCTTCGAGTTCCGCAAAGCCCTCGAACGTCTCCTCGTCACAGCCTTCACAGACCTCGGTAGGATCTCTAAAGAAAGAGTCAGAAAGTTCGGCTCGGACGGGCTTGCGCGCTTGCAGAGCCAGAGAACTTTCGGCGTGGACGCTACTGGCAATCTTGCGTCTGCGGAGCCATCTCAACAAGAGCCTCAGTACTTAGCTGATGATCGAGCGAGGGAGATCTTTGCGAATGGCCTTGTTGATGTGTTAGATCGGGATGTGAAAATCACGGAGAAAGTGGCTTTGAGAGGGTGGGGACGTTCGCAGCCTGGGGATGCGGAGCCGTGGGGTAGGCAGGCTATGATGGACCCTTTCGAGAGTAGGGAGAAGAGGTGGCATGGTGGTAGTAGGGAACAGAGGGGAGGGGAAGGGAGTCATTGGGAGTGGAGAGATGAGCATAGAAGACGTGATGGTAGTGGGGACAGGGATAGAGTACTGGATGGCAGTGGGGATAGGGATAGAATACGGTATGGCAGTGGGGATAGGGATAGTCATGATAGGGATGGCAGGAGGAGAAGAAGTTTTTCGAAATTTTACGATGGGTTGTTAAAGATGGAATAAAGCATGCGCATGGCGAGCGTTGTTGCATTTACATGGATGGCCAATTATAGATCTCCTGGGCAGTGAGCGCCAGGGAGTCGGTACGGAATCTTGCATCAGGCCGGATGGGGTGTAATATAAAATTTGCTTCTGTGTACATATAGATAGACAGATAGATGCCTCGCGCCTCGAGGCAGAAATACCCAGCTCCATGATCTATGCCAATATTCATCTCAATTGAGTGGTAATCGTGACAGATCTTTATTGCACGCCTATCGCTAACCATCCTAACGGCCTTACCTAGAATACCGCTTGCCACTCACTCCCATGGCTCCATGACGCCACCCATACCCAATCCATGTCATACGAATCCCTCACTCAAAACCGCTACCCGTCAAATATTCGGACTCAACAAATCATACTTCACACAAGCCTCCGTCTGCTCCGCAGACGCCTGCAAGAACTGCCGCCCTTCCAACCCAACCCAGATCTTGATCATGGAGAAATCGCCTTCTCGCGCGCTCTTGAGGAGAGATGTGCCGCCGCCCTGGGCGCCGAGTTGGCGGAGGATGGGGAGAGCGCTGGAAAGAAAAGGGGAAATTAGTGTTTATGTTTAATTGAAAATGATCAAGAGGGGAAGGAAAGGGTAGGCGAAGGGGGGATCGCTATATGTACCTTT
The DNA here is from genome assembly GCA_000482085.2 of Cladonia metacorallifera KoLRI002260. Classification (NCBI taxonomy): domain Eukaryota; kingdom Fungi; phylum Ascomycota; class Lecanoromycetes; order Lecanorales; family Cladoniaceae; genus Cladonia; species Cladonia metacorallifera. The sequence goes on from KI911113.1 coordinate 988,991, forward strand.
TGAAGAGATCTAAATTAGGATCTAAATTCCGTCCAATGCCTTCGAGTAGGAGAATGCTGATAACGACGTTCACGAAATCACCTTCCATGCGCACGTGGTGCGAGCGAACCATACTCAGGACTTCCTGGAGGACGTCACCGATTTTGATGTTGCCGAGGGCAAATGTCTTGCTTTTGACGCCGAGGACAAGATGTTGCATTTTCAGCGCGAAGATTTCTTGATCGATGACGGCTTCTGGTTGGCGACAGCGTTCGACCATTAAGTGACCGGCGCGGTAGCCGTCGAATTCGGCGATTGCTTTGAAGAGATCGAGGAAGTTCTTGCGGTTTGTGGCGTTGAGGGTTGTGACGAGGCCGGTGTCTATGAATATGAGTTGGGGTCGATATCCTTCCTTTTCGAGGGCGTCGAGCTGTGCGGTCCATTCTTTGGGATGATGGCGGTGCGGGCGGAGTTGCTGGAGGACTTCTTCTGTGACGTCTGTGGAATGTTGTGGGGTATCTGATTGCTTTTGGCGGCCGAAGGAGAGGCTGATTTGTTCGGGTTTGTAGAAGCGGACCATGATGTTTCCGGGATGGAGATCGGCGTGGATGAAGTTGTCGATGAGTAGCATATGCAGGAAGGCATCAAGGCCTTCATCTGCAATTTCTTTTTCGAAGACACCACCGCCGTCTTCAAGGAATGCGGCTAGAGGGATGCCTTGGGCGAATTCTTCGATGAGGACTTGACGGGTGGTGTGTTCGACGTAGGGGAAAGGGAACCAGGCTGTTGTGCGGTCTTTGAATTTCTTGCGGAACATTATTAGGTTGGCAGATTCGATTCTAAGATCAAGCTGGAGTCGCATCATTTCGCCGAATTGGGCGACTTCGTCAGGCAAAGATAGCCATTCTATAGTTGGGATTGCGTTAAGAACAGCGGCGAAGAAGCCCATGATCCGGAGATCACGTCGGACCATACGCTCGACTTTAGGATGGAGGACCTTTATTGCGACGTAGGAAGAGGGTGTTCTCTGGGGACTGCTCTTCACCAGCGCGTCTACGTTTTTCCTCACACGTTGCCTCATGTTCGGCTTGCCGGGGTCAAGATCGACATCTGATTCAGCAGCAAGATCCGACTTCAGCTTCGCCTTATAGACTTGCGCGATTGCTCCTACACCAAGCGGCTGCTCATGAAACTCCTCGAATATTTCTTCGAAGGGCCTCCCATCGAAGGCTTTCACTATCGCTTGCTTGGTATATCTCAAGGAATGCGCAGGGGCGTTAGAGTGCAGCGACGACATGATACTACACATCTCCAGGGGAAATATGTCTGTTCTAGAAGCAGCCCATTGACCGAGCTGAAGTAAGAAAGATTAGCCAAGAGAATTGTTGTGTTTCGCATCACACGTAGTACCTTTATGAACGCTGGTCCTGCTCGCTCCATTGAATGGACAAGGAAGGCGTACCACCATAGTGTCCCTGAACGTTCATTATCACGGTCTTTCCTCCTCGAGCCGAACCAAATCACAGGTATCGTGGCTAGTACTGGCACGAATATAATGACCAAGTGTAGAAATCTGAAAGTAGTTGCAATAGGTTCCACAATATATATGTCCAAGAACAACCATATCCCACTCAAGGCTCGCTTATAGCCATGTAGGTCATCGGGCAGTTCCTTGGCTATCTCAGCCCTCGAGGCCTCTAGCATGTGCTCTTCTGCCGTTTTGCCGTCCCCATTCTCTTCTTCGCTCAGTGCCACAAACGTCGCCGGTGTTAATAAGCTCCATAGGAGAACTCTAGTTCTTGGCGGTTTCGGTGGAGGTCTGAAAGGTATCCTCAGTCTCAAGAGTGAGGAGTAGTGCCGTTCATGGCGCGCAAAGGTTGCTATGATGCGTTGGGGCTTTTGACGAAGGCATAGTCGGCCAAGGGGGAAAGCCGTTCGCATTGTAGGGTACTCTCGTACTCCGCAGCTATCATCGACGTCGTCCTGCACTCGGCGCTTTCCTGATTGTCATGATTGAAGCTGTTGGCCTAGGAATGGCAGCTGGAGCACCTAGGACGTCATATTTGGCCGCAACGGCCAACAGTGCCAAGCCCGCTGTTTGCCTCCGGAAATAAGTTGTCTAGATTCTCGAATGCAGTAATCTTAGATTTATCCCTCGTCACTACCTACTTTTAAAGACGCGCTGTATTATCTATTGAAGCCCATATCGATCCGTATACTCTAAGTAGCATCTTCTAACAGACTTGTATGGGCTGGTTTTGGGCAGACGCTGCTGCGCCAGCGAGGCCGGTGGCGCCGCATCCGATATCAAGATCGGACGCAGCACCGCCAGTATGTTACCCCTCTGAGTATATGCCCTGAGAGCTCGTGCTCACACCTAATAGCCTGGTTGCCCCATGCACAATGCCTCTTCGTCCTCCTCGACCGCTGTTTTTGCGCCACAAAAGGCTTCCCCGGCAGATGCATCATCATGCCCAATCGCTTCACCTAACGATTCCTCTGGTCCCGCATCTCAATCCTCCTCCGCTTTCTCTAAACTAAATCCACTCAACTATATGCCCAATATCTCCCAAGCCCGTGCAACCAACCAAACTACCGCCCTTCCTACCTCCCGGACAGTCTCTTCAATACCTCGCGGCGATGCGGGAGGCAATTGGGAATACCCTTCTCCACAGCAGATGTACAATGCTCTCTTAAGAAAAGGCTACGATGGCACACCTGATGACGGTGTGGAATCGATGGTGGAGGTGCATAACTTCCTGAATGAAGGCGCGTGGGCAGAGATCGAGGGATGGGAAGCGCGGTTCAGTCGTGGTCTGAGCTATGGATGGAGGGCATGTAGTCGCGGCGAAGAGGGTTTCGTACCGGAGAGACAAGCGCCAGATCAGCAGCCAAGATTGACTAGATTTATGGGGAGGCCAGGCGAATTGACTCCGAAAGCTCGGATGTGGGGTTTAATGGGTCAGGCATGGCCTGAGAAATTTGCGTAGGTATAAAACTCGCAGTACAAGAGACTTTGACTGATGACTAATAGTAGCGAACCACCTTTTGATCGACACGATTGGTATGTGCAGAGAAAGTTGCCAGATGGGAGCACAAGAGAGGTCAGATACGTCATCGATTATTATTCGGGGCCGCCTGAGCCTACGGGGGAGCCAGTGTTCTATCTTGATGTCCGGCCGGCTATAGACGGACCTACTGCTGCGGCTGAGCGGATGACAAGATGGAGTCGAGATGTGTGGTATAGAGCCAGTGGCGGGAAAGTCAGGGCGAAGGAATCGTCGTAATATGAAGAAACCATTTCATTAATGCTGCATTCCAGGGTGTATAGCGACATTTTGGTTGGCCTTAGCGAGGTGCTCAACAGGGTTCTTTTTGTGGATTTCGTACATGTCCGGCTTACTACCCTACTCCAGATATCAAGATATGTATAACTATTATTGACTAATGCTATCCCAGGCTCTAGAAGCTTAGGCAATGGGACCAAAACTACCTTCACATCCTAATCACTCTTGTGATGATTCAATGGCTCGTCAACATTGGAAACGGGAACCGACAGCTCACAGAATTCTAATGCTGAATCGTCCGAAGCCAACAGCGCCAAACAAGCGGCCTGGAAATTATCAGAGCCTCGGGGCATCCTAAATAGACTCATATGAGGGACTGATGTCAATTGGCATGGAGCCTGGGCCCGATGTTGAGGGTCAAGTCCGTCAGTCGCTGCTCTCAATCAAATTGATCTGGACGTTTGTGCTGAATTGAGCGCCCAGATGAGGCGGTGACTCTCACTGCTCAGAGACTTTAGACAGACAACGTCATGCTTAGGCGTCGTTCAGCATTGCCTGCGGCCCAGCTGCAGAATTCCTCGCCTTTTGCTACATGTTGAGGAATCTTATGAGCACGCATACAGAATTCCACACCGCCAGAGTGGTCATCGGCGTTGGCTCAGGCATTCGGAATTCTTGCCTCATAAATGCATGTATGATCGGGCGCGCCGGTTGTTCAAGGCTGATTAGATGACGCGGTTGCTTATATTTACCAATTGTCCAGTCACATCCCCATATCCGACACACCAGGCCCCATATGCGACCCACGAGGCTGAAACTCCTTCAGGGTTTCGAGGAAATACTTGCATATTGTACGCGCGGCTGGTTACGCAACCATGTTTCTTCAAGGATCATTCTAACCAGATCACTCGTTATATGCGTACTACTCCCTCGATGTTCCTTGGGCATCAACGTTGTATGCCAAGCTCTCAAGCTCTCCAGAAGCCGTGCGATGTCCTGGTTCAATTCTTCCGCTTCTTCTATTCAAGCTTGGTTAGACTTCAACGGAACCCTGCCGACCATTTCCAGTTGTCACGATATCGAGATGGGTCACCACGAGTTTCCTAGGATTAAAGAAGCCAATTGCACAACAGTCTGCAATCAATCGCTGTCGTTGTACAGTCCGCCATACGACAATCTCGTAACATGTGGGCTATGGACGACGCTAATCAGTGCATATACTACTATTGGCCCAGGAAATTACCTTGTTCCAAACAGCAATAATCTGTCTACTCATCTTTTAGAGCAATTTCAGGAGCTCGGCTTCAACGATGATGTCCACGAACAGGCTTTAGCAGTCGCAGACAGTATCAGCTCGCGGCTACAGCTTCTCTACTTCGATGCTAAATTCCTCACCTCCTCCAACGACGGGACGACACCGTCAGCGTGCACCAGGAGTGCGCTTTTTCCTTTGGGTTCGAACAGCAACTCCACGAACCACAGTTTACAAGCCTTACGGAGCTGTCTTCAGGCCATTTGCTCCCCGGTAACACTAAATCCCGATCTTGCTGGCATTGGGGTAAGTTCACTCTTGCAGGGACATCAATGAACACTGAACTTAGGAAGCCAGGTATTCTCATCTTTTCTCATCCAGTCTGGTATTGCCATCATCGCATTCATTGCCTTGCTTGGTCTTGAGATAACCCCGCAAAGGACGAAAGAAGTGCATACTAATGCGATATTAACAGCTCTGGTGGACTTTCATAAATGTCAATGCTACTTTTCAAGCACCATTCAGATCACAGGACTGATGCTATTCCATGTTATCCAGTTCCATACCGCTCAAGCACGGCACGGCAAGGCTCTACCACCAGACATATTTGACTTATCCGTATTGACAGTGCTGGCACTGAGTGGCCTGGTGCCTATAGGCCTTACACTAGTTTGTCTCACGCGCTACGGGCATCAAACTTGGCATCTGATCATCTTATCGCTAATAACGATGGCACTTTCAACCGGAACGCTTGCATGTCCATTCATATATCTTCGCAGGTTCGGTGACCCTGTCACCGATCAGTATCTTGGTCCTAATCTCGAGGATCTGTACCCACTATGTGGATCATCTAAGCTCAGAATTAATGATATCGGCACCACTACGTTCGCCAAACCTTGGATTTGGGCCGTATGGCTTAACTGTGTTATATGGACGATCTCTTGTCTTGTGAGAAAGACTATTGCAGGTAGTCGACACGTCAACCTGCTGAATAGCTTGATAGACTCATCTTCTATTGCGGGGCATCTGAACTCGATTGGCAAAAGTTCAGCGTGGCCGCTCCTGTCTATGCTTACGTGGATTGTATGCTTTGGCTTCCAATTCAACCTTTTTAGCGCCTATTTCCGGCATACTGTGATACTTCAGGATTGGTCGTTCGGGCAGATTATTGCTGTGGCGGTGTGGATACCTGCTGTATTTGAATACTTTTATATTCTCTGTCAAACGTAAAGAGAGCATGTCTGAGTGATTGCGGAATTAATGTGAGGGTTTTGATAAGTGCCATATATGTTATACGCATCTAGTGAGAAGCAGGACACGTGTGATCATATCTTTTACTTTTCCCAGAATTCAGCATGTTCGAGTCGAAAAATATTAAGCGTGTTCGTCCGAGACGCTTGTGTCCCCGGCACTTGAAATGTGATGCAAACGGCTTTCTTGCATCCGACGCTGCGAAAGCGCTACAGTCTGCCTGAAAAAATGTGCTCAAAGCCTACGTCGTCGTCTAGATGTTTTTGGAAGCGGTCCACAATGCTTGAAATCTCTTAAAACATATGTTCAACTGAGTAAATGCACTTTTGTGATCCAGACCGTGAGGTCCCGGAACCCTGAAGAGCACTGCTAAACACCGCCAGTGAGGTCAGATTCATAAGTTTTGGAGCGACAGATGGAGCCACTCTTTGCCTTCATTCACTCTCTCTCTCATCCTGCAATTTGCCACAAGTGGTCCACTATTTCTGGACTCGTCCCGGCTCCCGGATGAGGTTCCCCGTCACACCCCCCTAACCCAGAGTCTGGTAGAGCTTCATTCACTTCTTCTCATCCTGAGATTTGTCAGACTAGGCCGATACTTTCCGGGCGCATGCCGTCTGACGGGACGATTTCCTCACTTCTCTCAACACTTTAAAAGCACACTCACATTCTTCTTCTTCTTCTCCAGTAACATCACACTTGTTGATCTAAACACATCGCTACTCGTTGTTTGTACCATAATGTCGAACGCCATGTCTACGCAAGCCCATGGGCGGCCCGCTCACGTCACCAGACTGCGTCTAGTCCTCGTCAAGAACTCCAATATCGTCGAACATGTCACGAAATACATGAATTACTGCAATACCAAAGGCCCAAAGGCAAGCCCGTCGACCGTCGTGACGCCGAATTCTTTTGGGAGTTTCTAGTACGCGACCGTTACTCGAAGAACAATCCGAATTTTGACCGTCTACTGTCTCAGGTTAGTGCTCGTATGTCTCCTTGCGGACGACTGTATAACTAACTCAACACGTACAGATCAAAAGCCCGGCCAACGAAGAATTCTGGGCACAACGCACCGATCCAGCTGCAAACCAGCTCAGGAAGCAGCATGACGCTCAATCCGGATTCTGGCCCTTTTCACACCAGCTTACCGAAGCCGACCTCAAAGCCGACCCAGGTCTGCTCACACTGGGCGACAACTCCAAGACGTTCTATCTCCCCGCCTACAATTTCAAACCCTTGGCTGCGATCGACTACTCAATCTTCATGTTCACACTCATCATGTGCAACCGAGATGTTTCAATCGACTATCCGACAATCGTCGAGCTCTGGTCAACACTTGTCCAGAAAGTCTATCACTTCGAGAAAGACGATGTGAGGCTCGCAAAATTGAGGGAAGCGGACTTCGTTAAATGGACTCTAGCTGATGCCGGAACGAGCACACCCACTCTCTCGGTAGCTGATGCCGGAACAAGCACACCCACCATCGCGGTAGGCCAGCAGTTGGAGGAGCAGTTGACGCAGGAAATTGCGAGGCTTAAAGGAGAGAACGCCCAACTCAAACACAAAATCGGAACACTTTTGGGTAAAGTTCACAGCAAGGGACTTAAATAGTTCAAGTCCAAGTGGGAGTTGACAAAAGTTTAAGCATGTAGCATACATAGTTCAAGGGTAGCCAACCAGAATAAAACTTGAACACTCTCCGATAATCATCAAGCCTCAATGAATTCAATGGTCCATAGACCATAAGTCATACATATAACATGGATGTTTAAGTTGGGTTCAATCCTTTTAAGGCTTCTATAGAGCAGCAAATATCTTTATCACACACTTATTAAGTGTGAAAAAGATATAATAAAGGGTTAGCAACCCTTGGAACCATAGTTTCTAACACTTTACTCTAATAAAAGAAAATTAACATATAAAAAAGAAAAAGGAAAACAACAAAAATTTGGGGTGATTGCCAAGTGCTCTAACAAATATAAGAGAGAATAAGTTGAGCCGGACTCAAAAAGTAGGTGGCATCCCGGTGTTACAACCAGTATAAGAGAGAGTTGAAAGGAGTTAAACAAAAAAAAATAGGGTGGCCACCCAGTGCTACAACCGACACGATACAGGGGAACGATGCCATTAATGCTGGGTCCCAAGGTCAGGTGGCCTCGCTAACTAAACGGCCGTCTCGAGTAACATAACTGCGGTCCACATGTGTCCCAAGGGGGGAACGAATCCCTACCTTGGGGGGCGCACGCCGAGTGTGGGAGACGGCCGACGGGCAATGGCCCGGTGTAGAGAGGACGCTTTTGAACCCTTCCCCGGTCCTGCCATCCTCTGGCACCGAACCCCGAACATCGGAGGTAGCACTAACAGTGAAGGTTCGCAAGAGCTCCGCGCTGCCACTGCACCACGGCACCTCGGTCACATATCACTGTTTTGTATTACTTAAACCCGTCTATGATGATTTATATTTCAACAACACTGGCATTCAGAATATTGATGACCCACCACTCTGACATAAACCACCTTAATCAATCGTGTAAGGATGTAGAATTCCATGCCTCAACAATACTTATCACCTTGAAGCAGCAAAAGAACTGCGTCATGCTAGGAATTGGTGGTGTTGATGCAAACAAATATAACGGCACCCAAGATTTTGAAGGGCAAAAAGGAAATGTAGACCGCAGGTTCGAACCGAGGACAAAATAGATTACCAATATTACCGGTCTGTTTAAACAGATGTTGTTGCCACAATTAGCCGAGTCAACGCGTGGGATCACAGATGGTCGCCCGGTCGCAGTCCGGTACCTTTCCTCAACACGCAAACAACGACTTTCCTCCACATCAGTGGCCTTCCCAGCCTCGAACAGGTCTACACCATTCTTTCCACTCATGCATACACAACACATTTTTGTCGCTTCAGAGAGCAAGATTGTTTCTTGACCTCCGTACATATATCTATCAAACCTCAACGCGGACCAAGAACGCGTCGGAACCTCGGCCATGAGGTAAGAGAATGGAGCATATTTTATGCATATAGAGCTGATACTCGATGAGCCCGATCCTAAGAACAGCTTTAATATATCATTTCCGCACTTAACAAAAGGGGGAGAAAGAGATCTGCTGCTTTAGAGAAGCTCAATAAATGTTAAACTTAACTTAAACATTCCTACTATGCATGACTTATGCTCCATTCTCTTATTTAATTAGCCATGGCTAACAGGAGTGCAACGGGAGCTCAGGGAAACACCACTGGCCGTATTCATTGTCCTAGTCCATTTGGGCACGGTGAATCGCTTCGAATATCCCCGACGCGTTTACATAAGATGATCCAAAGGGTAATATATCAAAGAATGGCACAACGAATCACAGTATTATATGAGTTCCTACATCAAGAGCCGAAGCACTGATGGCATGTCGTTCGAAAAAGTATGGCGCCAAGACAGTGCTAAGGTTCATTGTCCTCCCTTTAAGTGGTTACGGACATGAATGACAGAATACCATCTCGATGCTTTGCTTTGTTCGCACAAATCCTTACGACTTTCTGGCTATTGTAGGGTTCTTATTAAGATCAAATCAGATATCATATAGATACTTTAAGTGAGATTTCGTGCTAGTCTCAACCGCAACGGTGAGGATGGTTATACTATACGGAGAACAGGCGTCAAGGAAAAGGCGGATTGAGTACTGAAACGTCCTTTTCTCGATCATTCTCCTTTTACAATCTATTTATGAGGTGGTCTCTGACTACTTTACCCAATGAAAACTCATATTTTCAGCCTGAGATCAGTGCGATACCGGCATATCTAAGTTGTTGTGGTATATAATCAGTGCGGAGTTCCGCCAGAGCTCCGCCAAAGCTCCGCAGCCTCACTATGGTACAATTAACAATCAAACCACAAGGCTCTAAACATGATTCGCCGCTGCGACCACCTCAGGGTTTCAGTTCCGCATTTAGCTCCGACCATCTCTTGTATAAGAGACAAGCCTGCCTCCTACCAGTCTCCCAGACAAACCTCAATCCCCCAGAATCCAAGTGAAGATGTCCAATACAATATTCCCATTGTTCACCAAAACTTTCCACCATTCTTCCTACGATGCCATTGCCCCCACCAACCCATCCCTCTCCGCAGCTGGCAAAGTTGTATTCATCACTGGCGGCGGTAGAGGCATAGGTAAAGGAATCGCCACCGCATTCGTCGAAGCAGGTGCCAAAGCCATCGTGATCATTGGCCGTTCAGTGATGTCTCTCAAAGAGACCAAAGCTGAACTCTCGCGCACCGGAAAGAGCGCAATTGAATACTTTATCGCAGACATAACCGATGTCTCAACCGTCGAAGCAGCTTTCTCAGCTACAGCTCGCACATACGGCAAAGTCGACATCCTCATCAACAACGCCGGCTATCTCGATGCACATGTCTCGATCGCTGAGTCTGCCTTGGATGACTACTGGTATTGCTTCGAAGTCAACGTCAAAGGTCCTATAACCGCCACCCAAGCCTTCTTGAAAGTCGCTGCTCCCAACGCTACGGTCATTAACCTCGTTTCGGGCGCGGCTCATGTACCCTATGCACCGGGATATTCTGGATATGGTACTGCTAAGATGGCTTCTGCAAAACTCATGGAGTATTTGCAGCATGAAGAGCCGGGGTTGAGAGTGTTTAATATGCAGCCAGGAACGATCCCGACGGATATGGCCCAAAAAGTGGGGGACGCTTACAAAATGGAAGATCAAATTGGTAAGCAATTGTATCAGAAACTTTGCCTATAGTGGAAAGGTGTGTTGACACGAGTGGTTCAATCGCAGATCTCCCTGCATCATTTTGCGTCTGGCTAGCGGGTGGTGAATCGGACTTTCTCAAGGGCAGGCTGGTATGGGCGAATTGGGACGTCAATGAAATGAAGGCCAAAGCGGACGAAATAATGGGAAAAGATCTGTTGACCTTGCGGCTTAGTGGTTGGCCTGCTCAGCCAGCGTGATGGGATCCTGGATACCTTCCTGAGACTGCCCTCGTGGATTTGAATCCGCCGAGGTGAGCAAGACCAAGTTCGCAGAACGATAAATTTTTCAAATGCAACCGCGTATAGAGGCTACCAAGAACGGACAAGGGCGTCCTGTTCCCCTGTCTACTCAAATTCCGAAAGCTGTAAAAGTTTGAAAGTATAGATTCATTAATCCTTCGCTTCAGACGATCCCCATTCTAATCCATATCGAGGGAGATGCTCCTTCCCAAGCCTCTCAGACACGATGTCCATACCCTTGTAGGCAGCCATAATCATCACCCCAAACTCCTCGAAATCCGTAGCTTGTGCCGCACCCATAACATCATCCCACTGACCCATAGTTACTTCTAAGGGGTTTCTACTCTTTAAGGCTTCCCGCCAATGAAATTCAGATGGTGCGTTCCAAAGTGCGGATTGTGCAGTAAAAGACAGCTGGTCCACTTTGCCAGATAGTTTGTCGTAGCCAAGCTTTAGGAAGGAATAGACGCCTTGTAGCATGTAACATGTGAGGACTGTCCTTCTGACGCTTTCTGAAACTATCCAATCTTGCCATGAAGTGGTGGTCATAGCCCCTTGTAAGTCGGATGAGCTTTCTAGTTCTAAGCTTAATGATGGCGGTTGTATCCTGCCCTGGAGCTGCTCATTCCAGGCCATAAGGACTGCTTCGTCGGACTCTGCATCGGCTCTCTGGCGGACGTCACCATCTAGCAGCCTTATTATCTGGTAAAGAAGCAGCGCTTGTACCGAAGCCAAATGATCGACGGGCGAGAGGAATGATCCTTGCATTCCGCCTTTTAACTGCCGCACTTTTCTGCTGATATCGCCAAAGACGAGCGTTTCATTGTCCTTGTTTTTGCCGCAGTACAACGCGCAGGAGCTCAGAGCATCATATATTATAGTGGGAGTGTGCTCGTCGTACATATGGCGGTGGATAAACGGCGTCTGGCCTCGCCTGTAAAACATGCCCGGATAGGTCTTGAATTGTTCAGATACAAAGACGACGCGAGAATGGTAGATAGCGCCTGTGATTACACAGTCGTCACCTGATTCGACGGCGGGAGGCATAGCGTTCACATAACCTTCCATGTCTCCCATATTCTGTAATTCGGACCAATCGATATCTTGTTCCGGAAATGGTAGTAAGCCCATTCCAGAGTCGACATCTGCACTATTCAACGTCTGGAAATTGTCGTCGATCGCAAATACCGGCGTGGTAGAATGCAAGTCCCCCTCCTCAGGACTGAGGTGTGAAACAGGACCGCCAACAGGAGCTGATTGGTTAGCACCTAGGTAGTCACAGGCGAGACCCTTGCTGGCACAACGTTGACAATGAGGTACAGCCGCGTCGCACCTACGCTTGCCTTTGACACAATTAAGGCATGATTTGCGCCGGGGAGGAGCCATTTTTCTTGATTAGAAGTAAGGACGATATATTTAAGTAAAGGAAAGAAGACTCTAAGGTCTCTTGTGAGCCTGTCAGCGCGATTTTAGAGGCCGTTTTTGGTGGTTTTGGTCTTCCGTCTACCTGGTTACAACAGCCCCGAGACGTACAGCACTTACTCGTCATACAAAAAAATTGATTTCAGTAACTAAACAATAGGAGACTTTACCAAATAAAGTGCAATTTGATGCCCGGAGCGGAACTGGGAATCCTATCTGGAAGGGATCAACCCTAAATGTATACACCTGGCAACCGTACAGCCCCCTGGAGATTTCCTGGAGTTGGTCGCCTGGGCGCTAAAATCAGTCACTGGAGCCTGATTTCTCTGCCTTATGTTTTATCGCTTAGGGGATAGATTTTAGGGGTGTCTCGCTTCCGCGCGCCGTACCGAGCCCACATCGCCGACGACCCAACCTGCGCAAAATTCGAACATCCACATGGAATTGGCTTGCAATGAGATCCATGCTCAGAATATCGATTCAATCGATTAAGCAGTTGCCCCGCCTGTCAAGAAATTGCGATGGTGAAGCATTCAGTTTAATCTTCAGTGGGCAACGTACCTTTCTGACTTCGTATATTTGATTGGTCCACCCGGAAAGCTGCATGATGATGGCGACCAGGAGATGTCATCAATTGTTTCTCTGTTCCAGCTAGCTGCTTTGTGGTCCTTTCTCAAGCAACTTGGGAAGTGGTATGCGCGATGTAACTTCAGCAAAGGGGCTTATAAAATTCTATTAGTATTACCCACGACCTACGTCCGTGCATTGATTGATTCTCACTGCACAGACGCCAGGAGATGTACCCTCCCGCGTGCACAAGGCACACCTATAAGATCCACGTCGTTCCCTTCGTATTACCAAAACAGCTGAGCTAGCAAGTTTAGAGAAACCAACACTTCACACTAGTGGTCTCGGTGGTGGCAGTGTCTGCAATTGCGACCTAGCGTCAACGAAAACGACCTCGGCCCGGTCCTCCTCTACACATATGAGCTCGTATGAGTAAATCGCCTGGACCGCCAATTGTCAGCCTCAGAAGATCATAAGGCGGTTAGGCAGGCCTGCGGTTTCAATTCCCCGCTAGTACCTACATTTTATAAGTATGTGCTTACTCTCTTCATTTCTAGCTCTCTTGCTGTTAGCTGGCCTCTACGCTGTCTCTGTTTAACTTGCTGCTTAGCTAATTGAGCTGTCTGGTATTCATTGGCCTTATTATGTTGCTCTTTCCTATTGTGTTATTAGCGCTATTCTTGCGCTCTATCAAAGCGTCAGCGCTTCCTTCAATAAGTATGCACGCGTTTTCTCTTGCCATTAACAGGGAAAGCTGGAAGGATTTAGACTGACCTTGCTTAGCCAGATTCCCTAACTCGACAAGTATATCTGCACCAAGGTCGGCGATCACTGGATGTGCACTCAACTGCAATACTACTCAAATAGACCTCTCCTTTATAACATGGTCACAACTATCTATCACTGCAACCTATACGCTCGAAACCGTCTTGCTCATCGTCAACAACCAAACAAACAGCACCAGAACTTCTACTATTAAGAATACGGATATAAATTTCGCCAACATTAGTATTCCTACCAACACGAATAGCGCTGGCACGGTAACTACAGTACTCGCAGTGGGTGATGGCAATACAATCACTGCGTATGGTATTCTCCAAAATCTTATAAATCTTAATCTGATTACAATCCTATCAGAACATTCCCTTCAACCCCCTACGAGGATTATCCGTCAACTTATGCTTTCTGTGGCACGCTCCCAACTGTCATCAGTGGCACGCCAACTTGTTTAACCATCCAGTCCGAGACATGTGCCATTTCTGGATATTCAGCGTCAGTGCTTAATAGCCACAACGGAGTATTTACATTTCCGTCACATCCGCCTATCTCAGTGGGCGTCCAAACTGGGCTAGACCTCAGCCAAGACCCTAGAGGCTGGACGTACATGGCTATGGTAGAGACAAACTGTCTCGGTGAAGGAGATCTGCTCAAGCCGCTGTTTCCGGATTTGGAGTTTTGGTCCTGCGGAGGAGTGATGACTTGCGCGAGCCCAGAAATGGTCCTTAATACCGCTTTATATCTTACGGTGACTTCCACGTCGCACGAAGCAGGGCCTGCAACTCCACCAACGACAATTCCACAAGCTCCTGGAGCACCACAAGCCCATTTACCAGGATCAAGCTTAGTAGCAGCACCTTCAAACACGCCTGTTCCGAATCATACACCTGTTGGAGATCACTATAATCCACCCCTCCAGCCAGCTCCAAATAATGAACCTACACCGGCTCAACCGACCACAACAAGCCTGTCACCGCCGAGCCAACCAATTTCTCTCAACCAACCAGCTCCAAATATTCAGCCAGCTGCGAATAGCTTACCAAGTCCTGTTCAGCAAGCGGCAACCCGTCAACCGGCTCCAAATAACCAGCCGCCTCCAAATAATCAACCGGCTGCGAATAACTTACCGACTTCCGTTCCACCAGCTGCACAACCATTGGAAGGTCCAAATCAATCAGCTCCAGACAATCGACCAGCTGCCAACCCCCTTCCACCGCCCTCTGCAAAAATTATTTCGATAGCTGTAACTTCGACCAACGCGCAAGGAAGCAATCTGGTCTCTACAGTTCCTGTGGCAGCGATTCCAGTCTTGCAGACATCTGCACAGAATGGAGGGCAGACCGTGGTTTCCACAAGTTTCTCGCCATTGATACCTAGTGGGCCGATAACGGTAGTTCCGGGGGCTATGATTTCAGCTAGCCACCCAGTCTCACCAATAGCGTTCCTCCCAACAGCAATCACAACTACAAACGCGCAAGGTATCACCACTACCTCCACCGGCACCGCTGCAATCATTCCTATTGTTGTCTCCTCGACCAATTCGCAAGGCCAAGTAGTCTTATCCAGCAGCCTCCTAACAGCTGCTGCCACTGCCTCCGCAAACGTGGTAATCACATCTACCGACGATAAAGGTAGCATCCTCTCCTCAACCACCCAGGTTCCAGCAGTCATCCTCACCACCACCAATGCCCAAGGTTCTCAGATGATTATAACGTCTCCTATAACCCAACCACTCATCGCCATTGGCACCAGCACGCAGGACCTAGTTGCCGGAACCACGAACCTTCCTCTCCTTACAATAGGCTCCCAAACCGTAACCGCTAATAGCGCATCCCAATACATTATAGCCTCCCAAACACTCACCCCCAGCGGCGCCATTACAATAGCCGGCACACCTATCTCCCTCGCACCCTCCGCCACAGCTCTCGTTATCGGCTCAGATACCATCTCTCTCGATTCCTCAGCCACCATTCTCCCACCTCTAACAATTGGGACTCAGGTCGTGACAGCGAATAATGCAGGCCAATATGTGGTTGGTGGGCTGACGCTCACGCCCGGCGGCGTCGTTACTGTCAGTGGGACAAGAGTGAGCCTGGAGGCGGGAGATACGGGGGTTGTTGTGGGGACGAGCACTGAGGCGCTGGGAGCCTTGATTACGGCGGGTTTGGGGAGTGGGCCGGGTGGGAATGGGACAAGTGGAGTGAAGCCATTTACTGGTGGTGGTGTAAAAGCTTTGCGAATAGGTGATTTCAGGTTGTGGTTGGAAGGGTTCATCATGGTGTTTGGAATGAGGGCTCTAATGGGGTTGTAGAGGCTGGTGTGGGTATAATGATAATGAAAAGCGATGTGATGTAAAATGTACAACCAAAATTTATAGCAAGGGCTTTATATGAGAAAGTAAATACTAATAGATTATTTAATTCTTTTTACACCAAAGGAAGATAAAAGCCTTAAACTATATATACATAAATTACCACACATTAAACAATGCTATATTCACATCAGCGATCGGATGCCCTTCTAGTACACCAAAGGGTATGACAAACAGCTATGCTCAATTAGGGTCTGTATCGCATTGGTGGTGCGGCCAAGTGCAGCCGGAGTAGATTGGTAGCCGTTTCATTGATGATGCTGGTTGGAAAGACAAATTCCTATAAGAGTGTGCCGACATGGTTTATCAACGGCGTTGAGTGCTGTGGACGCTACTTGTAGAAGAGTTCACCCCTCATTCGGTTTCCCGGGGGACCAGCTTTAGGGGCCTCTAAGCTGATGGGCAATAGATCCACGGTTGAGGGAGGACCCTTTTAGCGTCAGGGGTTTCGGGGCAGCTCCGAGCTAACACGGACACCATCGAGAAGGGATCTCTCCCATCAACGTCGTCATTCACGATACGGTATCTCGGCTGCTTCCCACCTATCATCCCATTCTCATTGATCAATTCGCGAGAACAAATCTGCACACGGCAGAATCGAATACTCTCGAGATCTACTGCAGGCAAAAGACGCCTATTGATTGGCGATATGATATGATGCTTTCGGCTACAACGGTCCTTGATACGCACGTCTATGCCGAATGTGGAAGCTCCAAAGGTAGCTTTATCCAGTCCTCTGACTTCATTAAACTTCCTCAAGACCTCCTACTTAGATGGGCAAGGTCCGGATACTTGTTCTGAATCGTGCCCTCCAGGCTTAGGAGGATAGCCCTCTCGTTCCTTCTCGCTCTTCGCCAGCGGGGTACAGAATACACCATCATGCAAGGGTAGTTCGCTTCGGGTTGGAGCAGGACATTTTCGTCTAGAGAAGGGAGCTACTTCCCATTGCGTATGCATTAGCAGGGAGGTGTGCAGGTTTGCACCCCAATCACTAGGACGGTGCTCAATTCCTGCTGCATTTAAAGGAGCGTAAGTCACTATGTTCCTCATCCACATCTCTACTCTTAGCCGCCACAATGCTAATGCATGTCTTTCGTTCAGTGTCGCTAGCCCTCTTCGTCCTCATAACCTCCATTCTCAGCTCTCCTGTGCGCATTCGCTCTCCCTATGTTGTTAAAGACAAGCATCACGTGCCGAATAGATGGTCCAACATCGGCCCAGCGCCTGCAGACAAACTCATAAATCTACACATTGGGCTCAAGCAGAGCCAATTCGACGAGCTTGAGCGACATCTATATGAAGGTACTTCAATAGCGGCACAGAATGAAAGTCCTGCAGAATATGGCTGATCTGTGTACCAGTATCGATTCCCTCCCACCCTCGTTATGGACAACATCTCACGGCCGAGGAAGTGAGAGAGCTGGTGACGCCCACGGATGACACCTCGGACCTAGTCCACGACTGGCTGCAGGATAATGGCATTGACCGCGCCCAACTTGAGTACAATCAAGCTAGAGATTGGATAAAGCTGTCTCTCCCAGTCAGCGCCGTGGAGAAGCTCCTGGACACGAAGTACTCTGTTTTCGAACATGAAGATGGAGATCGTATAGTTCGTGCACCGCAATGGTCGCTACCTCAGCATCTTCACGAACACATCGACGCCATCCAGCCAACCAACTCTTTCTTCCGTCCACTAGGCCGCCGAAGGACACTTAAGACTATCGTACCAATGGAGCAAATCACCAAAGCAACTCCAGCAGACCAGGATGCCGAATATGCCGCCGTCAATGCCGTTGCTGCTACCCCTGATACAACCGATATCTCCGTTGCCAAAGCCTGCAATACTAGCGCTGTTACGCCGCTCTGTTTAAGGACCCTGTACGGTACTAAGGGTTATAAACCCCAGGTACCAGGAAAGAACCAAGTTGGCTTGACAGATTTCTTGGGGGAGTCAAACAACCGATCAGACGTCCAGATTTTCTTGGAGATGTACAGGAAGGGGGCAGTTTCCGAGGCTGAGACCTTCACCTTCGATGTTATCAACGGAGGCAGCAACCAGCAAACCCCTGACACTCCAGCTCAGCTCGCAGCAGGCACAGACCTAGAGGGCAATCTCGATGCTGAGACAATTATTGGCATCGACTACCCTACCCCTCTCACAGCATTCACGACTGGAGGAATGCCTCCTTTCAATCCCGACGAAAACACCCGTGAGTTTTACTGTGTCCCATTTGCTAGGTCACTTACTAACCTTGTCCTAGCTACGGATACCAACGAACCCTATCTGCAATTCCTCAACGCCGTGCTTGACTTGACCACGCTTCCGCAGGTCATCAGTTCCTCATATGGCGATGACGAACAGACTGTACCCGAGTCCTACGCTAAAAAGGTCTGCAATCTCTTTGCTCAATTGGGAGCACGAGGGACGTCATTTCTTTGCGCAAGTGGCGATGATGGTGTAGGGACGACCGGCGCCTGCGTCACAAACGACGGCAAAAACACTTCAACTTTCCTTCCGTCCTTCCCAGACGGCTGCCCTTATGTAACCAGTGTTGGTGCCACCAAGAACTTCAACCCTGAAGTAGTGGCCTTCGACGCAGCGAACAACTTCGCAAGCGGCGGCGGCTTTAGCAACTATTTCCCGCGTCCGTCTTATCAGGATGACAACAAGGTCGTGAAGAACTACGTTTCTAGTCTCGGCGGTGAGTTTGCTGGGCTATTCAACCCAAATGGTCGCGGATACCCAGATATCGCAGCTCAGGGACAACGCTTTGTGACAATATGGAATGGAACTATCGCCATCCTCGATGGTACTAGTGCTTCCACACCAACTGCTAGTGCCGTCCTTGCCTTGGTTAATGACGCTTTGATCGCTGCTGGCAAACCTCCCCTTGGGTTCTTGAACCCGTGGTTGTACTCCACTGGCTACTCGGCATTCACGGATATCACTAGTGGTTCCGCTATTGGCTGTGGAGTATCAGGTTTTCCTGCTGAAGCGGGTTGGGATGCTGTTACTGGCTTCGGAACTCCGGTAAGTTAAAGTTCTTGCTGTTGTTGTAATTGGAATAATGTCTCTAACCTCTATACCTTGCGCAGAACTTCCCAAGAATCCAGTCGCTGGCCCTTAGCACTAACGCAAAGGAACGAATTTAGCTTGACTCCTTTCTGTGCAAGTGTAATGACCGGAAGTCTTTCGAGCTACCTATACATATATAGTCATGTCAAATCATATTCTCGACCAAATCCATGCAGCCTGCCCATAGGCTCCCAAGCTACACACGTTCCTAGCTCTCCAATTCGCTAAATCGTATAGAGCAGTTGGTAACGTGACTAGGCATCATATTCCCCAATAATATTCACCTTTCCGTAATTTTTCCATTGCGATGAGACACATTCCCCAACTTAGTATCTCCCCTCCCGTAATCCTCTCATTTCGTTGTCGTGAGAAATCCTCATCGATTTACAATTGCTTTTTTCCCCGCGACACTTACCTGCCTGCTATGTGCTGCGTACCACGATAAGACATCCTTACCCTAACTAATTAAGCTGCGATTGAAGTAGCAAACTGGGCCAGCTAGGAGATCCACCTGTACGTCGGTGCTGGCTACGAACCCTCTGTCCACTAGGATAGGGGAGCCAAGAGGTCTCATTCTAGGCTTAAAGCTCTTGATCCCCAAAGAACAGTCTGCAGATCGAGCCTATGCCACTGTTATAACACGGGGGGAGGCTAGGAGGATAAAGGGTTCTGGCTATATACAATTTCGTGTCGCATGGGAGATATATAGGGCTTAAGCAGGACAAAGCTTCTGATTGCTAGGCTCCCCCACCACCTCTATGCCTAGGATATGGGCTATCTCTACTAAGATTTTGCCGGAGACGTTTTCCTTAGAAGGATATAAGCGGAAGGGCAAGTGCCTATAGCTATATGAGCGAATGCTGGATGGTCTGGCTCTATCTAAGGATGGCAATTTTGTGATATAGTCCGTGAATGTCTGCATAGCACAAGTAGCTCGGACGGACAATAAATTGATTCCATCATCATCATCATCATCATCACAAGTAGCAAACTGGGTTAATGATGTAGGACGTCAATGCGGAGGGTGGGTTAGGGGAACTATGTTAGTAGGGCGTCTATGCGCTATGGTTGTTTGATTGTAGGCGGGATAATGGTGGGTTTGGGATAGTTGGCTTGTGGTAAGGTGTGCGGGTTGGGGAAGAGGTGGGAGATTGGTGGTGGTTTGGGGGTTTGTTGGGGGGAGGGGAGGGATAGGGAGATGTTGGGGTGAGTGGTCGGCAAGCGATGATGGGGGTAGGTATGTAGTACGTTGGCTTTGAGGAGATTATTGTAAGTGATCAACACCTTCGCTATAGACTTGATCGCGAATTTCTGGACAGGGGCGAGAGTGATGAAGATAGAAAGGGGTGAGAAGGACTAAGGCTTACACACCACTGTATTTCTTGGTATCGACCTGAATCATAAACGGTACAAGGCGTGCTTCGCTATCTTTGCACAGTACCAGAAAAGGCTCGCCCTACCCAGCCACTTCCGTGTTCTTGGTACTCCTGCCGCGTTACCTGCATGGCTTTTAAGGCTGTGCGGTCAGCAGCGAGGTGGGCTCCTCCGAGCCAGGTAGATTTGATGGGACTGTGGTAGGTTAGTACGGCTAGTGCTTTACATTTTTGGTTTTCTCAATGTAAACTTTTGACTTACTCGAGTGCCCTTGCTATCCGTACGACACATTCTGCAGGTGCAAGTTGCCGGATTTCTGTCTCGCTGTTTAGATTGTTAGTAGGCAGGAATTTGTGCAGTGCAGAAGTGCAGAGGGCGTGCTTACAGTCTCGTCATGAAACCTTCAATCTTGGAGTTCCCTCCGACGACGAGGATATTCGCTAGCATAGCGGGCCATAAACCCGTTGGCACTGCAGATAAGCTCTGCAGGACGGTCCCTGGTAACCCTTCCTCCTGCATACCCACGTCTCCTGGGTTGAAAAGCAGTTCTGGCACGGTGAATCTTTCATTACCGAGCGTCATGTAATCTTCGATGACATCGCCGGCGCCGGCTAGAGAGCCCATTTTTCTTATCTTAGCGCCATGAAAGGGATCGTGGGGACGTACGAAGCCTTGTTTATGGGCATTGTAGTCGGGGAGAACGTAGTCGACTACAATTTCTCTATCGCCGTCTACTGCTTTCTTCCGGCTAGCAGAGGCACCTTTCCATGTGCGGTCAAGGTCACGTTTGAAGTCGTCGCTGACAAAGCAGATGGCTTCTTTGACTTCATTCATGAGGTGTGTCTCGTCTAACATGTTGTAATGACGGATCGATACAAGCTCCTTTAGGTAATTCGTTAAGAATTTACCGCCAATACTGAGACGACGGATTGCTTGTTGGATTGGTTTACCATTAAACAGTGGTGTTACAGTGGAGTGTGAGAATCCGGAGTCGATTACAAGCAGGCATTCGGCTGGAAGAGCAGTGACGGATGGGAGACGGGACGGTGCACCATATAGAGATTGAATGTCATTGTAGGCATTCAGAGATGGACCTACTGAAACGTCAGTATGACGTTGGGATCGCATTTGGTAATTTCTGCAGACTTATGGTTCGGCTGTACGAGGCAAATTCATACTCTTCGAACACGATCTCGTCACAGTTCTTTTGCAGAGCTACGGGTGTATTTGGGGCTTCGGTGAGTATCAAGTTCGTGGTTTTAGGGTCACCCTTTTTTTTTGAGTCAGCGCCTTAGGTCTAAAAGCCAATATCACGTAGGCTTACCGCCAATTTCACGCCTTTTTCAATGAAAGTATTGTCCCAAATCGCCTTCTCAGCTTCCCAATTGACTAAGAAACCTTTCTCTACTGGCCTACGAAAAGTGATTTCTCCAAAGTCATTGCACTTTTCTAGCTGTGGGCCAACCCACACATGTCTTCCTCTATCTCTGGCCAAGCAATTTGGGATGGTGTGACAATCATCGAAAGTTGGGGATGATCTGGCAAAGCCGGCTTTCATGGTAAACCCCCCATTGTCGATGATGAGGGTCTGGTCTGGAAGAACCCTCTCGGGAGGCTTTGCAGGACGGGGCATTTCGTAAGATTACCATTGGACTTGACTATTACTATTCAATATTAATTGAGGGTTGGCGAAGGTCGTGCTATGCTGAAGCAGCTAACGTAGGGTTAGGGTTAATTGATATGGCCACAGACAACTAACTAGCCTTAAGAGACAATGTGTCGTCAAATTTCTAAGAAACTCTAGAAAGTAACATTGCAGAACAAAGTACAGTAGCCCAGTGAAAGTATGGCCCCATCTAAGGAAGCAGATGACCTTGCCACACTTCGAAACACGCTGTCATCCACCAAAGCCCTCATACACAGTTTCCAAGCCGCTCTCCAATTGCCCACAGCACCACCCACTGCTATCCAAGATCCCCCAAATCCACTCGCTCTCCTCTCCGATGCCAGCCAAATTCTAAAAGCGCAAACCACGAAACTCTCACTCCTAATACTCAACAAGCCTTTCACACCTTCCGCGATCACATTCATCCTCAAATCCTTGTCCAACAGCTGTCTCCCCGGCCTGATTAGCGCACTGGAAATATGCCCGGTCACCAAATACACACGGCTCCTGCACCAACGTGTTCGGTCTACGCTTCTAAAGATAATGATGGAACTACTGAGTCTGATAGCCTCAATACCATCGGATGAGCATGGTATTGAAACGTCTACGGGACGGAACACATTAGCTTCAACAGGCGTGCTATGGGCAGAGTGTGATAAGATAGTGGAATTAGCGTCCAAAGGTCTCGTACATTTGGCAGCTCAGCGGACAGAGGATTATCATGGCTTGCTCAAGGATGCTATACAAGAGCTGGAGGAGTGGGATCCAGACGAAGACACAGATTCTGACACGGACTCTCTGTCCTCCAACAAGCAAAAGCCTGCATCTACACCGACAGCCGATAACGTCACTTCCGCCATCGAAGAGCTTCATATCTCCTCAATTGACTCTCTTCGAAAACGCACCCTCCTCACACTCCGCACTGTCCGCGTCATTTATCCTGCGCTCAAGAAACGCCGCATATCGACCTTCCCGAACATCACCAGCGCCAGCGCTCTTGAATCACTACCTACGTCCACACAGATAGATGCTCTGGACTCCTTGATAGATCAAGCAAAGGGTTTTACAGATGCTGCGGACGAGATCGCTGGTGCGCTTTACGAGGGTGACATGGAGCAGGTGGAAAGGAGGTTGAGAGCGCTGCGGGAGACAGCCAAAGATTGTGCGATAGGAGTTAAGAAGGGGTGGAAAGGTGAGGAAGATGAGTTTACGGGGTGGGCGGAGAAATGGACGGCGAGGTTGGAAGAGGTGGGTAGGGTATGACGGGATATCAAGGAGTTGGAATAAGTGACATTGTTGATTACCGGCTTATGTGATACCCCATGAATTGAGTGCATAGATGCATGACGTCCAGAAAGATTCTGTGCATTTGCAGATATCACATCACAGGTATGGGGCCAGGTCGAGACAAATTCAAAGCACGGAGTCTACTCCAATGGGTTGTGTAGCGCACGGGGTCCCTGGTGACGCGAGACCCCGTCAGTATCTGCCTCGTACTGACAGAGAGAGAGAAAAGACGGAAAGCTCTTTGGGTGGTGGCGAAGCAGATATTGAGAGCGTAACCCACGCAGCTCGCTGATACTATAAACAGCTAGAGTTAGAGAGGTAGAAGTGGATCATACATCTACCTTGCGAGGTGGGAAGGATCAATGGGTGGTGAGTTACATATCAATAGGGGCTTGGCAAGGCCGCTTTGACCCTCAATCTGTTTTTTCTTTTTCTGCATGGTAGTGGCTTCAGCTACGAGGCAGTGCAATATGCAACTACGCTGCAAGCAGGAATGTGCGCTATTCATTGTATCACAGGAAAGGTATATTTATAGGTCTTGTCACAATTCTTGTAGATTGTCTACCGCCTAACGAGGTCTCTGTTCCAGGATTCGTCCATTATCTTCAAAGAGATGGCTACTAAGATCATATTTCAGTTGTCCAGGATCTTCTACCTATTTTTCTTGTGTCTTCTTCTTGGTTCTGGCGTAGCCGCCGGGCGCATCTATTCCGACTTTCAGCACGTACTCCTGCCTCGAGCTGTTGACCGAGAAAGCCTCGATTTTTCCTGTTAGGCATTGCCGTATGGGGGCATTGGCTTTGCTTCACACCTTTTGACATATTACACATGTATCATGACCTTGCTTGTATGCAGTCCTTGGACCCTTAAAGCAAATAAACATTGGAAGTTCGATATGTTCGTCGGCCTTGTCTCCCTTCTCTTTACTCTCACCACGACGATCATCACCATGGTCCGGTGTAGGAAGGATTGGCCATTCGTTCTTCTTGCTGTGTGGAAATTAAGTCTTTCGTTCACGGTCTCTATTACCACCGCTCATGCTGCGTGGCAAGTCCGACATAACAAGCGTCAGGAAATTCTATCAGAACAATACAAAAAACAGAGGCAAGAAGAACAAAAAACACGCAAGGCCGAGCAAGAGAGACAAATTGGGGAAGAACAGCAACTAATGCAACAATGGCGAAATGAGAAAGCCTATCACGACGAACAAGACCTTAGGTGGAGAGAAGAACGAGGACGTCTAAGGCAAAGACTACGCACGGAAGAATATCAGCGTCAACAAAGGTCTAAACGAGAACTTGACGAGCGTCGACGGCAGATGACGTGGGGCGAATATATTTTCGACGTTGCCTCTGGATGGTTTGATCCTGCAGAACCAGACCCATGGAAATTGGAAGTCTCGGCTGAAATATTGGCTGAACTATTACCACCCCGACCAGAACCGTTCAGAACTGCGCCGCCTAAACCTAGGCATTACAAGCCGTTACCTAACGACAGAGAGATTAGAGACCAAGCATGGGAAAAGTTTCCACACAAAGAAAAGGCTCATTTGTGGACTTGGGTATTCTACTATTGCCTTGGCCTGATTGTGGGTCTGACAGGCTTGATGTCGCTTGTACGGGCTCACTGGAGCAATAATACTATCAAGGGCCTGACTATTGGTCTGTTCATTTTCCCTTTACTTTTGGTTGTGATACCGATAGTCGTCATCTTTCTATGTTCCTGGATAGATGGGGATATCGACCGGTTCAGTGTCCTGAAGGGAATGGTCTTTGGTCCTGTTGTATATGCAGGGACTTTCATGCTGCTCTTATCTATTTGCATGGACTGGGTATTAGCCGTCATTACTGGAAACTATTCTGGGAAGCCTGACGGAGATATTGCTATTATATTCTGAATATACTTTACGGCGAAGAGGTTGCCAATGCTGCAATTCTGATGAGACCGAAGCCTGGCTCGACCTGAACCGAAGCAAGCGGGACAAGAGTTTACTCAGCCATGTGCCGTACTCAAGCATAGAAAGAAACGCGACCCTGATCCGATGGCTTTGCGTAGCGTATTACGTAGCAAATACAATTACTTTGAGCCAGCCTTTATGATGAGCTGGTTTAACATATTTTGGATCGTGGAAAAGTGTCGCCTCACCCGGAGGGCTGTTACTCATTTTTCGCCAACGTATCGGCGTCTGGTGCAAAAAGAGAAGCATACGAAGAGCAATAGCCTGGAGGAGTGTTGATACCTCTGTCTTTGGATCATGAGGCGAATGTACTGCCGCTCAGCTACCGAGCTTGCAAATTGCTACCATTGGAAACTAAACCTGAGTTTTTGCCCTGGAAAGGCGGGATAATGTCCACAGACCGTAGCAGCTGTTGTTTTGACGATCTGGGCCTTTCGTGTTGTACAAGATAAGGCATGGGAGGGCAGAATATGAGTCACGGAGACGTAGAAAGTAAAACCCTTTCGTTCTGTCTCAAATGTTTGACGGAAACTTCGATGAGGCTTGTACAGGAGGTACCATTTTCTTTTGAGCTCTCGAAAGTTTAGGAAAGACTGGATTGGGGCACCTGTATAAAAACACCCAAAAGAGCAATGCTACTGACCAACGAGGGCCTGCTGATGCCAATATTCAACCCTGGCCGCAAGTTGCTGCATGAAATTCGCCGGCTTAGCCTGCAACTCCGCCACCGTACAAGAGCCAATGCCTCTAAACTCCAGAATCGGACAAAGGAGACTGTCGTTACCAATCAACGTCTCTACCTTGTTCCCCAGTGCTCCGATCTGCTTTTCCCGGAACGCCTCGTCCTTCAGCGCTATCTGGTCGGCTTTGCCGCCTACAATGTCCTCCAGCCATTTTTGCACGTTGAGATTCCAAGGCTGTACAACGGCGGGGATGTTGTTACTACCAGGGATCTGTTGACGTTGTGTGCCGCCCGGGGGCGGAGGGGGCGGCGGCGGAGGAGGAGGAGGAGCAGCTGCTGGTGCCGATTTTGCTTGAGAGTCTCCTTCAGCCCCTGTAGGTGTCTTCGCTGGTCTTGCCCAGTTGAAGAAGCAGTTTTGGAGATTGCTGTTGCTGCCCATGAGACTTTGGACGATAGCGACGAGGTTCTGGCGGAAGATTGTCGCGGATGCTCCCACCATGAGCTCGGTCACAATGTTAAGCATGGTCGTGAAATCCGTGCGAGGCATGAGGGGGGTCTTGGTCTTAAGATCCGTGTCTTTTTCTAAGGGTGCTGCGTCGCTTTTGTTGACGTAGGACATGATCATGATAAGCAGGCCGGCAACACTTTTTTCGCCATAGTCCTTACCAGATTGCCCAGCGCGCCACTGAATGCTTGCTAGACTAAATTTTGAGGTTTTTACCTCCAACGGTGTCACTACTGCCATATTCTTTCGGAGTGATACATTCCCAAAAAGAATTTCGTTGGATTTGAATTGGATAAGGTCAGGGAGAGCGGCCAAGGGAATCGGGGCTGTAGCATGGAAACCGAGTCCAGCAGCTGAAGCACTCCCAGCAATCTCCCAGCGAACAATAGGATGCGTCTGGGATAACGTTAATAGGTTGGCGGGTCGCATGAAAGCCTTGCCTCCACCGTCCTTAGGCTTTGCCACCGGAGGCTGCGTTGCAGCTTGCGCATCTAGCGCTTCCAAGAAGCCACCCATTTGCTCTCCGACAGCGCTAAGCTCTTTGACAGAAGTATTTATCGCCACACCTGTAGGACCGCCATAGATCATCTCCAATTGTATTTTTTGGATAGTAGTCTGAACCTCTGCAGTTGGTATCCAATTACTTCTAGGAGTCGAATTTAAAGCTGGGTCAGGATCCCCATTTGCAGTGAAGAAGTGGAGAACTTGGCCCTTCGTCTTATCATCCTGTTGTAGGAGGAAAGGATCAGTATGATTGGCCCCTTGCAGGAGGAACGCAACATTCTCAATCTCAAAGCCAATCTTGGGGGCTAACGTAGGTAAGCAATGATGTTATGCCTCAAGGCAGAAGGATCTTACGGTTTTTGGTAAATGAGGGCGCCTCCTGTGACCCAGAGCCAGGAATACTTGGTTTTGTCGCTGAGGATCGCTGGCTCATAGCACTTGTGGCAACTCCACGTAGTATGGTCGTTGCAGTAGGAATCAGAGCTTGGTCTATAAAACCAGGTGCCGGTACTTTAGCCATATGTGGGATTAGACCTGGAGACCGGAGGCTACTAATCTTCCTATGCTATGAGCAATAGGAAAGATGAGATTTTACTCCTCTTTATATGTAGTCTTGAG
Organism: Cladonia metacorallifera KoLRI002260; assembly: GCA_000482085.2. NCBI lineage: Eukaryota > Fungi > Ascomycota > Lecanoromycetes > Lecanorales > Cladoniaceae > Cladonia > Cladonia metacorallifera. Next base: position 1,016,582 of record KI911113.1, read on the forward strand.
TCATACGCCACAAGCCAAATTCAGCTATAGCACAAGAAATTAGCTATTCTTATAAGACCTGCAAATACAGTCATGTTGTACCGTGGCGTTGAACTGGTATGTGCAAGAGGCTGAGTAAGCTGATGACAACATGGCAAAACTTCTGTATACCCAATTGCGGGCAGGCTCCGCCAGAAAAATTGTACTACTCGCCAGGAGGTACTGCAAACGGCTTCGTAGTTAACGTATAAGGTTCACTAAACATAATATGAGATGGTTGACAGCAGTGGGAGGTCCATCAGTCCAGAAAGAACAGACGCTGACAAATCCTCAAGTTCAAAGAGCTCGTCTACACGTTCTAAATATTGATGGCATTGAGTAGCGATTGATGATCAAGGTAAATTTGCCCCTGGCATATACACTTTCCCCAGAATTTCAAGAACGACGCCACACTGATTCTAATTAAGGCTTAGCCCGGATCCTAAGCTTAGTAGATGAATGGTAACAGGCGATAATGAACGCGCTTCTTGATATCGTTCCAAGAATCTCCATACTAAGTAAACCGGACGTTAGCCTACGTATCAACAAAAAGCACTCCAGGGTAGAATTCTGTGGGAGTGACAAACCCTGTCAGTGCAATATTGATCTAGAACAGGTATAGCTCTTGCACTAAAGTCGTAGAAGAAAAAGGCCCCAATCAAAGCACCCCATGGTAGGCCGGCCGCAGCAACGGCGTAACCAGTACGCCATAGCGTGTAGCCACCGTAATTGATATTGGTCGCCAGCCCAAATAAGCCACCACCGTACGGCTTGCCTTTGTTCTCTGGCTTATCTTTGAACCTCTTGCGTTGAATCTCAGACACAAGTTCTGTGCATATACCAACAGTGTAAAGTCCGAGGCCAAACATGAGCATTGGTGAGGAGGTAATCACATCTGTGAGCGAAGCAGACTGAGTAGCCATTTGCGGTGCCGCGGAAGTGACGCTCCAGATCGAGAAGAGAGTATTCGATGTGTTAAGAACGGTGTTGAACGCGCCGATGATGGTCGCCATCTGCGGTGTCAAAGCCGTTTCACCAATTCCTACCATGTGTATGATCTGTTTGACGCTGCTTCCTGCCGCCAGAGCAGCCATGATCGCAGGGTATGGCCCTAGCCCGAAGAATGCAACTGAGGCATCGCGAGGGGTGGCGAAGGGTACGACACTGCCGCCGAGACGTTGGATCAGAGATGTTCCCCATCCTCTTTGCAGAATGCTGAATTGGAGGACTGCATCGGCTGCGCGTAAGCCGACGAATATGGACCTGCCAAGGGGCGATGGGTCTTTGTTGCTGCGATTCACATAATCCACCACTTTTAACTCTGGATTTTTGTCTGCCATGAGTGCCTAGTCAGTCGTGGTAATGCTTTATCTGTGTGTTCGTCTGACTTCACGATAGGATTGAGCTACACCCTGAACACGCTCGCAGTCTCCTCTCATCCGAGGTTTGGCCGACGAGGTACTGTTAGGGTTAGGGCTTGCCAAGGATAGTTTAGCGCAAACTAACACCAAACAGCATAGAAATATCGCAACCTACTTGTACTTCGTTGTATACACCTCGAAAATACATATATGGAAATGCAAAAAGGTCCTATCTCATAAGAATTTTCGATAACCTGTGCTTGGCCGCGCAGTAAAGGTCGAATAAAGAATGGTCTTGATGTTCCAAGCAGCGGCGGAATTAACTTCTGTCACTCATGAAGTGGCTGTCTATGCAGGAAAACCGTTCTGCAAGGGCGTGTGGATAATCCAGATTGTGCTATGGCGGGGTTGAGATAGCGTAAACCTGCATAGAGTAGTACCTTATGGTGGCATGCAGGTGTGGGGGGCTTACGCCCCACTTGTGTTCGATTGGGGGCCCTTGAGCGTACCTGCTCTATTACCATTCTTAAAAATGCCTCGTTGCACTGGGACGGATTCTCCCGGATCCTTCAAAAACAATTTCTTGAAACATTTGATAGATGCAATACACTCTTCTGTCAGTCTTTGCTGCGGGCAACTTGCAATGCACGTCTTCCTTCGCCGAGCCAAAGCATTTGGACAGCTCAGCCACACCAGGCACTGCCTCCAGCAGGCTGTCGTGGGGCGGACTTTGCCATTCACATATATTGTCGCACATCCTGCTACCCCTTGTCTGCGTATGCCAGAACAGCAATAATGTCTCCTACGAACAGAATCTCCCGATCGTCCGAGAACGAATTGGATATTCTGCGCAATGCACAACTTGAACCCTCCTTAACACCCGACCCAATTCGAGCAAACACCCGTTCACCAAACCAAGAGCATGGGGGCAGCGGAGCACAACATGAGACTGGGGTTCGAACAGAGCAATTGCTAGCATTTGCAGTAGCAGAAGAGGAGGCAATAGCACGATATGATGAAGCTTCGGAAGCCAGGTTTCGCAGGTTTTTACAAGAAGAACGCAGGGACAGACCCACTACCTCATCCATGGAAATTGCAGACCCATACGGTCACAGCAACGACGGAACAACGAGTACGGAGCATGCCTCAACAGTAACACCCAGCATGCGATCGACGCAGAATCCTCAGTCTTACGGCCATGGCACGGAAGAGTCAGGAACTGCCGAGCATTATTCAACTGTGCCATCTAACACAGACGGCACGTCAGTGACAGATGTGGAAATACCGGATGCAGTGATAGGAGAAGCTCAAATTGCCAATTTTCCGGCCCAAGACGACATCACACTGGAGCACATCTTCATACCTCCAACTCCACTGAGCATTGTTGAACAGGCTTTTCGGTTCGCCGATAACAGTGATGTTGTTCTCACCGACGAAGAGTATTTTAATTTCGTGGGGCAGCCATTCGAGGGTCAACGGCATACTTTGCAGGTTTTTTTCAGGGAGCTGGTGAATATGGGATTTGAAACAGATTAGGGAAAACACCCATTGACATAGATGAGGGTTTGGCAATCGGGTCTCGGAGTTACTCATAGAATGTATTGGTTATACCTGTGATGGTGGTAGCAAAGGGAGGCTGCTTTTGTCATTGGCGTGGAGGTTAGATGAGTGGCGTGGCCTAGGATCTGCTGTATGGGTAGCCAACAGAGTCTGTAGCATAAAATCTCAAAGGTCATTGAAGCATACGCATAGATTTGAGATGCTTAGGGGTCGCTACTTTCTGTGTCGTTTTTTATAATGATCCTCGGGCCGGATGTTGCTGGTTTCTTAGGGCAACCCAGGCCCGGGCGCATCACCTAAGGGCGGCCAAAACTCTGTCGCAAAAACATCGCGCCAAAGGACAGACATCAGAGTAAACAGACGAGAAAGCAAAGAGAATGCAATATCGTGGGAGCAGGAGTATGCGCTTTCGGAGACGTTCCAGACTGTCCAATAATGGATTCTCCACCAACCAAGCGGAGGAAGACATCACCTTTAACGCACCTCTCGACAACGCCACAAGATATCCAGACGCGCCTGGGATCTCATGATGGCGAGCGCAGACCTAAAGGTAGAGCCTCGTTCATGTCTCCGACTAAGGCCAGTCTCGCGCGATTCAATCCGAGCCTTCTACCACCATCCAACGCGTCCGACCCGGAGCGACCACGCAGCCAGGGGGCTGACAGCGAGAGACATAAGATACAAGGCGGTACAAATGGGCTCACACCACAGATACGCCGGGCTGGAGTTGCAGAGCCAGCTGGTACTACGGAAAAAACAACAGCAGCACCATTTTCGAGTGCGAATGGGCAGGGACTACGCGCTGCACCACGACGGAGGTCACGTACTCCTGGCAAGGACTATACTCCCTTGAAAGATGCGCAGCTGCTTCCTTTTCCCAACTCAAGGGCATCGCTGCCAACAGAATCACGAGCACAAGAAAACGGAGTGCACGCTACAAATCCCGAGGGACCTCTTACTGGGTTGCAAGTCTCAACCATAACTGGTGCGCTACCTGCAAGTGAGAGCCCACACTTACCGTCTACTCCAACGCATCGCGGTATTCCCAGTCAGAGATCCGGCATGGGTTTCAGCGAAGATGGCGAGCCTAGTTTGCCTTCCACTCCTGTCCACCTTGGGCTTGAAGCGCCCGCAGAACGCCCAAAAGGATTGCTCTTTAGTAGTCCCCATCGCAAATCAAAGAGGAAGGAAAAGACTGCCAAGAAGTCATCCCCATTGAAGCCCAGCAACAATGGCCCCGAACCCTCCGTAACGACATCCAAGAGCGTACCATCCAGCCTCGGACCTCCGATTTACATATCCAGTATCCCTCCACCCCCCCTTACAGAACAAGAGGCCACGCAGCTCAGATTGAAAGAGAGTTTGATAGCTATGGAGCAACAACTTCAGGATATTGAAGACCGTCTCATAAGGCAGACCCTGTTTCTGAAATGGCACCAAGCGGATGGCAAGGAGACAAGGGAGATACCTAAGCTACAGAAGGATATATTGACAAGGAGTGCCAAGATATCACGCTTCCGAGCCGAGACAGAGCTTGCTGGAACACCGGAGAGTACAGTTCGTGGTCACCAGGATAATGCTGTCGGGACACTGCAAGTCTATTGCGTCACGTGAGGAGGACACGAGCTAATATGTATATGTAGGAGTTCGAGCCAATTTAACCAGTCTACTACTATCCCACTAGCGAAGGCGCCCCTCACAAATCGTCTGGCCAACTTCCTGCCTTTTGGGAGACCTTCTCCAGACAAGCTAGATTCAACCAGCTTTCGGACTACGGAAACTTCCCAAGAAAGCCCAACCGCGCCTTTTACCGTTAAGCTATCATGGATCAATTCACCTCCTCCGATGCACGACCATGCACTTCTACTCCGTAGGAATTTAGTCCTGTCATCGCCAATGGAGATCCTTCAAGCTAAGCTGCAAGTCACGGCGGATGGGACGGAACAGACAGTCACAGGGTTGAGTATCTTGGAGATGAGTCAATGGGCCCATCAAGAGCTGGGCACATGGTTCACCTTGTTGAACGGCAACAAAAACCTGTCAGCTATTGGGGCAGCGTTTGGACACTATTACGAAGTGTCCAAAGAGCGTGCCCAATGCTTCCAAGACGCTGAGAAGGAGTTCCGGGCTCTCCTGGACAACCGAACATTGGTCACGAGCGTCGGACACCAAGATTTGATCCCCTATCTTGGTCGCGAAACCCTTACGTTCTCGCGTGAACCCGTTGCTCTCAACTTCTCTTGGCTCTTATCCATCAATGATGAGGGCGAAGTCGAGAGCCTAATCTCAGCGAAAGCCAATTTCCCCGCTTCCTGGCGGCGAACCGAAGGAGGGGATCAGCTTGCGAACGTTGGCGAGGCATTTGATATACTAGTCAAGGATAGAGGGGCGAAAGAGGCTATCCGTGTGGTTTGTAGATTAATCTTCCCAAGCTGAATGGAGGTTGAGCTTTCATTGGTATATACGCATGAAGATATGAGTAATGCAGCGAATTTAACGAATTCTTTCAGGCTGTTATATCCTATCCCATCGGTGGCTGGGGCCCACATTTCAGGGGTCTTGCCGAAAGTCCTTAACGAGAGGGAGGTTTGGGGGAAAGGTGGGGAAGCGGGCCGGGGTTTGAGGTTTTCCTTTCCTGCTTTTACCGCCACCCTAAATCGATATTTCTATATCATCCAGATATGTTCCTAGTGATCATAGCAGATCCCAAGTAACAGTCTTAGCAAATTTCAACGTCGGACGAGCATGAGCCACCGATTGGATAATACTCGCCGAATGCACATGCAATTGAGCTCCACTTGCGCCATCGACTGCCGTCTGAAGGCTATGGACTTTATTGGGAGATATTGCCCCAGTCTGATACACGCACGATATGTTTCGTTGTTGCACTGAAGAGAAGACATTCTCAAGAAACGATGCATTGACTCGAAATATGCACGTGGTCCATCTTGACGTGGATTTCCCAGGCAAATCTCTCTATACTTATTGTGCTCGTGTTTACATACTGGTTTGGCTTCTTTTATCAGAGCATGCTTCAGCATCGGCCCTTTTGGCTCCAGAATTGGTTCAGTCCGAAGTAATCCATTGTCAACACGTAGGAAGACTTATATTCCACTTTGTACCAGACTTGAAAGCTCGTGGCTCTCAGTATCCCAGAATAGTATTTGGGGCTCGTCCAGGAATGCTCGCGGCTACTGTGATGCAGAAATGGTCGCACTTAATTGCTCAATTTCCGGAAAATGTGATCATATTGTTATTGCAGCTCAGGATACACTTTGTATAATCGATATCCCACGCGAGGCGCCACGGACAGGATCAAACGCACTACCTATGTACTATCTTAGTACGCAGCCTCGTTCTAGCCTTACTTCCTCAAGTTGAAGAGTACTCGGCCCGGACTCTGAAGCGCACTTTAATGTTGAGACGACATCTAGCTATGACCTATTGTCCTTCCATTCCAGTTTCGATGGTTGTCCTATGTCTTCGCAATTCTGACCGTCGCTAAGTACACGGACCGACTTTATAGTGGGAATGGAGCATTGCGCATGCCGAACTCAATTGCCCAGAGTTCATCTCTGATCAATTCGATACCGACAACGCGGTCCACACCACCCATCAAGTCGATCATCTCTTCACTGCGCTCGCTTATCACTACGTGCATAGCGCCCAAAGCTACGAATGAACTTTACGATAGCGACTGTAAGAATGCCATCATAATCCTATGCAATCAAGTAGACAATGCGTTGCGCCGAAGCTGGTATTCAAGTCCCGTAACGCGTCTATCTGCACGTACTAGGGAGCTAGTAGGTCGCACTGATACTTGGGCAACGTCCGAAAGGGCAGTCCTAACATAGTTCCGACCATGTTTATCTTCTTAAATATCAGGCAACCAACAACCGCAAATACAGTAGGCGCAAGAAGCGATCTAGTTTGCTCCGTCTTATTGCACAAAAAAAGCCGTCTTCTCTTTTATTGGAAACACAACGCATGTATAACGCTGGAAGGTGCTTGGTAAAAATCTGCTATTGGCTCCTGACTCACCGACAACACTTACAAGCCCAAATAAAGAACTGCTGCAGACCTTATAAGCGCTGGAGTAGTTCGCGTACGAATCACATAATAATGTGTCCTGGCGAACTATGTTGAGTGAAGGCAAACAAGGCATACGGCACGGACGCACTTTTGTTGTTAGCGCTCTAAGCGTAACCATGAGGATCAGGCATCACACCAATCAACATAGAGCAAAACGGATTAGTCTTCGGCAAGAACGAAGGGAAGTGACTTAAATTGTCTGTCATAATTCTCGAGAATGAATTGCAAGCGAAAATGCAGGGCGGTGCTGGCTTGCGTTGGCCGTCACTTGGCTGGCACTAAATCACTGACAAAGTGTTTCGGCTCTACCGGCGTACAATTTTCCATACTGGTTGAATCATAAATGATCGAAATAGCCTTTGAATGCATCAGGCTTACCTTATTCTATTTTCGTAGTTGATGGGAGTGGTGCGGCCTAGTTCTCTAGCTGGCCGAGTCACTGCAGTATTGCCTTTGCTGTGATATCCCTGCTGATTACTCTGCCAGATAACCTCGACTGTAACCCGAGAACGGGCCTCCCGTTGAATAGCTTACCTGGGTGTCGTACCTGACCTTTGACGGCTGAGCCGCGCTGTCCTTTGTTCTTTTTCTCCTGACTTTGAACTCGCGTCAGCTGAGGACGCAGAAGATAGCTTGGTTGTATTAGGACTTCAAGGAGCTCCTACTAGTAAGCGGAAAAGGGCCGACCTTCACTCGATGGTTGTAGGGTAGCTTCTGCCTCACTGGCTCTGCTGCTCACGACGTGAACTCAGCTGCGCTGCGTCTGCCAACCACAGACTCTCGAAAAGGAAAGAATGGACCATAATGTTCATGTCTCTGCAATCGTCTGCGTTCTAGCGTCCACTGTTGGGATGCGTATCTCGTTCTGCCACCCACCCAAAGTCCTGATTAAATGTTTCAGCTCCGAAGCCTGCTAAGATGGTGACCATCTTACCGAGCAACATTTCTATCCAGTAACCAGTATCCCATGGGACGAACGACGGTGATCTCGCCTTTGGCCTGAGACCTCCATAGTCATCTTGACCGTTACCCCTGACCTTGTCTTGATCAATTTTGACGCGCTCGTGTCCAGCTTCCAACGGATCCAGTCTCACCTCATCAGCTACGAAGGCTCGGCTCGTTAGGTAGTTGCCGGTAAGCCAGTCATGACGGTTATGGCGCTCGATAGGTAGCTTCTACCGACACCAGTTATCCTAATTACTTCTTGAGGGGCCAGGCCCGGGACTCCCATCACGCGATGCGAAAGGGCAGGAGTCGACTCGACTGCATCCCCGTCCATGCTTGAATCCTCTTCCGTCGCTCGGTGATCAACCTGCATCCCCTATCCCGTTACCATATTGCCGGACAAGGTCCCCCAGGTCCAATAAAAGCCTTAGTGCTCTGGAGATTTTTCGTCCGTTCCAATGGTTCGTTGCTAAATCTGGCGTGCAAAATGAGGTCTTGTCAAATAAGATTTATTCAAATCATGTGCCTCTCATCCCTGGCAGAAAATCGCACCACTCACTGTACACCATGTCACATGTTGTAAATCATGTTGGCCCGGGATCGACAGGTTTACTTGACCAGCTCGAGTCTTCAACGGCTTCGAAACCCCCCTTACACAACAATTCACGTGGGAACGTTGCAATCTCTTGTCCCTTCACTGACGACGGTGTCCGCTACCCCTGCTCTCATAAGCATAAGGTATGATCCAATCGCCCTTTCTATACCTGAAGAGCCGCAGAGGAGCTGAATCCCCATGGTAGACTCTCCATGCTTGCTCCTGACGATCAATTTTGCATTGGGCCAAATGGTTCCGCTACCACCTCAGCTGATCTCATCCATGTCCCACACTTCCCTTGATGTCCACTAGATCTATAAATGTGGCATACCAATGGAGAAGCAATGTCGTTTGACCATCCCACGAGCAAGGTTCTATTTAACCAAAGGACTTCGGCTTCGGACGGCGCCAACCTCTTCATCAGGCTACATAAAGTGCCTTGCTTTCTAGTTCAGCTTCGACGTTGCAATCCTCAAGCACAATGGCGCTCTCACTGAATGGACAATCTTTCTCCTCCTACGAACTCCAGGTAGCCTGCGCTATAAGGCTCTACGTCAGCAATTCATCAGGTCACATAGTGGGCGACGAGATTATTGGTTTTATCATCAGTTACCGGCGACATGGCTTTGGGCAAGCGCCTGTCGATTGCCGCAACCTAGTTTGGACAGTCCAGCACAGCCACACTGACCAATGTCGCACATACTTCGCTGGTGTCGTCAATAACCGCGCTCATTGGGAGCATGAGGCGCGACAGCTTTACAACAACTGGCTGGGTGCAAGTTGCAAGGCTGTGCAGCGGTAAGTTGTGACGCCACTGCTCGCCTTGTCGTTCGCCAGTACAGAAAGCTAACCCACTCGCAGATTCAGCGCCCAACAACCGATTGGTGAATACCTCTGACCTTTCCATCGCCATACGAAATAAATCGGCAAGACATGAAAAAGCGAGACCCCTGGGAGCTCGTTCCTATCGAAAGAGCTGAGACGTCTGCAATGGAATTTTTGTCATAGTGGGTTAGGACAGGCAGGAGGGAAGTGGGTTTCCTTGCGGGCTCTCGCTGGTCGACCCTGCTAGTATCTACAAGCGTGATATTTAGTCTTGCGAAGTTTTGAAAGATGGTATAGTTCGTGAAAGTAATGAAGATGTCTTTCTTTAATTTGAAATCCGCGAATGCGTTACATATCGTACTGGCTTCTTGCGCGTGGGCAAAAAAGCCATCCTCATGCTAATTGAATCACATCACCAGCATGACATTCTCTAAAGCAAATTTCTTTGATGGCATGAATTCATAGTCCCTCTATACACAAAATCGGACTGGGAGCTAATAATTACGGAAGTAGCAACCAGCTATCAAGTTCTCTTTGGATACCCAAGGACGTTCCCCTCTTGATCTGAAAGCTTGGCCCGGCTTTAAGATGTAGAATGGCTGCAGACAATGCATCTCAAAAGCGCACATGTCAAAAAGAAACACTTGTTCAAATCGATTGGATGAGGTAAGCCATGGTCCAATGATTGGGATCCACATTTTCTGCGAGCCAGCAGCAGTTCGATTAGTGAGCAAGTATTGACCACGCATTAGCGCAAGCAGGGCTACCCAATGGCTTTTGAGTGTAAGGCATCATTGATTCATGACTGGTTTGTATCAGACGGGCATTATGGCTCAGTAACGGGATTCACAATATACACCGTACGTAGTGTATACTGCGAATGTTTGATTGGTACAATTGATGAGACTGGCACACTCGCAGGGTAGCTTTGTCGATGGGCTAATATCTTGTCTTCCCTATCCAGGACTAGCGTCTTTGCTAGGTCTTGGCACGCCTTACCATTTCAGGTAAACAGTCACCACCGTCGCCCAACCAGGTCAACACTAAACAACATTCCAATGCACGATATCACCTATTTGCGCGCCCCATTTTACATGTCAGTCATGCGTGATGGGTGACCTATGAAATGGTGGTGCATCAAGGGTCGAGGATATTACTGGCTACGATCTCCCAGCGCATACATCTCATGCATCTACCCCGCTTAGAGCTTCCCTGCCTCTATGGGAATCGGATGTAAACACCGCAAATCCAGTCTCCTAGATGTTATCCAGCCGGACGGGAAGCTCGAGGTTTACACAAGAACGTGATGGCCGCAGAAGTCTTTGCTTTCGCCTGGACTGCCACAAATTCACCGCGTTGACCCCTTACTAGGTCCTCAAGGCAGACCTGGCATTCTCAAAACGAAAACTCCGAGAATAGACATGAGTCATGATGGTAAATCTGAGAATCTCCGTTCGTGATACGGAGCGGATATCAGCTAATGGTCTAATCCATAAAGAAAAACGCACCTTGGCGACTACAATGTCATGGTTACTCGCAGATACCATCTCTCTTCGCACACTCCGGGCAACGAAAGCCGTTCGGGATCACCTGTGTGTGGGTGACTGGGATTGAGTGCTTCGGGGCCTTCTGCCTGATCTCAGAGCGGGGTGTATTGCATGGGTAATCATGCTGGTTTGGCGAACCATCTGCTAACTTTAGGGCCAAAAATATACCCGCAACAAAGTTCGGAGTGCTAGTCTACTGTCTTAATCTTCGGCTACCAATGATCATACTGAAGCTCCACCTACGAGCTCTCATGCTTGTGGAACAAAATCAATACCTTCCCCTAAATTGAGCTGATGATTTAGACTATCGGTGAGACATTGTTGATGTCTAGTCTGGAAGAGGCGGCTAAAGCTGCGGGAACTATGCTCGTGGCAGGCAAAAGGCGTGTGCCTTAATTTCCCTTGCCTGAAACGCCTTATTACTCTCTCCTCAGCCACGGACTAAGTGCTACCAAATCCAAACAGGATAGCTATCACCGTTTATAGTTGCTCTCGCCCAGAAGCTCATTGCCATTCTTGGATCATTTCATACTTCCCTCGGCCGGCAATATTTATACCAGGCCGTTTTTACTGGAGGCTTTGCGGATGGCCCGGCCATAGTTCGTAGCCTGATCCGACCTGCCTCGTGTCTCCTGCACATTCAGGGCTTTGCATGCCTTTACTGGCCAGAGATGCTTGAACCGGCAGACTAGTGCTGGCTATTCTGGTTCGTACCTGAGCAACAAGGACCCTGAGACGCCCGAGCACGACCCCGAAGCTTGTGACGGATATGGCCAAGTGTGTGGGCCCCTATCCGGTCCCTTGTTGCCTCCTGTTTTCCCGTGTGCGGTACATTGGCTCAGCCTCATTGTCCCCTTTGCTTTACTTCTCGGCCAGTTGTTTGCTTGGACCTGCAAAGCTAAGAAGGGCTAAGGATAGCACCAATAGACTGGGATGCTTCTGGGTTCCGATAAGCCAGCCAAACATCAAAGAACATTCCTCCAATGTCCCTTCATTTTTCTCACCTCCATGGCTCTTCAGGTATTTCAGCCGTTGCTGAATTTGGGGTCACCTGATTTCAAAGCCATGCGGATGAGCCGCACCATATTTTCCGCATCCAGGCCTGCAACTTGAGCCAATAGGACATCATGTGGTCGTCTCCTGCACTTTCCCATAGTACGAGGGACAGGTAAGTCCGACAGCGGCTATATCTCTATCGAGAAGATCCTCTCCTATACCAATCATTTTTCCATAGCCGTCCTGCTGCCTTGTGAAGACGGACGCTCCGCTTTGAGTCTTATGGGTAGGCATAACTGTATTCATCTTCTTCCACATAATTTCGGACGCTTCTATGACCTGAGCGTATCATTACTACCGTCAGATAGCTTGCTGGACCCTACAAGTCCTCGGGGTCCCCGATATGCAAGGATTCAAGCAACATCATCTCGACAGCTTCAACCGTTCGCTTCCAACCCCAGCTAAATCGACCACTTCCTTCCAGCAGCACTGAGTGATCCAATTGTTCGAATAGATGACCATAGCCATCTTCCAGAGGATAATCTTCTGTCGCAAGTGTAATGGATCCTTGCAGCTATACGAGGCATGTGCCCCTGGCTGAGTCTTCGACTCCCAACCTACCACACAACCAGACTTGCATGGTACTCCATACTTCCTGTCATTTCGGTCGGATGACTGGATCAGCCCATGGGACGATTGGCAAAGCTGTGATACAACACCTTTTAGAGCTTCGATGGATTGGCTGTCACCAGCGGATTCCAATTGCAGCCCACCCATAGTCCCTTTTATTAGGAATTCTGCGATATCCAATGATTGAAAGCAAACGTCCAAAGTCTCAGAGAAGCCTCCATTTGGCCATCACATGCAACCCCCTTTTGCTCTTCCCAGCTTCCTTGAGCCTCAGGCCATCTGTGGTTCTCCGGAAATATAAAGAAGTCCAATGTAACCCTTCAGCTCCGACAGTGCCTCAATTTGATATTCATCAGACACAAATCAGACGTCCATTGAACGCTCATATCACGCCTATCCGATATCATTCGACGCTATGGCATCCACTCAGCTCCAATTTGGCCACCAATCTTACTCTCCTCGCGAGCTCGAGATTGTCTGCGCCCTTAAGATCTGGTTACGCAAGTCCGACGAAACCATTGGTACAATCCTCGGTGCGAGGCGATATGGCATAGGAGGACGACCCGTCCATTGTGCCGGTCTTTTCGCTTTCCTTCAGAGAAATTCCCATGCAGTCTATCGTCGTGTATCCAATGATGGCGCCCGTTGGGAACCAGAGGCCCAGCGAATCTATCAAGACTGGATGGGCTCGGTAAGCCAGATGGCCCAGAGGTATGGCGCGAGTTGTTCATAACAAGTTCATTAAGGTAGCATGCTGACTGTGGTGACAGCCTTCACCGACGAGGCCAACTCCATGATCGCATTTGACCAGGATAGAGGCCGCATGCCCTGCAATCGGCATTGAGGAAGAGCTTGAAGCTATAGTGCTTTTCCGTGGACCGGAACGAGCGTTGGAAATGCTATTCGCACTCATTTCAATGGTCATATCTTTCTTTCGTGACCTCGCTGGCCCGAGTGTCGCCGTGGATAGCGTTATCGTTGTTCATAAGCTAGAAGCTTTAGGTAATTTCCAAAGCAGCAAAACCCTTGTTCGACATCGTTTGAACAACCAACAATGTATAATGTGAATGCTGCCGTACCGTAACGACAGACTCGGTTCTTCATTGCCACTAAAATCTTGAATTCCACTCCTATTTATCAGAGCAAGCCAATCGATTACATGTTTGCCTCGAAGTCTAGCCGCGAAGATGAAGCGGCTCCAGGAGTCCGTGAACAGTGACAATTACTTGCTTGCGAATTGTGACGTCTATATCCGCCTCTCATTGGCCAAGTCACCCTTTTCCCGTTAGCGTTATGTATTGCCAACACACTCTATCACCATTCGCTCACACACCCGGAATCTGAGCAGCAAGCCTACGGATATTGGTCTACTAAGCGATTAAGGCGATTCTCGATCGCGATCAACGGAGCAATGAAAACGGCCCCAAAGTGGAATCCTTCTCGCTTTCGGATCGAACATGGGAGCGAAGCAGAGCCGCAAATACTTTCTAACAGGTCTCGAGCCACCAAGCTATTGAACTTTCGTGACTAGAGAATAGGAGCCGTAACTTTAATTCCACAATTGCACGCCCCGTTTATGTTAGTATCACTTTGATGCTAACACATGAGACTTGCTGCAGATCGTCCCACTTTGGTGTTGCCCGCGCTGACCGCTACTTAGGCAACTACAAATCCAATGGCTAAGGTTCAAAATGGGTGTTGGCCGAGATCTAGAAGCCAACATCACCTTTCTGTTGCCTCACCCATCATTCCAATTTTCATTTGGCTCATTACCAGTAACCGGTGTCTTGGGTCAAGCCAGGCCAAATTACAGCATCTTCCAAAGAATCAAATCATCCCCGCTGTCGGCGGCGTCTGAATTATCCAATGAGAATGCTGCCCATATATGGACATGTTGCAGGTACAAAATACTGGTCTTACCCAAGGGTCTCAAACATATTGGCATGTTTCTTAAATCCTAGCAAGTACTGATGCAACCATGATATAACAATATCTTCCCAGCACGGCCAAGTCCACACACAAAGTGCTGACATGAGACATAGATTGGGAAATAGAAACGCATTTGCGCAGATCCCAATGTGACCCAGATATTTTATTAGTACCTGGCGCCGCTTCTCATGGATTCACATGGATCTTCAATTCCTCGCATTGCTTGAAAGATGGTCTTTGAAGTGTATCATGTTGGTATTATGCGTTTCGCGTGTTCAACCGGGGTACAACTCGGAATGGTTGCATTATCCTGCCAGATGTCTTCACACCACCTTCATCAATCCTTGCGCATCGTCAGGCATCCTCACGCTGTTTTCAGAATGGAAAGATTGATCGCCTCTACTGCAAACATAGGGCACGGGTGTAGCACAACTACTGTGAATTGAGTTGGTTACGTCACATCCCACATAGTTCTTTCAGTCTTGACCCTTCTAGAATATCCGAACCTGCCCGGTCGACCGACTCCTAGTCAACATATGCAACCCACCCGAGTTGATGTTGGGTCAGACTCTCCTGGAACTAGCAAAATATGTGTCTACCGACTTCTTATAGTCCACCGAATTCGTAGGACCGCATAAACCCATGTTGTCTAGCTACAAATACGGGACAAAGCACTGGTAGACTCACTTATTTGGCTTTATGCTTTTCCCGTCGCTACCTTCGATCCACGCTTCAACAAACGCACCCACCCACGATGTCGATTTGCATCAATAATCAGGCCTACTCTTTGGACGAGCTTCATCTCGCCGTCGCTGTACATCTCTATCTGCACCTCTCAGATGAAACAATAGGTAGCATCATCGCCACCGGACGCACAGGATACGGCTCACAGCCGGTTGCCTGCAACAGCCTTACTACCACCCTACAAAACAGCTCGCATACAGCCCAACGGGGAATGTACACCGCTGTTTGTAGTAACCAGACCTATTGGGAGGCCAGAGCGCGAGAAGTCTATCACAGATGGATGGGCGGATACAGTCAGATTGTTAAGAGGTATGTTGGAGGTAATCTAGAATGGGAGCATTGGCAATCTAATACATTATGTAGACTCAGTGCTCGAGGTGTTATTGGAGAATATTTAGACACAAGGCGTGGTTGAATACATGATGGTAGACGTTCAGGCATATAGCTCTCGCGGCCAGCTAGGGCGTATAGAATAGACGCATAGGCCGTGGGCAGGTCGAAAGGGAATGCGTTAGAGCTTTGTATTATTATTAAGATACATGAAGGGGTGATGGAGCCCATTGCACACTCGATTCGCACAACGTCCAAAGAATACAATTTTGCCCAGTGTCTAGAGCGATACTTCATTAGTTCAATCGAATATAGTACTCTATTACCGGTATTGATCAAATTTGCAAGACCGTTACCTCTCTTAGTCTCTCACTGCGCCGTTCATGCACGTGATCACATTGAGAGCTCGGATCGGGCCCGAGACTTCCGACGCGTCACACTTCCAACTTCGTCTCATATTCCGTAAATTATATATGATCTTCTCGAGCAGTGCCATAGGACTTAGGAAAGTCCGCTACTACTAGCCCTTGTTGTGCGTATCCGTCAACGACTTGGTGGAGAATGGTGGTATTTGACATTTATCATCAGCATATTTGCCATCCCAGCGTCTTTTACAAGTATTGTTTGACACTTATAGGTGTTAAACCCTCAGGTATTAGGAGCCCTATTCCCGTCCAGCTCCTTACGCTAAGACAATGCAATCTTTTGCAACAGGTGAGTTAGGTATAGCACTCGGCTGTAGATACACATTTGCAATAAGTGTAACGCAACAGGTGATGAAACGCGTCTCTAAACCAGGTCTTTCGTCATCTGTTCCTGTTCTGCTCCTTCGAGACTTTTCAACGTGTCCGTGAGCAAAGCGTTAGCCTTTTGATTCTCTGATAATGTCCATACATGTTGGAATGGTGTCAGATTGAGTATTCGTTCGCGTTCGATAAAAAGAAGAACAAGTATAGAGGGGAGAGCGCCGGAATGTTGTGGGTAACATTTAGCTCGTCCTTAATCTGGCTTACTTGTCACCAGCACCTGACATACGCTCGCCCAGTACCTAGTGTGCAGTAATTGAGGGGCCTTTCGACTGCGTTCCTGAGATTCGGCAAGAGTACTCAAGAGAGATGCTCGGTCGTTGAGAGAGTGGCGCAGCGGACGTCTGAAGAGGTTGAGATAAACTTTGAACGTAATGTGGGCGCGGCCCGTCTTAGGACGCTATGGAATGTTCCAGGTTCCTTGCATGGGTAACCAAGACTGCCACCTGCAAAAGTCCAGAGCTGACTCGTGAGGCTGGGGCCTGGGGATTCAACCGAACGCACCATGGTGCGTAGTTACAACCCTTTCATTGCCTTCTACACCATTCCAGGCGCTTGGTTCCGTGTCTGACGCTGACCATCTGTCCCCCAATGATCCTGGAGGGAGAGCAAAGCCAAAATGTGCATACTCAACAGGATCTAGATTTTCGATTGTTTGGTCAAACCCTGGCTCATTCGAGCCACATGGATCATTACGAGCGTATCGTTGTCGCAGCGACATGCTTACACAGCCCCAGTGACGGCCCCGGCGTCCAAGCGGGAGACAGGGTTGAAAGGTTAGGGGTAAAGCTAAGATCTGAGCGGCTTATAAGCGAAACCTACGAAGTAGGATTCGTAAGGGTTGGGAAAACTTGTCCCTGTATTCAAACAAGGTAACAGTGGCCGAAGAGCTTTACCTTATTCGATCCGCCTTGGTATGCTGTTCGCTCTTGTAACGCAAAGCTCGGGTCTGATTGGCCAAGCGCCACACTTTTGTTTTGAGGCAGTGCTGTGCTCGCCACCTGCCCAGGGATTGGTCATGACGAGGCAAAATTTGATTCATTGTTGAGCTCAGTAATCTCATACGCTTACCAGTCAGGAGTGCAACACTGGTAAAGAGATCTTCAGCAAGTAGCTAGTACCTGATTCCGAAAAGGCAGGCCTTTAGAAGGTCATATTCAAAGGTTTCGATATACCTTGATCCTGCGCCGCGAGATTGACAACGTCATGCGTAAGCGGTACTTGGTGAGAGAGCTCAGGCATATGGACAGTTCGGCAAGCATAATCACTATGAGAGGACCCGCTACCGTTTGGGAGGCGTCGTGATACCTGTATATCTTTACAGCCGGAGTTACTCAACACTACATTGTCTATTCATATAAGTGTGTGGACTCCGTTCTTATGGGGTGTAATAATTCCAAGAGGAGAATATTGGCCTTGTACACAATATGCGTACCCCTTAATTTTCGGCTGAGGGCACGCGTGAACCATTGACCCCGTCGAGAGGTTTAGAGCACATGGCTAGACAGCGCTAGGTTTGAAAGGAAACGCAGCAGGTACCTCCAGACATGTTTCAAATGCTGATATTTGCCTCGAAAACCCTTGTTGTGGTAAGATGATACTGTGATTACGTGTCCGAACCGTCGTAGTGCTTTGCGGGTAGAATGTTAAGGCGCTAGTTGATCACGTGACCAAGCATGCGTACCGCGTTTCAGGCGCGTCAAATCTTGCAACCAGGCTCTAATTCAGAGAACTTTTATCTGCAACAGTTCCATGTAACTTAAGTACAGAGGCGATTTGTAAGACCTGTGGGGCTTTGAAAGCGTATTCCATATGATGCCTCATGCTGATCCTGAAATGCATGTCGGGAATGAAACATCGACGAAAGAAAGAGGCTAGGGATGGAATATCGGAACAACGTCCCCAAGAGCGTGCTAAAGGAAAGATTAAAAAGTTAATCACTACGCAAAAGTTGCTTACAACCTCCTCATACCTGACTGGTGGCTAGGCGACCAGGCAAAGCTATTCTAAGCGTCACGTCTCAACTGCAGCAATTCAAAGTTTGTATTACCCGCACAAACTATTTTCTGGTCAGTCAGTGTCAAATTACTTTCAGGTACATTGCCCATGAATACGGGTCGCGCCAAATACATGCGCCTAGAGGCATTGCTATCCCTGCATCCGCGGTGCCAAAGTCGCCAAAGTCGCGCTGTTGAGTAGGGGATCCCTGAATAATGTATAAGAAATGAGCTACTCTCTTGAGGTCTGGGGAGATCCTCTTGAGAATAAGCAATAGCTACTATGACAATGTCTCAGCATGCGCTCTTCATGTTAGCGCCCATTCTTACCTTATTGGTGCTCGCTTGGGAAATTTCAGCTTCCAACGACACTGGCGTACCACTGATTTCGGGGAATGGCACCATGAATACGGATTCGTATTTCATACCCTCATCATTCTGAAAGGCGACATCTATGCTAACTCGGTTTGAGTTATGCGATTCCACATTCCGACCCACCCACAACACTTCTCTTCCTCGCAGGCACTCCACCTCTAATTCTGTCGGAACTTGCACTGCTCGCTATCGTCGAGTGTATGCAACCCGTTTGTAGCTACAACGACATAGAATTTCCCATTTCTAGCACCTTTGACTATGCTGGGGTCCGGATCATCTTAAAGAATTATACGGGCCGCGGCCGCAGAACCATAACATATCATGACGCTTGCACGGCATTAAGAGGCTTGGCGGAGTACATGGTCCTCCAAGATAGATATTGGATGTTCATCTTCGATATCTATATAGATGGTGTTGACGCTGGGGGTGGCAGGCTGCGAACGACGCCAGAGCCAGCATCCGCTTCAGACGTTGAGACGGCATAAAGATATTGTTATGACATGGTACAGAATCATCCCCATGGATATCCAAATCTGGATTGGAGGTCATCATACTATGACATGGTATAGAATCATCACCATGAATATCAGAAACCGAATGGGAGGCCATCAAATGTGAAGATAGGCCCCATGCTGTATCCCCATCGTTTGCTTAAGTTCTTCACATTAGGCATGCCTTACAACGAAGCGCATATTCATAGGCTGCAAACAATGTAGGTTGTTGTTCTACCGAATGGTCGGTGAATTGGATGCCTGATATGAATGGAGGCCGCCGTAATTGACCACACAACATCACTGCAGATACAGAACCAAAGTCATTCATCGATAACGAACCTCTCGCCAGTTATCGTAGCCCTCTTGACCAACTCTCCTGGTCCCTTTGGCGTGATAGTGCCCCCTAACATCTACAGAAACGGTACGTCAACCCAAGAAGCCATGAAAACCCATGTACGATACTCAGCGGCCAACACACTATCCATTCTCCACTTATTTAGTGGCAACTCCCACTCGATTTGCGCTACCAGCACAAGAATCGAGTTTGCCAGCCGCTGTACAATGATCGTTATGGTGTCAAGCACAGCTTCATATCACCCTTTGACTTGGCCACCTCCGCAATTGCAGGCGGGAGACCGGTGTCGATTTGCTTGGAATGGGCGTCGGATTCACCATCAAGGGGGCTTGCGAGGATGGAAGTGCGAGGGTCATAAATGTCCTACATTCGGATTGTTAGATGTGGCCCTAATTGAACTTATATCTTCTGCCACCCTGCCCCAAATGTGCGTCCTCTGCAAACCAAGTTTCCCGACGTGACTTTTCGCCACCCAAGTTCCCTCCTCGCCACATCATCATCACGTTTCGATGTCGGCACTAACCTTTCTGGGGTTCTTGAGACTTACACCTTGGGATGTCGAGAAGGTTTTTTATTCTCACGCTAGCGTTTTTAAAATACATATCTCCTCGTGAGTACTGGATTTTGAGGTGGCGAATATTTTGAAGCTCTTGGCAAAATCTTGGTGTAGTTGTTGAAGAATGTTGTCACAACACATTTTCGAGAATCACAACCATCCCATGCTGCGCATTGTCCTTCTGTGTTTTTTACTCTATACCTCTACAATAGTTAATGTTATAAGTCTGATCTGTTAAATTACATCTATATATACTTATTCCACTCAACTAACCCTCCTTCCCTATCCGGGACCACCGCCATCCCCACAACGGCGACAGCTTCGGCATAGACTACGCATCAAAGCATCAAGGACGACCCTGAAACGTGCTTGCTGAAGGACCAGGTTTTAGATGCACGAAAAACAACAAGCGTGCGAAGAAAATATTGGGAACAGATGGATGTAATTGAGGCGACTGGTCAGGATTGGGAAAGATGAGAAGTACCTAGGAACGGGGCTATAATATGGATGCGAGGAGGCGATGTTACGCTTGCTCGAAACCACTTGGCGCATGTGCACAGTGCATAATGTTTCGTGACTCGATCTGCATGCAAATTTTGACCGTCAGAATGGCGTATCTTCCGATTGGATGATCTTAGGCTTTGCAGACGCTCATTCACTAATGTCAAATTACGAGCTGCAATTCGCCACCACTACTGCAAGGCTGTGCTCCCGGGTCCCGTCGGACTCGGGATCCTACGTCCTTCCTCGACCATGACCTCTTTTACCCTCATTCTGCAACTCCTTCACCTGCTTTCTAGTAATTAAGTAGAATATCTCCACTCCTAGTTTCGTCATTCCACTGTACAAAGCTTCCATAATCAACCTCCTCTCATCGTGCGACAGTTCAAATCCAGCCTAAAGATGGCACAAGAGAGAACAGACGCGGCTGGCTCGACGGTAACAGCAGCCGTCTCTCAAGAAGGAGGGGATACTGAGGCAATTGGCGACCATCGTGTACACAATGAGAAGCTTGAGCCCCCTAGACCGATCGGCGGGTGGAAGTGGGGACTCGCAGGTAATCAACACAGCAACATGACTGCCTATTCTCATAACAGTGACCGTGCTGAGCCAAGCACAGTTGCTGGCATTCTTTCTAGTACTTTCTTCTTCGCCCTCGACCAAACCATCGTTGCAGACATCATACCAGATATTGTGGAGCACTTTGGTGCTGTGGAAAAGTTACCTTGGGTGTCAGTAACCTTGCTCCTCGCATCAGCAGGTACCATTAATTTCTGGTAGGGTTTTCTCAGCCAGTTCCGTTTGATCAGTCCTAACATTACCCACAGGGCCAAGATGTACGGTCAATTCGACCCAAAATGGCTCTATGTCCTGTGCGTCTTGGGTTTCGAAATTGGCTCTGCGGTTTGTGGCGCCGCTCCTTCGATGAACGCTCTAATCATAGGTCGTGCCATCGCGGGTCTTGGTGGAGGTGGAATGTACCTGGGAGTTGTAACGCTCCTCTCTATTTTCACCACACCAGCGGAGCGACCTGCTTATTTTGCAATGCTTGGAGCAACATTTGGCCTTAGCACAGTGTGAGTCGCACACCAAAAGTCATCAAGTGGTACTGACACTGCAGCAATAGACTCGGACCTATCATTGGTGGTGCCTTCGCTGATAGCAGCGCTACCTGGCGTTGGGCTTTCTACATCAACCTATGCATTGGCGGGATTTTCGCTCCGGTATACTTCCTATATCTGCCATCCCGGGACCCTCGCCCTGGTGCAACTTTCAAGCAAAGAGTTGTGGAAATCGACGCTGTCGGCACTCTTCTCCAAATTGGAGCCTTTTGTTCGGGAATCATGGCCATCTCTTTCGGCGGCGTCTTATATGATTGGGACAGTGCCCGGATTATCGGTCTATTCGTCTGTTCAGGCGCATGTTTCGTTTTGCTCGGTCTACAACAAGAGTTCACCATCCTTACTACTGTCCAACGCCGAGTGTTCCCTGTCCAGTACGTGCGCAGCAAAGAAATGGTCATCCTGTTCTCTCAGATAGCAGCAGGCAGCGCGAACACTTTTACCGCGATATACTTCATCCCGCTTTACTTCCAGTTCGTCCAGAGCGACCAAGCCTTGAAATCTGGTGTCCGACTTCTTCCATTTATCGTACCATTCGTCTTCGCCACTATGTTAAATGGTGCCAGCATGGAGAAGCTCAAATATTACATGCCGTGGTTTTTGGTAGGGGGACTTCTCGTCATCGTCTCAAACGCCATGCTCTACCGCATCACCATAGCCGTTAGTACGGGCTACATCTACGGAGCTCTTGTTGTTGGAGGTATCGGCACAGGTCTTTTCGTCTATGCACCCTTCGCCATTGCACAGTGGCTTGTGCCTCCTGAAGAGATCCCCCTAGCGGTTGGATTCATCAGCTGCGCACAAGTAGCCGGTGTGACGATCTCTCTCGCCGTTGCGAATGCTGTGTTTCTCAACTTGGCGGAAGATTCGATCACTCATATCGTTCCAGGTGTACCCAAGTCAGATGTTCAGGCTGCTATCTCTGGGATCAAAGGCTCTTTCTTGAAGACTTTACAGCCGACTATGCAGGCAAAGGTGTTAGAGGCAATCGTTCATGCTATTCAGCGGGTTTTTCTTCTTGGCATTGTTGCAGGAGCTCTTGCCGTCATCCTGGCCATATTTATGAATCGTGGGGCGATCGATCTGAACCAGCAGCAAGCACTAAGCGGATCCAAGACGTCTCAGGTCAAAGAGTCGGTGCAAGGGGACTCGGAGAAGGGTGTCGAAGGAAATGAATGTTAAGATATTTGATGGAGCTTTTTCTGCCTCCTTATCTTTCCCATTGGCCCGTGGTCAAGTCATTTTGACCCGCTAATGGGCAGCAGAAGGTCACAATGGAAGCCAAGTTAGATTGCACATAGATACGTGGTGTTTAACTTGCTTGAGTACTGTAGAATACTGACGGTTTGCCGTTGAAATGGAAAATCGATAGGCATTCCCAGAGCTAGCCCGGGAGCCATCTTGGTTGAAGACTTAGGACTCTCGAGAGGGGTTGTAGTGGCTCCGTTCGGGCATCGATGGGGGTACCTGTGGCCCCCACAGCGAGCTAGGAAGGCGCTCCGTCTTCACGCTGGGCTCCCCCAAATTAGACTCCTAAGGGGATGCGCCCGGGCCGGGAATGCCCTAAGAAACCAGGACTAGCCAGCACAAGGATCGTTCATACAAACGAATTCGAAAGTAGCCATTGTATCCTCGTAACGTTACGACCACCTCCGAGAGCCTAAGGTATAGGATGCCTGTTTCCGTCAAGGAAGTGTCTCCAAAGCGCATTTATAAATGGCTGTATCTGGTATCGCACTGTAAAGCGAATTCGTATACTATTCGCTCATCTACAACCTATGCTAATGGGCCAGTCTCAAAGCTCTAAATCGCGCGCTTCCACTCAACGTACCTTTCTGTGCCAGTGTGGCCAGATGCAAATCGAACATCGAACTCCCGCTGCGTTGCATTCTCCCTGAGTCGCATAGGCCATGGGTGGACGATCGTGTTCTCGGATTCCATAGTCAGTCCGGTGGCCTTGCTGATCTCATCCAAGTGACATTCGCGTTTGAAGCGGTCAAATAAGTCATCGACATTCCGAAAGAGAACTTCCGCACTCAAGAACCTTACCAGGTCTGGGCAATGCCCACTGCCAGGCTGTACCATATCTCGGGTCATTGGTATGTTCATTGGTATGTATGAGCACACACGTGCCATATAAGAACGTGTTGAGTCCAGAACTTCATGCGAAGAATGCATTTCATGAAATGCATTGAGAAATAGTGCCACAATAGTTGCATTAGGATTTTGGCTTTTGGATTTGAGCAACGGGCCAAAAGTGCCGAGGGTAATCCCAGGCCCAAGATAGGCACGGTCCGTAATGTTCGAGACCTGCAAAGACTTAGTAACCTAATCTAAATGTGCTAGCGAAGTGACCATAGGATACTGCCTCTCTCAGGTGCTTTTCGTGGATAATGACCTAGACTAACAAGTATATACGCGAAACATGAAACCAATTTTGGGACTCTTACCTCAATACGATCAAATGAGCACTGGTCCATCCCGTCACGCTTGATGATGCTAGGAAGCTTTCGCGCGTCAACTTGAAAAAGTTGAATGCTCACTTTGAGTCTGCCCATTCGGCGGCAGAATAGCCCGAGAACGTCTTGGAGGTAGAATAACAGACTTCCATACATGTCATTCTTCGCAGGTGGTGCCTTATCAATGATCTCGTCGATCGGCCAGCCTTCAAGAGGATCCGCTTGGTCTTCCATAGGCCACGAAGTCGTCGTTTGGTAAAACGTCCTTCCCCTTAATCAGCTTACACGCATGTTGCGCCCTTACCATTGCAGACTTACGGGTTAGGGCTATCAAACTCTTGACGAGATGATCCGAAGGGTAACAACATCCCGTCATTTCGGAACTTCACCGAGCAGACACGCCATGCAGGCGGCTTAGAAAGTAGCGTACGCTCTAGATAGTCTTTCCTCTCCGGCGCCAGTGTCGTTGATAAACGGATGACCTGGGCTTGAGCCACCGACAGACCATAAGGAATCTCAAAATATGGGAGAAGATGGTCCCACTGTTCTTTCGTGAGAACCAGACGCAAGGATCGCGTACCATATGTCCATGTTTTAGATCGTATTGATTGAGCAGGCTTCGCCTGGATCTTGTTACAAACCTCTTGGATAAGTGGTAGTATGCTGTCTCGAAGGGATCGAAGCATTTGGGCGGGCACTAAAGCGGAATACCACATGTGGAGCATCATTGGCGTCGCTTCTTCGGGACTGAAATGTAGTGCTATCAAAAGGAGGATCGCATTTCGGGCTACGATGTCCGAGTCCTTATCATTGACCACAACCTCGCAATGTCCAGCGTAATTTTCCGGGAGTCCTATCAGTGACTTGACTATGTTCCTTATATCCCCAGACGCTGTGGCGATATCAGTGATCTGTAAAGCCTGATAAGATGATCCTCACCTGCAAAGAGTAGACGGAGATCTCCAGCAAAATTGACTCCTTCGTTTTGCTGAAGTTTGATAATGTCTAGAGCGGGTACATTACCCCACAAGTACTTGTTCCTGCCGTGTGAAGCATATTTTATGAGTGGGCCCTCATCACCATCAATGAATGCTGGTCGCCGGTTCTCCACATCCCACGACGGCCTCCATGAGGCTTTGATTAGCGAAGATTTGCAGTCGCTCTTGTGCACGTACCAGTGAGCTCGCTGACAATCTTTACCGCAGTACTGTCACATACTAATGTCAGCAAGAAGAGAGCAAATAGAGGATGGACCAACCTGAACCAAGAAACAGCCTTTGCATACATTCGGGGCCGCTTCCAAACATTGAGATCTCCCATTACTGGAGGCACGCTCTGTGTTGGCGCAATGATGCATGATTATTAGATAAGGAGACGTCATTGTGAAGGTGTTGGTGAGAGAGGAATTACTTAACACGCTTGCAGAAGTCTGGTGCGGGCAATTAGCATGGTAATGTAAGAATCACCACGTGTATCATGCTACGATACAGGTGGCAAAAGGTCCGTCCTATTTTGGCTACGTTAGCATTTCTACGACTATCATTTCTCAGATATGGATCGTAAGAGTGGTGTTAATTACCGCTATCGTTTTAAACAGCCTGTGTGGCAACATTCACTAGGTAGTTGGGGTGGGAAGGCACATTAACACAAGTACAAATGCCAACACTGATTCAGTCAAGTGAGCACGTGATTGAAAGAGTGAGGCCTTTCCACGTATTGTCCCACCTAGCCTGCATAGCCCGAAACTCATGACAACATCTCCAAACAATGGCCCAGAAGAGCAAGCATCACCAGCATCGTCCGAATGAACCGGGCAAGCAGAGTTACATTTCGATAACTGCCACAACGACGACAGAGCAAATGATAGTGAAAGAAGAGTATGATCAGAAGATGAGTGGTAGAGACTGTAATGCGAGGGACGCGCTGGCAAAGATTTCGTCTTTAATTCTTGAACGAAAGTTTCCTCGGCTACAGAGAGGCGGACGGCGGCTATGTCAGCGCATTTTGTAGAGGAAGCCTACCCTAGGGCTTCTTACGAAGGCGGGAAGTCCGCAGGTTTGCATTCATAGAAGACAACGGCTCATTGTCGCTGTTATGGTGGTCAAGCCCCCAACACAAATCGCGGAATCATGATGGCTCTGTGTGAAATGACAGACGATTATCACGCTCTTCTTGGGGTCCCACAGACCGCTAGCCATGAGATGATTAGGACATTTTACAAACTCATCTTTCAATATCATATACCGCAACACAATTCGGCTCTATAAGTATGTACTCATCATAGAGTGCCCCATTTCCATAGGCAGTCGTTATACAAAGGACAGCAGAGAGTATTCTTGCCATTGAAAGAATGCCTTGTGAGGGCGAAACTGTGTTTGAAGACACTACCATCATTGGCACATTCTTTAGGTCAGCTCTATGCTGCAGACATGTCTTGAAGTAGCGGCAGTTTTTGTGCCAGAACCTTTACTAAAAAACTTTTCGCCAATCTCGGATTTAGGTGGTATTGGCACTGGAGTTAAGGAGGTCGATTACCGCTAAATGACGTAACTGCCGAATTTATTGATACGAAGTACGACACTCAGTCCCATTGTGAACTTCTCGAATATTATATCGAAGCCCAATTGATTGAGCAGGTCAATTACTCCTAGGAATAACCACCGAGTATATCAAACATATCATCATGCGCGTGCTACTTACAGGTAAGAGCCATCACCTCTTCCATCGGACGACGCTCGGCTCTAATTCTGTTTAACAACAGGTGGCAGTGGCTTCATAGCCGCTCATGTCCTCGATGTTCTTCTTGAACGTGGTCACTCCGTCGTCACAACCGTTAGATCTTCCGAAAAGGGTCAAAGTATCCTCAAAAATCACCCGGACGTGCCCAAAGCCAAGCTCGACTTCGTCATAGTGGAGGACATCGCCAAACCTGGTGCGTTCGACAAAGCCATTGTATCAGACCCACCTATTGAGACTGTTATTCATACCGCCTCGCCCTTCCACTTCAATGTGACAGACCCACAGAAAGAGCTTCTCGATCCAGCAGTAATTGGAACAACGGGCATTTTGAAGTCAATCAAACAACACGCCCCTACTGTCAAACGAGTGGTAAGTACCCCCAGATATAGATCTGAAGGGCTTGGCTAATTGACTGCTAGGTGATCACTTCATCCTTTGCCTCCATAATCGATTCCTCCAAAGGCAACAGACCCGGCTATGAATACTCCGAGAAAGATTGGGACCCTGTTACCCAAGAAGAAGCCGTACAAAATCCCGTGCTGGGCTATCGTGCCTCTAAGACATTCGCCGAAAAAGCTTCATGGGAGTTCTTGGAGAATGAAAAGCCAAATTTCACCATCGCTACAATGTGCCCTCCGCTAGTGCTCGGTCCAATTGTACACTACCTACAAAACCTTGACAACCTGAATACGTCAAACCAGAGAATCGCTGCTATTATGACCGGCAAAGCTAAAGAGCAAATACCACCTACCGGCACCTTCATATGGGTTGACGTGCGCGATCTCGCCCTGGCTCATGTTAAGGCCGCCGAGTTGCCCGAGGCAGCCAATAAGAGATTTTTTGTCACTGCTGGCTATTTTAGTAATGAAGAGATCGCAGATATTGTTAGGGAGAAGTACCCAGAATTGAAAGACAAGGTGCCTGCAAAAGGTACTAAAGGAGGCGAATATCCTTCGGAGGGCATTTTTAAATATAACAACTCAAGGACCAAGGAAGTGCTGGGTATTGAGTTTAGGAGTCTTGAGGAGAGTATCGTTGATACAGTAAAGAGCTTGCGGGCGGTGGGGGCTTGAGGTGCGTTCGACATATTGCCAGTTATTTTACATGCTTTACGCCCGCAAAAATATATATAACAAAATAGACCATAGAAGAGCCGAATATGGAAGTGATCCATGATTGAAAGTTGTGGATCTTGAGAATCACTGTTCTTGGCATAGCTGATTCAGTGCCTCATGATGTTTCTTGCGAGATATGAATGGCGTTCTCCAACGAGCTTCACCAAACACACACCTGCGTACTTGCTGATTATTCTTCCAAAGCAGAACACATTGCTCTAAAGCGTCGAAATGTTATTCAACCTCATGATCATGAGCTGGAAGGGTCTATTTACATATGACTTTTACACCACCCGCTTACTCCAAGGCGCTACATAAGGTTCCGTACGACCACATATTAGCTTCCCACGCCCTACGTCCCAATCAATTGTTTTCGGCTCATACAACACCACACAAACTGCACGTTAATCTTTAAAGCTCCCGAGGGGAAATATGCAAAGCCCAAATCCCAGACCAATCGTTCGCCGCCACAGTGAGCGGATATGCAGCCCGCTTTGTCATCTCAACTGAGGGGTACCGACATCCCAGAATCGTGACCACCTTCTTTCACAAGTCCATACCTACAAATCCCAACAAGGCCAAATTCATCCTCCCTCGCAGAAGACCCCGTGATCATGACCACCCCATCCCCGCACCCCACCGTCCTTCTGACCGGCGGCAACGGCTTCATAGCCTCCCACATCCTTTCCCAACTAATCTCAGCAGGCTATGCTGTAACCGCGACCCTGCGCTCCCCATCCAAAGCTCAAGCACTGCTTTCCACGCATCCGGAATGGGAGCACAAGGTTAATTTCGATTATGTTCCCGAGCTTACGGCGACGAATGCTTTTGATGGGGTCTTTGAGAAGGCAACGGAAGGTAGAAGAGGATTTGATTATGTGATTCATACTGCTAGTCCGGTTACATTTGTTGTGCAGGATGTGGAGAGGGATTTGGTGGAGCCGGCTGTTAAGGGGTGAGTTTTGCGAGTCTTTGCTTCCATGTTGAGTTTGGGGAGGTGAGCTAGGAGGTTTTGACTAGTGTTAATGTTTTTGGTATTAGTACATTGGGAGTTCTGGAGAGTGCGCATAGGCTTGGTGGAAAGCGGTTGAAGAGGTTCGTCCTGCTCGGGAGTTCTGTTGCCGTTATGAATTCGTTTGCGAGGGAGGATGAGAAGGGAAGAGACTATGACGAAGAGGATTGGAACCCGGTGGGTTACTTTCTTCCCTTGGTTTTGAGGCCCAGTAAGAGATTGCTGCGAAGCATGGGCTGAGTGCAATCACAGGTGACGCTTGAAGATGCAAAGAAATCTCAAGACGCTGTTCTTGGGTACAATGTTGGCAAGAAGCTTGCAGAGCAAGCAGCAAGGAGGTTCATGGACGAGAATAAACCGGGGTTTGATTTGACGGTCATAAATCCTGATATAGTCCTCGGGCCCATGCTACATCCCGTATCTGGTCCCAAATCAGTCAACGAGACGAATCGATTTGCCATCTATAATTTCATGGATGGGACGCATACAGACATAGAGAGCGTTCGGTTTCCATATTACCATTTTGTGAGATTCCGCCAAATCTTCTTTAATCTGTGGTGAATTGGTCAATGCTAACCTAACGCTTTACTAGGTCGATGTGAGGGATGTAGCCCACGCGCATGTTCTCGCTATGACTGCTCCAAGGGCCTCGGGTAAGCGTATCTTGCTTGTGTCGGGGTTGATCACACCACAGCTTGTGGTCAATACCATCCGGAAGCACTTTCCGGAAACCAGGGGCAGAGTGAGTGAGGGCAACCCTGAGCAAATCCTTCCGCAGGGCGTTGACCCTACAGGATGGAACGTTGCGAGAAGTCATGAGATCTTTGGAAAGGATTGGAATTATAGGGATTTGGAGGAGAGTGTGACGGACACTGCGAGAGACATTCTTGCTCATGAAAAGGTCTGGGCTCACCAGGTAGCAGACGAAGTGAAGGCTGTGAAAGTATAAGATCCTGCTCAAGAAGCGCCAAAGCTGAGCGTCATTCAGTCTTGGAGTTTGATTCTGGCCATCATGATCCAAATTATCAGGCTTACATATGGCTAACATCGTTCACGTTATGATAGGATTCAGCGATTGGCATTACGAAGATAGAAAGCTTTCGATCTCTGAAGCATTACCATGGCATGGCCCAGTTGAGACCTTGATGACTAAAGAACTTCGAGACAACGCACTTGACACGGATCCATGCTTCACTTCTCCGAAGTTGTCCCACTCGCCTAGTTAAGATGTAACCACGCGCTCTCCTCTTGGAAATTGACAACTCTCCCCAACCTCCAAATAACATCTTATCCAAACCCACACATCAGATGATAGCGCTATCTTTTAACATCACCGTCTTATTTCAACATAGACGTTTCCCAATATTCTCCACGCTTTCGCCTGTCTAATTGAGCAATCTGAATCCTCACCTCACCTCACATGTGTTTGAGAAAGCTTGGATGAGAGCACAGGACGAATTTCTCACAGAAGTGTCCTAGCCATTGCCTTCCTATTCATACCCTGCTATCTGTGTATCTTCGACTCCATTTACCATCATCAACTAAAGAAGTCCCTTCGTTATAACCCTTGCAGACGGCCCAATATGACGCGGTACGCGCTCACTCACAAATGCAGTAACTTCATCTACAACTCTGCTGACAATATCTAGGTTATTGTTCGAGTGCCGAACTTGCGACCGACAATTTGTCTCCGATGAAGCTCTTCAAAGTCATCTTCAGAATTCAAGCCGCCACTTCTGGTGCAATCCGTGCAATCGAATTTTCAATTCTGAAGAAGCGCTGGAGAGCCATCTGTCAACCGCTAAGGCTCACACTTGGTGCTACACGTGCAATCGTGGATTCATATCTACGCATGCCCTTCTAAGCCACATGAGGAACGCTCTTGTCCATCGATATGCATCTGCAAAATCTATGAGCGTCCAGAGACCAAGCACGCCTCCCCAGGCTCCACAGGCTCCACAGGCTACGCATTCCTGTATTAAATGCAATATAAGCTATAAGGAGGCCTTTCAGCTGCGTGAAGTAAGTGCCAAAATATAGCAATACGGTACAACTTGAAGCTGCGCTAACATTTTCTAGCACAACCATGCAATGCATAAACAACGCGATATAAGATGCTGGGGCTGTCCGAAGACTTTCCGCAACTATTCAACACTACTCGCCCACTTGGAGACCGAAATGTGTATGACAACACGTGTCGACCTAGATAAGTTAGCCGTCCAGTGCGCGGATTCGAAGGACTTCGTGATGCCGGGCTGTGAAGCCCACCTGAGAACGGGAGACAGAAAAAATTATATTTCCAAGGCAGTCTTCAAGAAGAAGGCCAATCGATTCGGTTGTAGTGAATGCGACCGCTACTTCACCAACGACGAAGGGCTTGCGACTCACATAGACTCGTCAGCGCACCATCCGCTCGCGTACCAGTGTGCAGGATGCCAATCGCAACACGCAGACCTGAGTTCTCTCCTGGCGCATGTCGAGGGCAGCGGTTGTGCTGAAGGGATCACTTACGGCACAGGAAGCATTGGAAAACTACTTCGTCATCTCTGGCAGAATCTAAAGGAATGATCTCACGGAAAGTATCTCACATCTACGCTCAATTGACCAATCGGCACAGTATCGAATGGACTGAAGGCGGATCTGGTCTGCGGTGCAAAGGTCAGTCCAATCCCACTCCAAGAACTTTCTTCTCCTTGCTTCAACTAACAGACTGCAGATAAAATAGCTAACCGCACTACCACATTAGTATGTCAAATCTGCTGTCACTAGCTTCGTGCTCGGAAAACTTTTGTACCCTACGAGAGTACTCTCAGCTCCGTACACACGGAAATTTCTGCTATGAATTCTCATATTCCAACCAGATGCAGCATTTGAAAGGCCAGAACCGAAACCGAGAACAAGCAGAGATGTGGCGCGCTCAGGGCAGGTATCCGCTAAGTACCTTACTAGGCCCTATACTTAGGTACGTTTAGACATCTGGGTAGATGCCTTACCTTAGCTGCGTGTGTGCGTATACCATCCTTATGAGACAAAAGCATTACCACACATCTCAGAGCCCGCATATCTCTCTATCCTTCGCGAAAGGAAGCTATTTACATGCAGCGCCTCTCCTATTATGATACATACCCATCTCTATTTTATTCACCCAAGAGATTACCTTACCCGTATACTCAAGTCAATCACCAGATTCCTAGCGCTAATGCAAGCCGAAGACCCGTTTACACCAGCGTCATGCACGTCATGTCATCCATACCGCGTACCAGCCCCTTTTCTCACTGCCAAACCACGCCCTTCCACGCGCTCTCTTCTAGGCGGTGGAGCCCCAAGCGCTGGAGCACATGTGCGAGGAAAGCAAGTCCTGCAACCAACCCTACTGTTGATATTCCATAACGTACTTGCATTCCGCCGTGCTGTTTGGAATATCACTCAGCACCCAAAGCCTTCTTCCCCATTGGGCTAAAATTCACCAATGCACTCAGCACGGCTTCAACGTCATCACACAGCATCCAACCCCTTCTTCCCCATGGGTGTAACATTAACCGCACTCCTCTCCTCTCCCTTCCCCCTCATCACATGCGCCTGGCTTGGCGCTCCCACCCCCTGCGAATCCAACAACTCGATATCCATACTCCCCTCCTTTCCCCCACTACTCCCCCCACCACTCCTCCCCCAAAACCCAAACTTATCCCCCATCGCATTCCTCCCCCTCCCCCCTCCTTGCATACCCACCTCCCTGTGCCGCTCATAACTCCTATGATCAATAGAGCGATTACTACTAATAACCCACGTCCGAAAAGAAGCGAGACAAGCGACTGTTACGGAAACAGATTGTTCGATGGTGGACCAGGTGCCGAGCCAGGAGGGGGAGGTGGGGCCGCGCCAGGGGCCGTTGAGGACGAAACGCGTTATGGAGATGAGGGTTATGAGGAGGGTGAGGGAGAAGATGCCGGCGAGGGCGAGTTTTTGTTTGCGGGGGATGTGGGAGCGGAGGAGGAGGGAGAGGGGGAGGAGGGTTACTGTTTGTTGAGGGGGGGGTTAGTTTGGCGGGGTTTTGAGAGGGAGGGGGGGAGAAGGGGGGAGAAAGGGGGGAAAGTGGTGCTGAGTTTGAACATAGGACTGCGAATGGTGCGCTGTACACTTTAGGAATACATGTGCACGCAGCCTGTTGATTGCTCAGTGCAGTCGAAACTGACTTCTACACCTCGCGACTTGCACTATTGGGTATGACGAACAGGGTAAAGAGCGATCACTTACTCAGAATATCGGTGCTGCAATCAGCTGTAAATTGGTAGATGATAGCTTCATTCCTGAGATTCGTCTCGAATTTGAGTCCATCCAAGAACCCATAGGCAAACAGACTACCAATATACGTGAGGATGGTATAAACAATAATCGCCCACCACGCCCTCCGGTAGAACGGCAAGCGCTGCGTCAAACTATCGTAAAAAGCCAAGAACGAGCCTTTCACCGCCCAGGTAGCTGTGAAGAAGATATACGCAAGGCCCCACTGGGATTTCGCATATCGAGCTGCTACCTTTTCCCAATCGGGCGGTTTCCGGTGATGGAAAT
Source organism: Cladonia metacorallifera KoLRI002260 (assembly GCA_000482085.2). Lineage (NCBI taxonomy): Eukaryota > Fungi > Ascomycota > Lecanoromycetes > Lecanorales > Cladoniaceae > Cladonia > Cladonia metacorallifera. Next base: position 1,050,253 of record KI911113.1, read on the forward strand.
CTTGGACGGCTTGGAAGATCCAGGTATTGTGAACTTCGGCGCTTTCAAGGATGTCGGTTGTGAGAAGGAGGATGAAGGCGAAGATGACGAGGTAGTCGTCGATTTTCAGATGGCTATAGATTTTTAATCGGATGTAGATGCGGGAGCAGAAAACAACGGAGGCGATGGTGAAGAGGACCCAGGCGATTGTCTGTAGAATACCTGGTCAGATTGTGCTTGCTTCGTGAGTTTTCGTGGAGCATTTCCTCTGGTACATACGAAATACTCGGCCTTGGTAAACGATAATGGTGGATTCGTCATGATAAAGATATCAAGAACAAAGATACATAATTCGTCATGGTAGAGGATAGAGAAGCATCTAAAGTCAACACAACGCTATAAAGAGAGTCCAAGTCTTATTAAAGGGATAGGTAACATTTCTATGCAATACCGATAATATTACGGTGGCGTGGCCGCACATCAGACGTCCGGGGAACCATAAAAAGAAGGTGACTGCAAAAGGGACCGTTGAAGGGCAGCATAGGTTGATCGTTGCATGATGCTGTCGATCAGGACGCTAGGCATGTATCTCGAACAAATCACAGAGGAGTATCGACCCCCATGGTGGTGTTTGCAATGAATTCGCAATCTGCAAGGAGCAACGGTACCTCCGCAGTGCCAGCTCACCCCTAACCTGTTTGAAGCTCGCCTGGAGGCTCGGTTGCATCTGCGAGTGCGTTGGAGCGAAGGGACGAATGAAAGGATCCCCCTCCCGCACTCCCATCAGGGAACTCCCGCTAGAAGCCGCCATCAGTCCGCCATCAGTCTCGCCATTCCCGTCATTTACTCTAAAGTATGCTAGTATTTGCTGCGGATATCCTTGTGCCAGGAAGCATAAGTCCTTGGACCTGTGGTGGATAATGCTGAGGTGAGAAGATAGTGCTGAGCTGTGAGCCAGAGTAGATACACGCGTAAGCTGACAAGGTGACATGGCGATGTGGGATGCAGCAGGTAGATTTGGATCTCTATTCACTGCCGTTTAATCATGGAATCATTGATGCCAGTTCGAAGTGGCGCAAGACAGCCCATAAGCCAGGTTTCAAAGGGGATCGTCGGTGGGAGTGCCTATAAGCTTTAGATCAGCACTAGAATGGCCTCCCAGGCCCCAAGCACCCCTAACAATGGAAACTTTAGGCCCTATCAGACACAAATGGAGGCCCGCAACTTCCGCTGACCACCACCTCCCGCGTGGAGTCGTCTACCGGGTGTGATTTTACGCGTACCTTAGTGAAAAGTATGCAATGGTTTGCTGTGAACCTGCTTCACCCTCCCTGCTAGACTTGTTAGGCGTGCACACTTAGTGAGGAGTAACGGGATGGCGTGATGAATTCCAGGTTAGCAAGCATCTACATGCGCACATACCATGGGCAATAGACAAGCGGGTCAGGGCTCATGGGCAACATTGGCCATGCAAGGAAACACAATCGCGATACCAACATGGACCACACCACCCCTCCCAATTTCTCCACTTCTCTCCACTTGTATAACGTCCGGGGAGGCCCGAATCGCACATGTTGGTCCTTCTATCATACCTACTCAGTGAGGATTAGTACGACGATCATCATAGACTTCATCCTAGTCAGCATACCCAATTTTTCTCATTGCTGGCTATCCTCACAAAAAGCCTGGGGGCGGGCTGGGATATCGCTCCTACTGCAACCCTAAGCTGAAGATGGACACCTTTGCGCACGCACGTGGCTCGCTCCTGCACACTCGGAAGGAACTCTGGAAGAACCCTCCTCCCGCTCCTCGCATGGCCAGTACTCTCCGTAAGCGAAAAGTCCTGGTAGAGTCGGCAATGATGCAACATGGATTGATATAGATGGTGCGGAGCGATCGCGTGCAAAGCAGAAGCAGGTACCAGAGCGGCATTGGCAAACGGGCTCATCTCATTTGTCTCCAGCATGCTGCCCCTGCAGCGAATTACTTAAGTGACTGCAGTCCAGACTCCTCTGTGCGTAACATACCCAGTACATCGTATGTAGCTGTGGTTTCGTGGGCAGCATGATACCTGCTATTGCTGTCATCTTATTGGCTGCATTGCCCCTCGCTCAAAGAGCCTCTTGCGGCTCTTCCCCAACCAGCTGCCCCTTGGGATCTGGAGTCGAATCCGCTGAGATTGTCAATAGTCCTCCAACCTGGCCATACCAAAAGTTCAAATCCTCACCATTCACCCCTCCACATTTTCAGATCACCACCAATGGCCAACCACTCGCTCCCGGCCTCCTCTTTATCACGCCGAGTGAGCAAACTCCAGTAGTCGCAACCAGCGATGTGGCCCCGCTTATTATGACCGATGTGGGACAACTTGTCTTCAATGGTCCCATTGTCAATGCCACCAACTTTCGCCATGCGGTATACAAAGGAAAAAACATCTTGACGTACTGGAGCGGATTCAGCACCGCAGGTGCAAACATCGGCCATGGTTATGGCAATGTCACTTTTCTCGATACTTCTTACAATGAGATCTTGACGGTCTGCCCTAAACTAGGTCTCGTGACCCCAGACAACACTGAATACTCGTGTGAGGCCGACTTGCACGAGTCATTCACCACTGATCGTGACACCATCATTGTATCGGCCTACAATGCAACGCAAGCAGACCTCACCTCAGTCGGTGGGCCAAAAGATGGCTGGATTTTCGATTGTCTGTTCTTTGAGATCGAACCAGAGACCGGAAAAACTTTGTTCCAATGGAGTGCCATCGAACACGTACCTGTGACTGCGAGTCAGCAGCCTCTCGCCGGCACAGGTCTGAATCAAAGTATCCCATGGGATTACTTTCATATCAATTCAATTGTGAACATTGGTGATGAATACCTGGTGAACAGTAGACACACATGGACGACATTCTTGCTCACCAGCCAAGGCGACATTATCTGGCGGATACAGGGTAATACTGGGGGTGACTTTGGTCCTTTGCCTGAAAATGGGCATTTCGTAAGTACTCTGATTCGGCGATTTACATCTTCTCCGCTCACCAGCTGACCAATTCAAATAGAGATGGCAACATCATGCCCGCCCTCATAACATCACAAAGGACTCCATCACCCTCTCCTATTTCAATAACTACAACAGCGCCATCGATAACGGCACCAACCAAACCACCGGCCTAGAACTCCTCCTCTCCCTCCCACCAAACAAAAAAGTATCCCCCATCGTCCTCAAAGACCTCGCCGATCCAAACGAACCCATTTTCGCCGAATCCCAAGGCTCCACCGAAATACTGCCAAACGGTAACACCATCATGGACTACGGTCAGATCGCCATCCTAAAAGAATACGGTTCTAATGGCAACTCCGACGTCCGCTGGACCGCCCAATTCGCCGCCCCAAATCTTGTCCAGAGCTATCGTGGCTTCAAGCACGTCTGGCATGCCACCCCTACCACCTGTCCTGACCTGGTCGTTGAGAATAACGGCACGTGCGGGGCGGGATATGTGAGTTGGAATGGGGCTACCGAAGTGACGGAGTGGGCGGTCTATGAGGGACCGACGAAGAGTCAATTGTCGTTTGTCGGGAAGGTCGCGTATAGAGGGTTTGAGACCATGTTCACGGTGGACGGGGAGTGTGTGCAGGTTGCTGCTGTGATTGATGGGAAGGAGTGTGAGAGGTCGAATGTGGCTTGTATATAGTGAGCTTATGCGTGAGGCTGGATAGATGGCTGCATTATTAGATAAGATAAAGCATAATGCGTGTGATTAATCCCAACCCCGGAGCTCCCCACCCCCGGCGGCGCATGTAACAATGTGGAGCTCTAGGGGTGAGAGCCCCCAGAGCAGCCCCCCCGGACGAGCCCTTCTACCTAGAATTATACACATGTTCTAATACTCAACAACAGAATCCGCCGAATTTGATGTAATGTCTGTCCAGATACATGAATTATACTCCAGTCTCAACCGAAGATAGCATTAGTCGTAACGAGGTGAAGCTCTTACATTTTACACTTCTTGTGGCCTTAAACGGCGCCCGAGCCGCAACTCTTCAATTTGGCCTACCTACCTAGAGTAGCGCCCCGGGGCGGGCCCCGAAGCTCGTGCTAGGTGCCCCAGGACCAAGCCGAGCAACCTTAACCACTGAACTCAAAGCCAACATCACCAAACATTGACGCGTCATAAACTTCTGACACCAGCAATGCAACGGATCTTTTAGAAAGACGATCAAAAAGCAACAGCCCAGGTCCTTTGGACATATGGATTCCATCTTGCTCACGGAAACACAGGTCGTTATTGTCCATTCTAGTGAGCTTAGGCGAGAATTGCGAAAGACCACCAGCGAGTAGGAGGAAGCGGTCGCTACACCAATTCGAATGCAAATAGCACATTGTGGCTGGGACAGAGGTTGCATACTACTGAATGTGACTCCTACTCTGTATTCAAGATCACTTACCGCTGTAGATGGACTTGCGTTCCTGTTTTGCAGTTCGACCCACGGAACTTTTTTGAAGACCCTTACGGCCGTAAAGCAAGCTGGTTGGGCACCACCATAATTTTGAATTCAACGTTGACCGCTGCTTAAGAAGCACGGATCCCAGCCGTGCGAATGTGCGGTTAATAGGAGCGCCTCAAGAGAGAGTGAGACTTACCGCATGATGACTGCATAACGGGAATATTCACGCATGGTGATTTATAAAGGCGTTCAATCCATTGTATTTCTGCCGGCATTCTGGTTTCTTGGTTCCATTTTGCTGACCACTGGCTAGTATAGTTACCATGAGTGCAAATAGCACCTTCGTTCAATTCGTCGAGGGCGACGCTTCCATTGTCGACTGGTACGGCGTCTTCTTGTATACAAGGGGCCCTATCCGCGGTTCTGCATTAGCGTTATGGTTTTATGCACTAATTGGACTTTGCCTTCGGTTCCTGTCTCGGCGACTGTCAAAGGCTGGCTTCTGGTACGATGACTGGCTTCTGATACCGGCTATGGTAAGTAATGATATTACAGTCCGAATTTCGCCTCCTGACTTGTATGTCAGCTCTCAGCAACGGTGATGTGCTATATGAGTGGTCTGTGGAGTATAGTCGCCTTCTTCATCTATATCATTTAACAACACTAACATTGACTACAATTAGTGCCAGGTCATATCTTGAACGAAGACACGGACGCGAAACTTTATGTTACGGACTATTATAAAACCATGTTCGTAATGGGAATATGTTGGATTGTCGCTGTATCTTTTGCCAAATATTCCATCCTCGCTTTATACTGGCGTCTCTTTAGCAGTGTGAAAAGTGTCAGGATCGGGTTATATGTGTTACTGGCGATCGTCACTGTTTGGTTACTTGCGACTGTAGGTCTTGACCGTGGACAGATCGTTCTAGGCTCCCACTGATGCCTTGATCTAGATATTCACATTCATTTTTCAATGCTCTCCAGTAGATGCAATATGGAATTTCCAAGAGGAGGGTCTCTGTATAGATACATGGTGGCTTGTCATGTGGAGCTCGATCTCGAATTTCATAATTGACATAGCAATCTTAATTCTCCCAGTCCCGACAGTCTGGAAACTCCAAATGAGCTGGCCTCGGAAGGCTATGTTATTCCTTGTTTTTGCTCAAGGTGGCTTGTAAGTCCGCCATTCACTCGCTCGACATACTACTATGCGAGCTCAACCAGCCTAACCGGCCTACACAGTGTTACAATTGTCATCATCATCCGCATGGTATACAGCGTCAGAATAGTCGAACGGGGTGCGAACATTGCCGCAATTGTCATCTGGACAAACGTTGAGGTTGACGTAGCCATTGCTTGTGGTCAGTAAAATGTCGCCCCGAGTTCAGATTCAGAGACCAACGGCTAATACGGAATTCTCTTCAACTCTAGCATGTCTTCCTTTACTCCGACCGATCGTATCTATGGTAACGGATAGGCTCACCTTTTGGCGTAAGGATAGGAGCCAACTTAAGAACGGAACAGCATTGCAACTAGATTTGCTGCCGCAGCGTTATCGACTGAAGCACCCATGGTCTCACAACAGAAGTCTCATGTCAGATGTGAGCAGAAGCGTATCACCGGCTACATATGATCCACCGCCTAGAGCGTTGGAAGTAGTATAATTGTTAATGTCAGAGTCGCAGGGCTCAGGGCTAGAAATCTAGCGAGCAGTGCAAGGAATGCTAGCGCTGGGATTACCTGAAATAGGACTCAGGTACGCTTAACCCTCATGGCGAAAGATAGGGATTGCATCATGAGAGCCAGCCATAGACGACGCAAACACGATGAAAAGGGAATTGTCGATCTCATGGTGGCGTTGTGGCAGAGATCCGGAAATCAGTCGAGTTCGAAGGACGACCAGCCCACCTTTCAAGCCACTACGTTAATCCCAGTCATGCTTATATTATATCACAGCAACCACGCGCAGATGGCTACATAGCAAGGTCACAGCATCTCACTCTATTGCCCTACTCTTGCACCATCTGTGGAAATACTCTCAGTGCACTGGGACCAATGTTCAATAGTTGGGAATCGAAAACACAGCGTTTATATTGTCATTGCTCCACTCAGTACCTTGGGAGAATTATTTGGTGCTTCTGCCATCGAAAGTTAACCACTAATTGAACTCATTTCATCAAACAGATTTCGAGCCGTTCGTGATTTTCCAAATCAACAGCGCTATCTCTAAAAACAAATTACATGACTCACTACATATCAAACCATTCCCTGCTTACATCCTAATCTCACGAAAGCTGAACCTCCATACACCCCATATCCGTATCAAAACTATGACACCCCTCCGTCATCATATTATCCGCAAGATTATAAACGAACTCCGTACACTATATTACACACCTCAGATCAGCCGAAACGCATCCAACCAACCAACCAAGCATCCCCCCAAAAAAAGAAAAAAAAAAGAAAAAAGAAAGAAAACATCTACTTACCCCACTCGCACCGCCCGTCTTATAAATCCCCACCGTCTGATCCGTAAACGTCCCATTCAACTTATAAGATCGAAACTGTTGCGGCACGGCGGTGTAGTATTCCAGCTCGACGGTTTTGACGGCGCTGTTTTTGCCGCAGGAGGGTTTTGAGTACATGGTTATGCTGATGCCCGTGTCGGCTGTGGCGATGCCGGCGGGGCCGACGCTGATGGGATTTTGGGGGGCGGGAAGGGAGAGGGTGAGGGGGAGGAGGGGGAGGAGGGAGAGGAGGGGGAGGAGGAGAGAGAGCGTAAGGGTGTGCATGGTTGTTGGAGGGGTTTTGGGGGGACGCTGGAGGATGGTGGTTATGGAGTGTGCTTTTTCTGAAGGGGAAGGATGGTCTGGGAGAGGGTCATGGTGAGGGAGGGAAAGAGGAGGTGGTGGGTTGATGTTCTGCTAGTAAGTGCGCAATAACTCAATTGAGACAAAGAAGCATTGAGCTTACAAGTTTTGAAAGATTTTCTTTTCAAACATCCACATTTTCTCTTTCAAACAATTACATTTCCCTTTCAAAATTCTCCAATCGCTCTTTCATCTCATCCCCCGCAATTCTTCTCCAAAAAGTCAACCCTTCAAAACACCCCTTTTATCTTTCTTTGACCATCCCACCCACCCATGCCCACCCTTTCATCGAAGGACAAAAATCCAGCATTTGCCAAGCTTCGTTTCCATTATCCCCATACAAAGCTAATCCCAATCTATCTTCTACATTCCCAATTCCTTTGTTCTCAAACCGAATCTGCTCAGACATGACTATCTAGCAGCGCTAGCGCCGTAAATCAAAGTTCCGGATATCAGAAGGCGCTGGTTCTGGTGGCAAATGGACTATGTCGCCTCATCAGATTTGTTGCCAGTTGCTGTCATTTGTTAGAGAGAGGAGGGTCCTTTAGCAAAGGTTTGGTGGAAATGTATTTTACGTAAGATACATGGTGTGTGATCTATCCTCGTTCTCCCGCATAATGATGATTGTTTCAGAGGTGAAAATCTAATTGGATTGGCGCATTTTAAGGCTTTATAATCCTTTTCAGCGATGCTGAGGCTTAGGTATAAGGAGGATTTGATAGGATGACGGGGTGTGTGGAAGTTCAGCTGTTGTGAGGATAGGATGTTAGTAGGGAATCAGGGGATGTGTAGCGAATCATATGTTTTTGTTATTGGGAGTGGAGTTGTTGGTTTGGAAAAATGAGAAACTGGCTCGACACTATTAGCCTGCCACCATTGGGTGTTATCGTGTACTGTGTTAGTATGCTCACTCTTCAACAGTGTGTCTTTCAACATTTATCATTCATCCACAAATAGATTCTCACAGCCTCGAAACTAGAGTAATACTAGCTCATTCTTCGAAGGTCTATCACCTCCAAAGGTCTGTCACCTCAAAGGTCTATCACTTCACCCCCATTCAAGTCGCAGAGACGGTACTATCTATAGCCACAACCAATAACAGACCAAGGCTACATATTAAAGCTCAAACTCAATATGGTAGACGTGGAGATGCCGGATGCCGGTCCATCAGCTCCACCCAAGTCCAAAGCTTCCACTAAAAAATGAACACAGTCTGGAGTTGGCCCGGCGGGCAAAAAACGTTTCGAAATCAAAAAAACTAAACGCCATATCCCTCTGGTCCTGGGACATCGTCGTAGAAACCTGCGCCATCTGCAGAAACCACATCATGGAACTCTGTATCGGCTGTCAAGCGCATCAAGCATCAGCTGTCAGCGAAGAATGTACTGTGGCGTGGGGGACCTGTAACCATGCATTTCACTTCCATTGTCTGTCGCGGTGGCTGAAGACACGGCAAATTTGTCCTCTTGATAATAGGGATTGGGAATTCTTGAAATATGGGCGATGAGGTACGACCGATTGACTTGGTCGCGGGGATATTCGAAGGAGCTTACGAAAGGCCGTGTGGTTTAATATTTCATTCCATCAAGGTCATTAATATGGCTAATACTCAACCGTTTTCAACTGATTCTTCAGCCTGACCGGTGCTCAACGTAGGGGGGTGCTTTTGGAAATGGCATGTTGCTGTTAGCATCATCACTGATCAGATATGTAGCTTGGCCTCCGCTCAAGCTGGGGGTTTGTGTTAGCGGATCAGCTGTTATCGTGTACCGTATTATTTTATCATCTATCTTGGGAGCTCCTTCCATAGATCTAGCACCTCAGGCGAGGCATCATTCATCCTTCGGGGTCTAATATTCAGTGGCAGAAGCACCAAATGATCTTTTTCTTGCATAAAGATGATTGTTTCTCAGAGGTAAACGTCTAATTGGTGCATTTCTAAGCTTCATAGTGTCCCCCGGCGATATTGTGGTTTAGGTCAAAAGATAATGGTGATAATGCCTTCTCATTCTTGTGAAGGACCAACCCTGCTTAAGCCGTCAAGCATATCTCAACATACTAGCGTAAAGAATAAGATGGAAGCAGAGTATGCCACTTCCTATTGGGTCTAGGTCATCAAAAATCTCAACTCTATCTGAGTCAAGGGTTATCCTCAGTGCCTTCAACATGCTGACTCCACCCCTTCAAAGCGTCGTACGCGGCATCACAGCCAAGATCGCGTTATTCTCTCCACTGTGCTTTGCCCATACCATTGCATGATTTAGCACATCCCTCAAGCTTTCCGAGTTCAATTCCTCCCTGTTACCGAGGCTACCATGTTGGATAATCAAGATAGGCGGCTGATCAGGCCTCAACCTTTCATTATGCCCCGTCCCGTTCCCACGGCCTATTTTAGCGTTCTTAGCGTGATAAATTGCGGCAATGTCTGCTCTGACCATGTCGAAATCTTCGTGTAGAGTGGCTAGGACTATTGCGGTCATCAAGTGCTGGAAGGAGAGGAGAGACGTATTATTACCCTGCTCAGTGATAGCTAAGTCGATACACCATGCCTCGTCGTTGTAGGCAGCAAGATCTCTTGGTAGGTTCATGGCAGCAGTACTATGGCGGGGCAAGGACAGACCTATGTCCATGGGGCCTGACATGGTCGCTTTGAGAGTAGGCTCACACAAGAGAACCTTCCCTGTCGTTGGGTTTTCGCGTTCAGCTTCTTCAGCACAATTACTTCGAGATTCTCGGTCTCAGAAAACGAAACCTGACAAGAATGAACAGTAAGTTCAAGAGGTCGGTAGGAGAAAGCTATTTACCTTGATCTTTCCCTGAGAGGCAGACAGACTTCCCGATGCTCCATGATTGCTTTGTTGAAAGCAAAGAAACTTGCGGAAATGTGACGACAAACGATTGGGCGTTTCGAGACTTTTGAGCCAGTTGGGCTCAATAATCTTTGATGATATTTGCATGATATGTGGCATGGCGTGTAGGGTTTGCCGTCCCTAGTCTTCTCTATCAGCTTCAGAAGGCGCGAATTACTAGCGACTGTGTTGGATAATCAGTATGTTAGACAATCAGCATCAGTATGCCAGTGCCGTTTGCCATCGTCACCATTCCTTTGTCACCACTCTAGCATCTTCTATCATTATTGGTTGACATCCATGGGTATTGATCCAACCGAGTACATTAGGAGCCTCATTCCACGGGCTCTAGCTCTTTAGGTCTATGTATACTCCTTGATCCGTGTTACACACCAACGGAACCACGAAATAGTCACTGTCGTCCAAATGTAGCCATACGGCAGTCCTGGATGCTTGTTGCATAAATAGAGAATCGCTCGAAAACGTACGAGAAGGTACTTAAGTCATCGGTACAGTTTAACTTGGCCAATTGCCTGTGTTGAGGGCTTTGTAGCTTATAAGGTAAAACTTGGGAATCCGATGAGCGCTTGGAATAACGGTCCTGCTTGAGATGCAATCCGAATATCATTACTACTACCACGTAGTTGTCATTATCATCGTGGATCGACTTTGATGAGCGCTCGAGAAAAGCCTGCCAGTATCGTGCTAGCTCTTTAGTCGATCTAGACTTCCATCGCCCCCAGAGAGCCGCAACACTAAATGCAGAGTTGACCCTTTCTGGATATCATACTCAGCGAGCATACGGCCAGGTTCAAGCTGCTTTCCACCAAAGATAAGTCTCATAGCGCTTAGTGATCCACCTTCAATGTCGTAAACCTTGTACATGACTTCGCTAACTGTATCAGCGGGCTGTGTGTCAACGGTTATAGTTTTGCCCCTCAGCGTCTTTACAAAAATCTGCCATGGCTCTGCGTGATTTTCCTGCAATATTGACAATGAATTAGCCCGTGTACCCATGGACTGGCAGTCATTTCGTTCTTGGACGATGATTGGGGCATACCATCATATGAACAATTTGCGAACAAAGTAGTGGATGTCGATCTACTGATTTTAACCTTTTGCCTACCGTCGCGTACGATTTCTGAACGTCGAGAAGCAGTTGGCGAGCATTTTCAAGGTGATTCTGTTCTATCAATGCATTGGCGAGCCGTGTAATGCAGCGCTCATGCGACCAGGAGAGGGATGGGCGTTCAACTGACTGTGCAACAAGAGGTTCTAAGATGTCTTGAATTTGTTGCCATGCTCGAGATCTCTCTAGCTGGGCTGTCCAATACCAAGCACTGCGCCTATATTCCTCCGAAAGGCCACAAATATCTCTAAAGGTCTTGGAGACGATACCAGCAGTCTCTGGTTTTATTGTCATTGGGATGGGACCATAAGCATCTCTCTCGCGTTGACCTCCATTCTCCGGAGAGAAAAAGCGCAGTTGGAGGTAACGGCCCACATTGTATACATATTTCTCCATGCACGAAGTGAGGTGCAAAGGATTGCTAAACCATGTTCTGAGTGGATCTCTAAGCATGAGTGACGTAGAAGAACTTATGATCGAGAAGTCGGCCACAACATCTGTAGCAAAAGTCAAACGGTCCCGATAAGATAGGAACACCTTCTCGAGGCTTATCACGTACGCCAGACTCAACATCGCTGCTCTGGTCCTTGCAGGGACTGAGCCTGTGAATGATGACAAGTCTTCCCTGAATAGGGCTTCTGCTTTCTCAGCAGTCTCCTTGCAGCGCTGGCAGCGCTTGCAGCGATACTCATTCCACTCGACTTGCTTTCGACAGTAGCAGAATAACAGTCTGAGTACGCGCCAAGTCTGGATAGATACCTCGAGATAATGGTCTGACGCTTGCGCAACCTTTGCTATGTGGTCCACAATTTTCGCGTCGCGTGGTAAATTCAAATCTGGTTTGTAACCAGGCGCAGAATCCGTCCATGTGTAGTCAAGGACTTGAAGCAAAGCTAAAGCGAGGTGAGCTACTGACTCGGGTAAGAATGCCAGAGTAGGGATGTATCGGAGACATTGAAGAGCATGGGCGGCAAGATTATGATACTGCCGCCAGGGCCATAATTTTAGGGATCTCTCTTCCAGTACCGACACCTTATCCCAACTGCTGTAAGGAGTTGCAACAGGGAGCAATCGCTCTTCGGGTGCGAAGTTCGATGCAACTAATCCGATAGCGCATGTCTTTAGCATTTGCTCTCGTGAATCAGATAACAACTCTTGTGAGGCCCAATAATGCACTAATGGATGAATGAATATGGCTTTGCCACCAGGTTTGTAACGTACGAGCGAGAATTTACGTAAAGCTGATATCGCTTCTCGGAGTCGCAGTGGGTCACCAAACACAGACTCCATATGACTTGAGATCCACCACTGTTCCTCCGGTAGCTTTTCGAATTCTCCATTAGGAGCCCAGTAGTGCAGACTCAACGGGCCAAGCTCTAACATCTCTAGCGTTATATTGGTGGGGCTGAAATTGCTCAATATAAGCATAAGGATGGCCGCCTGGGGATCCGTTGACTTTATTCGTTTGAAAGACAAACCCCATGTCGTCATGACTGTTTCTCGCGACTCCTGATTGTATAGCGTCGAAGGAAATTGGTTGAGTAGACGGCTTTTTTCTCTTCGGAACAATGAGTGGTACTCCTGTAGAGACATTTCTGTTGCAAGCATATATGAACTTGCTTGGTCAACTGCCAAAGGTAAGGGTCCAAGATCCCTTAAGAGTTCTTCCCTTGTGGCTTTTTCACCCGGCTCCTGTCGGCCGTTGATATTGTACAATAGGGTTTCCGCCTCGTGGGTTTCCATATCAGAGACCTCTACCCCATCCCAGTACGCTGTTGTATTGGAATTTCTGCTTGTTATTAAGATGTCACCTTCCATGCCGACATTCAGGAATTTCCGCCGAAGAGCATCTATCGCTATATCATCGTCTACATTGTCGAAGATCAAGAGCCAACTTCTGTGAGATGACAACCAGCACTGGGCTTCCCACGTCGAATTGAATGCATTGTCCCCGCCGTCTTTGCCGATTATCCTACAGATATCTTTATAACCAGTATTCATGTGAATTTCGTCGACGCCGTTCACCCAGAACACCGCTTCGTAACAGTGACGTTGTTGCTGAGCAAAATGAGCCGCTATCTCTGTCTTGCCTGAGCCTCCCAGGCCAAATAGAACAACTCTTTTTGCAGAACCTGATTCCTTATTACCAGAGCTCATCTTCTTCTCCAGGAGATTGGAGATTCCTATTCTATCCACATAATTCTTGTTGCTATCAAACGGTACGTTGAAGTAATGATTTGAATTTGGCCTAGGACGAAGAGGAACGAGTGTCTGTTGTGCGGCCGGTGGCGTGGCTGACCGCGAATATGACCCGTCAACTTGACTTTCTACTAGCGCTTTCTCGCTCTACGACTCACCTGAAGGCATCGTATTCTCCATGGTTCTCACAGCTTTGCTGTGTCTCTGTAAGGCGGCGGAACACTTCGCAAGCGGGGTTTGACTTTCAGCCAGATAGTTCCTGGTATGAGCAGATATTTTGCTCATCTCCTTCCAGTCAGATAAGGTAACGTCCTCTAGGCCGCGCGGAACGTTAAAGCGATAATACACATCACCGTCCGAGTATTGTTCGTCCAGACGGTGAGCGACTTTCTGAGAGCTCGTGGCCATGGCTTTGAGTGCATCGAGGATGCTCTTTCGAGTAGACCCTACTGATACAACACCACCAATGCCAGTGCCTATACTTAAGATGCAGTCAAATTCTGCGCCTGCGAAGATAGATTGTGCTTCTCTAAGCAAGATCTCGCAGGGGTTATTGTAGCCAAAACCCGCATCGATGAACTCAACCTCGTCTCGACCACATTTGATCGACTTGAAGAATGTTGTGGCCGCTGAAGTCGCACGAGCAACCTCCCAGATAGCACAGTCTTTCAAGCTGTCACTTGTATCATATGTTCTGAATAAGGTTGGCAACGCATCAACATTGGCTTTGGTGATAGCGAGGATAGCCCTACCACTATAATTAGCATACTGAGTGATGCAATGACCATACTGTATCGAGGTCAGAATGAACGTCTTACGTTTTGCAACATTCCTTATCTCTGAAGACTGTCCCACCATGCTGACAACCATTAGATTTACATCGCTTATCCTGACACTGTTCTCGGATGACAACTTTGATGGCTTCTTCAAGTGCTGTCGCTGAGAAAGCACCGCTAGGGTTTGCTGGAAGATGGAGGCCCCACTTCAATGTAAAAGCTTTCTCTGCCATCTTCCTGTAGGCTCTCAGGCATTGGTCAACTGACATGCCTAGCCTGCCCAACATGATGGCAATGATCCTGAGTGCCTTAGCTTAGTCACAAGGCACCTTAGCATTAGTGGTGTACAAACCCCCCAGTACTCGTTCCGCCAATAAGATCGAAGTACTCGCAAGGTCGAGGAGTCTGCTCCAGGTTTTTCAAGTCCCGGAGCTTCTCCATAACTGCCTCTAAGATCAACAACGCCGATACTCCCCGAACTCCCCCCCCATCTTGCAAGCGTCAGCTTCGTGTATCCAAGATTGGTCCAGAGATAAGCTATTATTGATGGATATCGGCTTACCCAAAGCGAGAATGTTCAATTTCCTAGACATTGAACCAGCCGAGCAAGCTGAATCTACTAGGCGCAGGGCCTAATCCAACAGACACTGAAGATCTAATGATGTGATCTATTCTTTGAAATTCGAGATGTTGCTGCTGCTAAATTAACTCAAGACAAGGTCGCATTCCGGTTATTCTCAAGAATAGTGAGGTCAAGAAGGATGATGGTCTGAGCTACAGAGGCTCTTGGAGTCAGGCAGCCGTTACTTTTTCCAGTCAACCCCCACTTTTTAGTATCAGGTAATCAGCCCCCAACTTAGCCTCCACCACTTTCAGCCCGTCAGCCCTGGGACTAAGAACAGCATACTCACACGGCCTTGCGTACGTTGTGCTGCGATGCCAGCTTGGAACCCATAGATAAATGTTCATCATTTAGCTACGTATGGTGAAAAGGGGGCTGTTCCACTAAGAATACCTCCAATATTCATACTCCATCTTGCGTCACAGTGGGCTAGAAAAGGACCTCTCGGAACTCCCTCGCGTTTTCTATAACGCCTTGGTCCTTTTCGATCCTTGATATTCGGTGTATATGTTTTGATTTTCTCTGTATCGTTTAGCGTAGTCCTCCGTCCTTGTCATTATATATTTGGTGCGTCTTCTGTACGCCTAGAGATATATAGGTAGCAAGACCGTCCAGGTACCTTTCTTTATCGATCTACCCAACTCTCAATTCGATATACCTCTACTGTGGGGTAATAAAATGTGCTATCAAGCCGTGAATGACCGAGCAAGACAAAGCCGGGTAGGGTGACATTGTATTCCTAGGCTGGTCATGGTATAGTTAAACCAGTGACGCAATGGACTCCGCAGAGGCAAACCAAGCAAATCAGGAATAAGGCATGACTCCTCGAATTTGAATGAGTGCCTATGGGATGTTCATGCGAGGTTGAAGGTCTATACGCGAATCCATTGACCTGTCCGGGATGATCTCGAGAGTTTGAGGTCTCTATGAAATGAACAATTATCCAGCAGGGACCTATCCATGGACAGGCAATGGCCTCGTTACCACTCGGTTCAAGGTACTCAAAAGAGACATAAGAAAGACGGATACAAGGGGATTATTGCCGTTGTCGAAGATGACTCCTCCGCTGGAGATGGCTATATCCATCCAAGAAGCAGGTACACTAGCAGCGAGGAAGTCAGCGATGATGCTCCTGGACGGTAACCGGTCAGGTCCGTATCCTAGTCATGTAAATCCAGGAGAGTTCCAGATATAAAAGGTGACGAGGTCAGTAATTGTGCACGAAAGATGGGTGGCGGACTCGCAGCAATCAAAACATCATCTCCAGGGCATATCCGCAGCCATAGCCTTCACAGAGAAAGAGAGACGGTTGTTAGCGGTATCTTTTTTCCGTGCTGCTTGTGGAGCCCACGAGTAGCACAAGATGGGGGGTACTTCGCTTAGGAAAGTGGTATTTCTGGATGCAGAGTGTAGCGAGAAAATGCTTGTGCATGGCATATATGCATGCATGTAGATCGTCATCCACATGGTGAATTCATGAGAGCGCTTAGTCGAGAACCATCCCATTCCTGGGTGTTCGAGCTGAATCAATGTTTGGGGGCTTTCATTCTTCCTTCGGGGTAGGTGACTCAATGGACTGGATTGGAGCTCGATACGCCCATTGTCCTGGGACTGATGAAATGAAACACTCAGAGCCGCAGCGTATAATAGTAACAGGCGGACCACCATCAAAGTCCGGTCGAACTGAACGTATTGAGACTGCACGCTGAAAGGCTGACAGCGAGCTGAAGGGTTAATGGGACGGGAGAGTTGCTATAAAAAACCGGACTTATTGGTTAGCAGGGGGCCGTGTCGCCCGTCTCTCGGCGGCTGTGGTTGATTGGCGAGCCGGAAAGCTAACACTCCCTGCTACCTGCCCTACAAGGACCCCCTTTAGGCCCCATTACACTAACGGTGTATTTCAAGGTAAGGACTGGCCAGGGCCAAGAAGGGCGCAGTCACGCCACACTATGCATAAAGACACCCGAAATGGATCACGAGGACCAGGCTCTGGGCGAAACCTGCTTGTCCTTTAAAGGAGCTCAGCGTCACCGGCGAAGATTTTCTCCTGCCATAAATTTCCAGCGCCAATCTTGTCACCAATTCTTTGAGCTCACCAACACATCCAGCTCTCATACCGACTACCACTTTCTTCTCGTGCAATTTCCCACCCAGACATGCTCGAAATCATCTCCCTTGCCCTTTGCGCCGTCCAGTTCCTCTTCGCTATCATCGTCCTGGGCTTGACCGGTCATAGTACGTCGACTCCTCCCACAAAAGGCCCAGTGGCCCATACTAACATCGTCTAGTCTCTGCCTTGACCGACGGCTATGCCACTCCCTCTCAAGATGCCTTCGAGCTCTTCTGCGCCGTTTGGACCGTCCTTGTCGTCATCTTCCTAGCCGCCTCTGCTAGATTGTTCGACAGGAAGCTCCACCATCCATTCATTGTGTTGGGCCTCAATGCGCTCACTATGCTCTTCTGGTTTGCAGCCTTCATCGCCATGGCCGTGTTCCATCATAATCTAGAGAACGAGGATGTCTTTGACGGTTTCGACGATAATGTCTATGGGGTGTGTGGACTGATTGGGAGTTATTGCCCGAGCGTGGAAGCTGCGGCGATATTTGGCGCCTTTGAATGGTACGTGTTGAGTCGTCTCCCGGATCTGGGGAAATGCGCGTCCGATGTCATTGTTGTGGCACGAGAGACCTTCCCGGTCTCATCTTTGCTACTCGAACATTGCGCCCTCTGTTAGAGTCCCATCAGCTCAAGGAACCCTGCTGATTGTTCCTGCTTTTTAGGGCCCTGTTCGCCGCCGCCACAGCTCTTGCAGCCCTTGCCATTTTCCAGAACAGAGGGAAGTCAGGTCCTCAAGTCAGCACTGCATGAGTGCGATCCAGTATGGCTTGAAGCGAAATTGAAAAAGCAGAGGTCGATGTCTATGTACGATGGTTCTTGGACGCTACATATTGAGCCCTGCGTCGTGTAAGAGCATGGAGTAACGGTTGATTATCCAATGGCGATACCCTTCCTGCATATATTATTGGAGCTTATCCGAGCTTGTTAGGTATTGAGGTCAAATCTTATCTGTGACCTGCTGCCCATGACAATGACGATTCATTGCCATGCCTTGATTGGGGATTTTGCGTACTGTAAATGGCTCAATTGAACCAATCATATTTACTCTACATCTACATACCAATCAAGCAGGCAATTATCATTCGCCAAATAAGAGCATTTCATGCTAATAATTAATCACAGCTTTCAGCAAATCCTGCTTACCTGCACTTCATCTTCAGAGAAGAAACAACTCTTCTACGACCTAAGGCCCAAACTCATCTCCCCATACCATGCCAATTAGGCGCCAAGCTTGACTCCCCAGCCACGAGCTGAGAGATGCCAATCTAACAATTTAACCTTCGCGATTGTTCTCAACGGGCTACCCCTGCAAGCCGAGCTGAAAAACCGCATTGGGATTCATCTTGGCATCTTTCCGCGCTTGCAGCAACGGCCCCTTATGAGCTAAACCGCCCCCAATTACCACCATTTCCGATGTACTCCAGACGATAATTTTCCTCGGTAATAAAATAACTGCACCAATTGTCCTCCGCTGGTGAAAAAGTTGTGATCAAAGCGGGAACAGGCACATCAGTGACGCCTCACCCACTCACAGAGCCGTGGGCTCAGGTACAATGGTACACGACACCCACACGGGCCATACTCTTGGAGAAATTACTTTGACCTGTTTCGCTGGCAACCTAAAGGCGGCCATACCTACAATGTTATCGCAGCAACAACAGAGCATAGCCGCCCCTGTTAGAGACCAGCAACCCATTGCGCTGGTCTCTTGCATCTATAATCCCCCACGTGGCGCTGACGCTGGGTTGATCGCTATCCATGCTCTGCTACGAAATTGCAATCTATGTTGAGGTTCTCCCCAGGTCTTGGAGTGTGCTGCCTTTTGGACTGCGGCTCAAATACGCCAAGTATCCCGTTGCACATGCCATCATCTGGAGTCTGTCTGTTCAGCGGTGGCAACATGAGCACCTACGATAACCCAAAGTCCTTTATGATGGCAGCTGCCTACAAGTAGATGGACGCTCTCCCAGTTGCACGGCTTCTTGCTCAATACCAGGTTCAGCATCTGCCGAAGTGTGTACTTGCAGAATGGCGTTGTTCATCCCATGAGTTCCTAAGCGCTGTCCGTGAACGGTTTGACTGTCCAAGTTCAGGTCGCGACTTAACATTCGGAGAACGTAGATGATTCTTTGAACCAAGTACGACACAATCAATAACGGAGACTTCCTACGTCTACACGTACGAAATTACCTCTCCACCATATCATGATTACCATGCCCCGATCACGATTCAGCGAAGTCATCGAAGGCTTCAACCTAGCCCACGTCGAGTTGAGCTTCGACCATGACCTAATGGCATTCATGCAGAGAATCACAGGCTGGAAGATCAAGGACTACTGCGAACTCTCCAAGCTCATCCTCCTTGACCGCTCGCCCCGAGCATGTTCTTTTGGAGTCCAGCCGTCTACGGACGTGGACAGCAGAAACGTCGATTTGTAAGGGTTGAACAAATTACCGGAATCGTTGGCGGGATGATTATTAGAATCCAGAATAGACGCGAGCCAGTTATTACCAGTAAAAAGATTCCAAGGCCTGAGCCAAATAGTAAAATTGCAAAGCAGCAAAATAAAAACTTGTTATAGTAACGGAAGATAGGATCTGAACGGCGATCAAGCTTAAATTGGCATGTCCTTCCTTGAGTGAGTTTAGCATTAACTTTTCCATAGAGAACACATTCTCAACACATTGCTGACTTACCACATTCGAGATGCAAGTTGTAGAGCCCCTTCAAGCTTTCAGCTTCAATGACAGGACACTCCTGCTCTTCACAATACCGTCTGTACTCATCACATTCAGATGATGGAGGCGGTCCAACCTTATCAATTTTCCATGCTCGTATTGGACAGTCGTAAACAGCTCGTATGTTGAGCTTATTCTCCCCGTTATCACTCTGTGGCATACGTAAATTGTCCTTGTTCTCTGGGGTCGAAACAGCAGACTGCGACTGCTGCAAAGACTTCACGTGCAAACAAGCGCCACGGATCTTGAGTTCGGAGTCAATGCCTGATTCCTCGAGAATGATACAAGTGCCATCATAGCCTGCGGCAGTCATCTCATCGTTGATTGGCCGTAACACTTTGACAAAATATGTGACATTTTCTTTGATTAGTATGACGTGACAGTAGCGTGGTAAGATCTGCGACTTCACGATTATCATTCGTGAGGCGTCCAGCCCGTCTGCCTCCAATATTTGTTTGTTCTCCGAGAATTGTAACAACGGCGTTTTTGTCAGCCGACTACCTCTTGGCTCTGTAGGGACCCAGCGTTCGCAATGGTCCTCATTCGCCCTCCACCTTGGCCCACAATTGTAGATCAGAGACAGAGGAATGCTGCTAGAGCTCCAGAGCATTGCCTTTAGCCGTTCCTCGGGCGGCAGACTTGCGAGTTGGTCAATAACGAAGTCTAGTAGATTGCCGAATATGGAATAGAGATCTTCGGCTTTCGTTGTAGAGCGTACAATCAATTGATTCCAGACGATGACAAAGTCGAGTCGCGCAGGTTCTTCAACGGTCTCTCTGCGAAGCCTCTTGCGAAGACTGTAGACACTATTGGTAGGTAAGTCTCTCTTGAAAGTGGGATCGAGACCTATATCCGTTGCAAACATTGACCCGAGTTCTTCGATCATTGCTCGCCCAGCCATCTTATGTTTTGAGGCCGGTTCTAGCTCTAGCTCAGAGTACCTCACAACAAGCTCAGAGTACTTCCTCAGAACGAGAAGCTGGCTAGTATGAAATGAGATATTACGATAAAGGGGGTTTGTTACGAACTTTTTCAGTGGAAGCTTTGGTATGTAACGAGATCTTTTGACGTGGAATCTAATTACTCCATCCGCAAATTGCACGTAGCAAAGGAGACCAATAGATCCTTCTTGCAGCGTCCAGCATCGCCCCATCCATGACGAGTATACCAAACGAACGAAAGTCTCTGAAGGTCGCATATGCTTCAGATACAGGTGTTGAAGTTCAGAGTCGAGTACTAGAACACTGCGAGCTGAGGCATAAATCAAATTCATCATATTGATAGCTCTTATTCTTAGGTTGGTATATTGTGGATCAACCGGGATGCATAGGGTATCGATCCAGAGCCAAGGCGCCTTTTGTTTTTCTGAAGAAGCAAGCTTGTCCGCATACGTTACAGTAATGTACCAGCGCTCGTGGAGGTCGTCGTCGTATATACCCCAGTCATCAGAATGTGGTAGCGATGACAGACGCTCTAAGAGACGTTGTAGCTGACACTGGGGCAAAGAATTTGCTTGCGAGTTGCCTAGCCCGCCGGACCACACGTGCGAGATAGCTATATATTGACTTCGCTCTGTAGCAGCTTGAATCTCTATCCTCAGTCCACCGTACGACCTCCTCCGGATGGAAACCAGTGGAACCCCTCCAGATTGTATGATTCCGATTATTCTGTCAGTAGGAGCGTTTAGAAAGCTACACGAGCAGCTTTGTTCAGTATGCGCGGTGACATAACCCGTTTGAGAACTATTATATGCTTGACACAATTTCTTTGAACAACGATTGTGAGCATCGCTCCCTGCGTCTCTTCGGGTGATATGCGAAATATAATGTGCGATGGACCAATTGTAAGACGAGCAGATACGATGCATCTGAGACTGACACCATCCTTGAGCCATCATTGAAGACATCAGAAGTTGGGCAGCTGGGGAAACGAAGTTAGAACCTGACACGAGTGGAGTGAGACTGGGGAAGTCATGGTTCTCAGCCTGTTCTTCTACCCACCAGCCTCGTTTTTGATGCTCAATCAGCTCGCTTATCAGGACGTTGATCGAAAGCGTGACCAACGGCATAGGATGAGTGTGTGCGACGTTTAGTCGGTCAGTCTTGTAACTATTCACCGCAGCAAGCCGGAGACAGGAGTCCATTGATCGCGGAGTGAACTTTTTTGGACTGTTCCAATACCCAGCGACTCGAATGAAAATCTCCGGAAGCCTTTGCTGTGTTAGGAAAGTCTCTCTGTTCACTAACTCGCCGCCTAATTCGGCCAGCAATCCGAAGAAAAGCCATGATTGCAATAGCGATGCACAATCTTCTGCAGACTTGCCCTCGAAATCCACTGTGCCGTCCTTGCCAAAGCCGTGACGGGTGGGAAAGTCTTCAAAACCACAGAAGTCGTATTCAATATTGTGGAGGATGGGAACGTTGGAGGGCAGATGATGCGTCGCGAATTGAATTGTGATATATTCTAATGGTCTGGATGAAGTGGATCCTTCATTCTCCGCTTGGGGGTTGTTGCGTCGCGATAAGGCTAAGAAAAAGCTACATGTCAGCCTTCTTGCCCCTAACCTGCTAATGTTTCTTGACACTTGATACCGACCTTGTAATTCCATGACCGAGGCTCTGGAGGTCGGCAAGTGCAATCCAACGCATGAGAATCGCTAAAAGATAGGGGAATCAAAAGCATCGGATTCAAGTTGAGGTCGATTGACCCGCGAAGTCTTCTCTATGCTGGAGGATTATGGTGGGAAGGTGAGAAGAAAAAGAAAATAACATGGAAGATTCTTGTGACGCGTCAATGCTCTGGCACTAATAGTGGGGTGTAGACAAGCCGCAGTAGGCTTCCTTGCGGCCAATGGACACAGACCTGCGTCACCCCACCATCTCTCAGTCATATGGTAATCCCATTGGTTAATATACGGTACAATCCAAGACAAGGAGTATGGTATGTATACCAGAACCTCTCCTCGAAGTCTGAGACCTAATGTCAAGGTTGGATAGTGTGGATAGTGCAGCTACATGATAGGGAAATGTGACATATCCGATCAGACGTGGGGACGATGAGGTTCTTGATACGACTCTTTGGATACTGTACATACGTACTGAATACAAGAATTACCCATATCGACATGCAATGCTGTCCAGGGGCCAAGCACATGACAATCTTCGGTGGATAGCCTTCTTGATGTCCGTTCGTAGCCACCCACGAAGGCACATGGCCTGTTCTCCTGCTAGCATTGTCGTAGGAGAATGGAGCGGCTCTGATACATACAGACAGATTGTGACTCGGATGACCTGCGAGTTGTTAACTCTAAGCAATGAGCATGCCTTTCGGGCACTGGTCAAAGATTTGTCTTCTGCCGTTGAGCGGTACAGATACTTAAGAGTTCTTGGCTCAAGTCTTAAGATTTGAATTCCAACATCATGCTTCACTTGAATTCATCTACTCATAGGAAAAGCTCTCGCTCAAAGGCGGAGGTGTTCGTAGTACTCTGAGCCACGAAAGGTGCCAAGGAGAGTAGCGCCGGAGCAAGTTTTCCGGGGCTTGCCTTACTTAGCTCCGGGGGCTTCAGGTCTGCTGTGTCAATTGCTCTCATCAGCGAAATGCAGCAACGTTTGCAACAACGATGTCGACGATCAGCATCATTCAAAGAAATTACCTCTAGCAGCAGCAAGAAATGTACGGACTCTCTATGATGCTGTCGCGGCAGCGCTACAGGGACAAGCCTCCTTGATGTGGGTCGATGATGTCAACTTCATGAGGTCACCAAGTCACTCCTTTTCCTACAAGGGCTGAAAGGCTCCTTCCTCTGCAGAGTGCTCGCGCCGTGTCACTGTCGCTCCTTCCACAGAATACCATCGAAACTAAATCGAAATTTTCAGCCCAAATATGTCATTCAAAGCCCGCCTCCGACTCTCAACTTCAACCCACGTCCACCACATTCACGCTTCAATCAATTCCACCTCTAGACGAACATTCACAACGACAATAAACAAGATGGCCAATACAGAAGCTAGTCAGGTCATATCTGAAGTTTCCAAGCAGGAAGGTGGTCCTTCCAAAGGTCAGCTATACTTGAGTACCTCTAAACAAAGCTTGCCAACATGTAAGCTGATACATTCCAGGCTCTACTGCAGCTCAAATGCAATCCGAAGTCACCAAACAACGCAACCTCGAAGACGCTGCCGCCCAAGTCGGCAGCAAGCTCGAAACCACCCCAGAGTCCATCACCAAAGAAGATGCCAGTCTCCTCCACAGCCGCGAGTCCCGTGCCATGGGCGGTCAACAACCTCCAAAAGGCAGCATAGCCTCTCAAGCCCAATCCGTCGCCGCTGCCAATGAAAGAGGCGATACCGTACAAACCAACGCACCTCTCAATCCTGCGGAGCAGAGCCAGCTTGACCGCGAGGCGAACTACGTGCAGCAAGCAGACAAGGTGGCTAGCAAGCTGGCCAACGACCCCAGTAGCGTGACGAAGGAAGATGCAGACAAGCTGCACAGCCGGGAGACGAGGGCTTTCGGCGCTACAGAGTCGGGAGGCATTGCCAGTCAGGCCCAGAGCCAGGTAGCTCAGAATACTGGTGCTAAGAATTAAGAGGCGGCTATCAGTTGACTCTGGTCTGTATTTCTAAATCACTTAGCATTGCTCAGCATAGTATGGCGTGGCTACTACTCTCCTCTGAATGTCTGTATCCTAGATTACTACCGTTATATAGGTGATATTGTACGCTAGTATTGAAAAAGAGGAGTGTCACCAAAGGCCTTTGTGCCTCGCTTTCATCTCATGACTATACCTTGCCACTTCGCGCTGGACATGGGTTCCTCGAATCAAGATCTTGCTCGCTACCTTGGACTCGGATTACCATTAATATTTCCATCTCTTTGTGCCTTGATCAAAATCAAGACAACGCTGTTGTTCCAATCACAAAGGCTTCTAGAAACTCTTTAACCCCCAACAATGCAATTACAGAACTGAAAAAGACCTTTCCCATTCAAAAACCCACAGTTCCAGCACCAAAATTCAACAGCTTCGACTCCCAAAACCAAACAGCAACACAAGTTTTTTCTACTCACAAAATATCACAACATACAACAATGTGTCACCGCCTCGCCCGCATCTGTCCCGAATGCTTCACCCCGCACTCCATCATCCTCCTCAAACCCTGTGAAGAATTTTCACATACAAACAACTGTCCCTCCAGACAACTCCAACAGATGATTGTAATGCCGCATTTCGAATTGTGTGATCGCTGCTGGGGGCAGGAGCAGGCGGTGTTGGAGGTGGAGGGAAGGGTGGCGAAGGCTATGAGGAGGGAGTTGAGGAGGGGGGGTGGGTATGTGGGGTGAGAGGTGCGTATGGCCACCGTTGGTGAAGTGCAGTAGTTGCTTCCTAAATAGGGTGTGTGTGAGGATCTTCTTGTTAGTCCTCTTTCACGCCGTTGTTCGACATCGTGCTTGAATTTGCTAGGAAGTAAGAAACTATAATGCAAAATTCATCAAATCGTTCGTGTTGTAACTGTTTTCCTCGTACTTTTCCTCTTGGATACAATAATCCTCACTGTAAGAAAAGATCTCTACTACTCTATGTACTTGCACTGCGAAGATCAGCTCTAACCGCAAAATAGCTGGAGATTAGCTCTCTTCAACCTTGGCTTACATGTACTCATATTCCACTGGTTCTGTGTGTACACTTTCTCGATTTTGAGTCGTGTGGAGCTTAATCTCCCGGATGAACAGGCCACTCACAAGACCCAGGAAGGCCAAGCCTACTAAGGTCAAGAAGACTGCCCGTAAAGCGAGCATATATCCCTCTCTCGCAATGAGCTGATTCGATGGTGACAGAAGCTCTATCGCGTCTAGGCTATCTCGAATCATTCCAATCAACTCGGCCGCGTTTTCTTTATGACCAAACTTCGACCACAGTCGACCCTTCAGCACGTTTTGAAACACTGCAGAGGCAATGGCCACGCCGATGACGGAACCAGTCGACCGGAAAGCATAAGATAATGATATTGCAAGGGATTGTTCTTCATAGGATACCGCGTTCGAAAGTGCAAGAAGAGTCACTGTGACCATACCGCCCATTGCAATGCCGGCGATGCCAAAGAAGATCATCGTCGTCCAGACTGGCGTTGACGAGCTTAGTGCCGCTGTCAGCACCGTAGCGAGAACCATCAGAAGTAACAATGCAATATTGAGCCACCAGTATCTCCCTGTTCTGCTGGTGATGACTCCCGCTCCCAAGGAACCCACGGCCGTCGTGATACTGAAAGGAATGAGTGAAGCGCCAGCAGTGGTGGCTGTAAGACCTCGAACCCGGAAGAAGATGACGATGTAGAAATACAGCGCATAGGCAATCATAATGGAGAACCAGTTAGTCAAACATGCACACGCTACTGTGCGATTGAGTATGAGGCGGATAGGAACAACAGGTTCCCGTGCCACCTTTTCTTCTACAATGACGAATGCACCGAGGAACAGGGCAGACACGGGAAGTGCAATTAGGACCAGAGGGTGGTTCCATGGGACCAAGTTACCGCCCGAGTTGAGCCCCGTCAAGAAAAGGACCAGTGTTGTCACTAAGAGCGCAGATCCGAGGAAGTCCACGCGCTTTATCAGTGAGTTTCCGGACAGAATCTTTGGCCTCTCAACGTGAATCCAGATCATGACCACAGAAGCAACCGTCAGCGGGAGTTGTACCAGGAAGGCGAGCCTCCAGTCCCAGACATCATTGAAGAACCCGCCGAAAACACCCCCAAGGCCATTTCCCAAACCCCAGAACAGGCTACCGATCCCCTGCCACAAACCACGCTTACGGGGTGGAATCAAATCACTGACAACGATCGTCGATATGGTATTCAGGCCTCCTCCGCCCAATCCAGCTAATGCTCGACCCAGTATAACCGTTGACGGGCCCTGAGCAAGACCGCATATCAGATTCCCTGCAGCGAAAAGAAAATTGCTGAGCAGCAGTCCGTTCCGGCGCGAATATATGTCTGTTAATTTCCCTGCCAGAGGTTGGGTTGCTGCCGTTGCTACGAGATACGCAGTCGCGAGCCACGCGAGAAGCGGTAGTGAGTCGAATTCGGTAGCAATGGACGAGCCGAGAGTGGCAATAAGGCTGGCGTCTGGATGCAATTAGCAGCTTTCATCGCTTTTGTTCTCGCTGGACTCTCCAACTCGAGAAATAACGTACCGAGACCTGCACAGAATGTTCCTATCCATACGCTTGTCATAATCCATCTTAGCTTAGCAGTGCCGACTTCATCGCTGAGGGTGTGTGTCGAGAGGTCGTCATCTGTGTCAGCTTGCTGTACAGATGAAGCTGCACACTTTGAGAGCAAGGGGCTTCGTTCATCATCGGCGCTGGCGATGTTATGCGAGTTTGGATGTTGGCTGGACACCTCATGCATGGCCAGGAAATATATTGGAGTGACCTGTCTCCAAAGCAGAAACGTGAAACAAAGTCAGAAGATTGTTGACGATATTGGCAATTTTTTCTCCTTGTTGAAGGCTTTTGATATGGCATATTTGAGGGATAGCTGGGATATGCATCATGCACATCTGTCATGATGTTTCTTTTTTCTTACCTGGCCTTAGAGTCTCCCAATATGGCGTAGTGGAGGTGTCAAAGCCTGGGTGTGCATAATGCACATCCTATCATGATGTCTAATATTTCATTCCTACCACTTAACAGCCTCCTAAATGACTTATATCGACACGGAGATGGTAGACCCTGTATTGCCGCATGCTGGAGCGGCTCGGTTGATTTTCCATCATTGACAAGCTCCATCTGCGAGCCATGACATGCGCAATCTTGCACTATAAGCGACAATTGCTGCAGTCAAGGCGTAAATCTCGTCCATTGATTAGCCAACCACGGCCCGTTTGCAAATGAACTAGATCCAGGCCCTTAGGATTGATGCCACTTTACGATGCTGCATATTGTTGACGGGTTAACGACCATCAGTATTCGCTACGATCAATGTCACCGTCATAGATATCTCAACATGGATATCGCCACTAAGGTATGGATACTGCACGCTACGATGTTGCCGCCACTAGTATCACCGCCATTAATATTAGTTTCATCAATATCACTGCCACTTTCCATACCTAGGCTTGCGGGCCGCCAATAGCACTGTGTTGGCCATAGCGAAGACAGCGGGATCTCTCGGTAGGCGCGAGGTAGTCTATCTGGATTAGAAAATTGCTTTGTAGACCAGTGGGTCTAAACATAATTGGTCAGTCTATCACTGTATTTCAATTAGAGCGACTGCATCCGCTATCATTAAAAGTGTACGTGCATTGTCTTTCACCTAATTAGTACTAATGCCAGGTCCCCCAGCTCTATGCCTCTGAAAGCTACCCTCGAATAATTTTGGAAATTGTAAGTTTTGTCAGACGTTAGATATACTTTTGTCTACACTTTAGACTAAAACAAGCATATTAATTGCCTTACTGCAATGACATTCCAACAACGCTTAGCACAAGTAGCTAAGAAAAACAGAACCGTCGAGCCGACCTGCACCTCACTCGCTCTCCAAGCCCTTCCCATCTCGCAAATCAATCCCAAACACCTCTACTCCAGACCTCCGATTTTCCAATCCACCCCTCCCTTACCCCTCTAACACCTCCGCACCATCAAACTCCCCTACTACCCCCCTCCCCCCAGCCATCCCCCCCGCCCTCTCCCTCAAACCCTCATACATCCTATCCAACAACTCCGGATTATGACACTTACACTCACTCTCAATCAACCCTCTCCACAACCCCTCCAATCCATCCTTTATCTCCCTCCACGCTTCCCTTTCCCCCATTCCCATTGACGACGATTGCTGAACTGCAAGAATTACAGCATCACCATTTCCATCCTTCATCGCTCCCTTCTCCGCTCCCATCACCTTCTCCATCGCCCTTGTCATCGTCCTCGAACCCATCCACCGATTCATAAATCCCAACCCTCCCATCCTTTCCCCTTCCCCACCACCCTCACACCTCCCGGCCCTGCTACCATACCACACCACCGTCAAAGCTATCAATAACAGTACGATAACCGTATGTAAACACCTCGTGTACCGCTTATAAGCCGTGATTTCGTGCGCGTAGTAGAGCCCGGGCTTTGATCGCTTAGAGGTGGACCGAGGGCCTTTCTCGAGAGAGGGGGTTGAAGGAGGGGTTTTGGGGGGTGACATAGTCGCGTAGGAGGAGACTGAGGGGAGGATACGGAGCATTTGGTTGGGATTTGAGTAGGAGTTCTTTTTGTGGGGGCAAAAAGGGGAAGTGGTTTGGCTTGGGTGACTGCTGTAGGTGGTGAGGGATGTGTGAAGGCTTTATATTTTGAAGTGCGGAGGTGGAATGAGGTGGTTGCTGGGGAGAGGTGTTTGCATTCTTCGGGCATTCTGTGGCCCCGTTGAGGAAAATTCTCAACAACAATGATAGATTACGTTAGCCCCTACGGAATGGCTTGTTATCATGTGCTGTTGGCTTGGGTAAGATGGAATCACTGGCCTATAGCTTGACTTCCCAGACAGGACCTGGCGAACTTTGGAACATTATATTTTGTTGGATTATGCTTAGATCTGCCTTAATACCCCAGAGTAAAATTATCGACCCAGGCCTGTTATCCATCCATTGGCATAATCCTTACATGAGAACTTGCGCCAATACTCGAGCCAGTGCTGCCACTTGGTCCAGCCCTGAGTTGTGTGTGAGGATAGGGGCTAACTGTCCGTCCAGTGAAAGTCCCATGCACTCGCTCAGATTCAGTAGGCATGATAACAGTGCCGAAAGTCAGCATCCTTGGTATCCCTACACCAGGTCCAGCAAAGTATGTATCATTTTGCTCTTGGAATTGCGGGCTATGAGTCCATGTTGGGCCCTCCGAGCCCTCAATGAGATCTCGTTGCCATCAACATGTCGAGCTACGTTTACGAAAATGTTGGACAGATAGAGCTTCACGTAGCTCGGAGGCGGACAGGTTGCTAGATAGTAGGGAAGAGGAACTCCGCTTGTTGGTAGAAGAGCCATTGGTGCCGCCTTTTGTCACTGCGTCTCCGGTTCGTTCCTTTGTCGAGATTTGCGAATTTTTAACATTCTTGGTAGAAGCCGGTGGCCCATTCCACGACCACTGGAACAAGCTTCCCTCCGGGTTAATCTCCCTATTATCAGGGGATGACATAATCCGAAGGCCGGCGTCATCTTCCTGTTCTTCGAGAATAGGAGCGCTATGGCCCTGCGGGCACAGCGTGGGAAACTTTGCACGCGTCTCCTGGCTTGGAGGACTCGATGAGTCGCTGGCAAAACTGCTGCCGCTGGTGGTCTCATCTTCTTTCCAGATAACCTCGTGGACGCTGTTACGCGATCGAAAATGGACAACACTAATACGCCGAATGGATTCTGGAAAAGAGAGAGATGGTTTCCTCGACCTTGACTCTACTGCAAACGAGCCGGGTGCAGTATGGACGTCTGTGAAAGTCAGAGCGCTTTCTGCTGGAGAACTGTAGCAATTAATATCATTGGACTGGGCCATTGAGACTGATTTCTTGAGCTCCGAACTTGAAAACGCGTCTTGATTCCAAAACGTGCCTACCTGTACGCTCGACAACGAGTTGGAGGTTTTGGGACAAGGCCCGCTGAGATGTCGAGACCCTTCGCGTGAAACAACTGACGTAGCATAGAAGGCAAGTAGCTCGGACATATGAGCAAGTGGGCCCGGTTTATAGGCGTCTTCATTAAAACTCGATGCGCTAAGCGAGCTCGTGACTGGGGAGGGCACGAACATATTGCTAGCTTTCCGCAACGTTATTGTAGCTGGTGTTTCAAGCGTTGTCGTCGCACCTTTGGGTCCTTTGAAGGTTGTTCGTCCACTAGGGCAGCTTCTTTCAGAAAAGTCATTACGGTGTTGACTTTCCTCTTGCGGAGCTGTGGAGTGTCTGCAAGTTTTTTTTGATGAGTCCACCGAGTCTCTCCCTGGCGTCAACATTCCGAAAGTTGCAGCGAGAGCAGTAGACATTCGTCGCAAGGTTCCAGCTTTGGTGACTGGGGTCAATGGCTGGCTAAGTGACCGAAGAGCGTTGACGGCGGGCGACTCAATACCTCTGTTCTCACTATCTGGAGCATTGAATGTTGACCGTGTCGGCACACGAACCATATTAAAATTATATGTATTCTGAGGATTTAATGGGATATTGGTATTGAGCTTTAGCTGCTCCATGCTCTTGGGGGGATTGGGGGCATCAGAGACGCTCTCGCCATCAGTGGCCATGCTCGAGGCACTACAAGAATCACTTCTGACACCAATTGATCTGGTGGTGGACTTTGGCGAGCGTAGAGCAAGACCTGAGACCTCTGCCTCCTCCACCGTACTCCGGTGGTGCCTTGACTGTCTTCCCACCCGTTTTCTGTGCTTTCCATGACTGCGAGCGTTCAGATAGTCATCGACTTCCTCCCGTGGCGGAGGGCTCATTGAACACGGACCGGATACGGGTGGAGTGAGGAAGCCAGAACTCGGTGTCCCTACATCGCTGATTGGTGTACTGCGGGCAAAATGGAGACGTTCGGGGGAAAGTTTCGGAGCAGGCGTGCGGTTCTTAGTCGGCAGTTGTTGTAGTGACTGGTTACATTAGACCCTGCACACATAGATGCCGGAACCTAAGTCAGACGGTCAGAGCTTACCGGAATGGACGCACCAGCTCTTGTCATGGTGGCTGTGTTCCTCGTCATCACATATAGCCAACGAAATCTTAGGAAAAGGCCCTATCGGCCGTAAAGAGAATGAGTGGAGAAAGGTACATAACAGAATAAGAATAGGTGAATGGTGTCCGGGTCTAGGTCCTCTGAAGTTCTTGAGACGAGCAAATAGGCGCGAAAGATGTCATTCGCTCTTACCCTATCGAGTACCTATCTCGCCGCGTCTGCGAATAATGGAGTATTGTCTCTTTCCTGGACCGCTCTTTAAAGCCATAGACCAGCTATGCCTTCTCCTCCTCCACCCCTCTGAAGCTTTCCGTGGGTGAGGTAAATGCATAACAGTAGAGCTAAGAGTGTAGCATGTCTGATTGAACTCTTAGGCTGAATCTGGAGAGGATATCTATGTTCAGTAAAATCGGACGTACTTGAGCTTATAATGGGTTAGTTGTATGAACACGTCGAAAAAGTGATCTTGCAGTCCGTCTATCCTTTACTGCAATCCGATTGTGGCATGTGCAGATGGAGTAGAACTCGTATGACAATATCGTTCCCTTGATAAACGTGCTTCACAATTTCAGTGTTATGGGTGTCGTACAGGCATGGCCAACGTTAGGTATCTCTTCCTAATCAAGTTTGCTACTAGGAAATCATTCCTGCATAGTCAGCATCCAGCCGTCCCCAGCCCTGGTATTATCACTTCTTACTCCACCCCACAAGAAGACGCTGAGCGGATCCAGATCTTCGCCCTTCGCACTCGCGAACCAGCCACGGGGACCCGGATGCTCCGTCTTACCTGACATTGACGTTTCTGGGATATCCACTCTTGCCCACGTCCCTTCCGCCGTTTTAGCTCCTACTAATTGTCTTGTAGCATCTTTGAGACTAGCAGCAGTCATACCATCCGGTGCCAGCTGGAAAGACCAGACGTCGTCCCAGAATCCACCAGCAGCGTCATGACCTGATGGGCTAGGGTCCTTTTCACCGAGAAATAGCAATAGGTAGTTGCGTCCTTGGCCAGTGGTGATTGGCTGTAAGCCAGCAACACTGCGATTGCCCGGGACAGGAGCACCAGCTGGCGGTTCTAGACTCTCCCATTGGCCGGTAAGAGGAACAACAGCCAGCTCTCCTTTGCCACTTTTATCGTCAAATGTAGCGCGCGTCAGACGTAAGAAATCTATGGGACCTCCAAGCTCTTTCTCCCCATCGAAGCCTCCATAGCGATATAGCCGATCTTTCGCAACGCACAGGCTTGGGCCACCACGAGCTAGCCCTGGAGCATCGATATACCGAGACCAGGTCCGAGCAGCAATGTCAAAGGCCCAGACATCGGCAACACGACCTGACGAAGGGCAGCCACCATGCACAAAGAGTGTTCCATGGTCATCAGCGCCCGAGCCCGAGGTGCCAAGAGGGTTCTCTGTGTAGTCTGTCTTTTGACTTGACGTAGTTTTCGTATAGGTAGATGCTACGGAGCCCGACGGTGGGCCGGTCGGGATTGGTGGCTGACTTAAAGGATGCTCAGTAGTTGCTGAAGCATGATAAGACCGAGGCTCAGGGTAGGGTGAGCCTTTAGCAGGGTCTAAAGAGCTCCATCGATTGAGCCTAGTGTCGAACACCCAAACGCGCCCATTCTCTTGAAGCGGCTTCATTGCCTTGCCTCCCCTGCCCCCAAACACATATATACGGTCATTGATGACACTTGCGGTGTGTCCAACGCGTGGAGGAGGAACTTCTTCATCGTTGGAGGCTGCTTGTGCAGGTATGATCTGGTAGTCAACCTCGTCGTGCTCAGAAGAAGGTAGCGTGAAAACGTGGATGTGGTTGTCGACAGGCTCTCTAGGGGTCCTTTCCCCACCAAAGATATATGCTTTGCTCTTAACGATCGACAGTGAGTGAGAGGAGCGAGGAAGGTTGGTGTTTGTCCGTATGCGTGTCCACGTCGCTTTCAGTGGCATCGTCGATTTGGCGATGGCTACTGCAGCCCCGACAGCGCCTTCCGCTGCAGTCTCTACACTATAAGCAGCAGCAACAACTCCAGGTTCCATTACAGCGACTTCCAAGCCGGCTGCTGGCCGTTGTCCGTGAATAAGTTGAAGAAGAGTGTGTACCTTGTGGGCAACTCAGGGACGAATTGACTAATTGAGTGGCCTGTGACGTCAAACTTTCTACTATCGTACTGTTACCAACGGGTCACCATCATCTCACTTACCATACCGTACCTGCGAGCCATACGGAGTACATTATTCAAGATGGGAGGGAGTGAAAGAATCACTACGCTACGTTTTGCTTGTGCGTGTCGCAAAGTGACAGGCTCCGCTAGTATTCCCACGGAGAGACTGCCTATACCTGTTGACATATGTCACTGCAACGACTGCCGCCATCAATCTGGTCTCCTAGCTGCCTTATATGCCACGCTTCCTGAAGGATCGACGGATATAAAATTTGAGGGTCCTATTGCCGAGTATAGATCTTCAGAAATGATTACGCGTTCGTTCTGTTCTCATTGCGGCGCCAATGTGTTGTTTCAAGATTCCAATGACCCCAGACCCGATGTCCCTTTGGGTATCTTTGAAAAAACAAATGGTTTGGTCGAATTGCGCGGCCACATCTTCGTCCCGGATACCAAGGATGGTGGACTAAGTGCCTGGGTCTCTGATGTACCCGCTTTTGAAGGCTATGCAAACCGGAGTAAGAGAGTTCAGCTTTCGAATTACGGGGAATCCACGTCGGCCCTAAGTGAAGGCACCGAGCTAGAAGCCTATTGTCATTGTAAGGGCGTTCGATTCAAGATCTCTCGCCCCACTGGAGCATCGAAGGAATTGTCTTCACCATGGCCTGACCTGCTGAAGCCGTATATCTCCAGTCCTCCAGAAAACAAGGACGACGTTAAGTGGTGGCTACGAGCCAACGACACAAAATATCTTGCGGGGACTTGTGTTTGCAGCTCGTGTCGGCTTGCGTCGGGCTTTGACATTCAGACGTGGGCATTTATTCCCGAAGGAAACATCCTCCAGTTAAATGGAGACCCGTTAAACTTTGATATTGGTACATTGAAGCAGTACAAGAGCTCAGAAGGCACTTTCAGAGAATTCTGCAGCAAATGTGGAGCGACAGTCTTCTGGCACTGCGATCAGAGACCGGACCTCATCGACGTTAGTGTTGGTCTTCTACATGCAGGTGAAGGAGCACGGGCTGAGACTTGGTTGGAATGGTGGACCGATAGAGTGAGCTTCGAGGAAGAGGCCCAGAATCGAGAACTGGTCTCAATGCTTAGTGCTGGACTCAAGCGTCGAGAAAATATTGATATGCCTTCCTAAATCGAAACACATGGTATGTAAGCTAAATTGAGACATAATCAGTGTCGAGCAAAAAGGAGAAAACCACACCTTAGAGATCTAATGGTGGGGTGTTGGTTGGAAATTGAAGCTCAAATCAGTCAGCAAAGACCCACTGGCTATAGTCCTGGTGTGATTCCGACAAGCATGTGGGCCCCACGTCGAGTCACAGCATTAAGGTCCAGCTTACTGGCCGAGACATGGTAGCTCTAGGAAGCTCTCGGGTCAGCCAATCCTAAAAGTCGGGCTCACACCGTCGGAGCTCCCTATCCCGCTATGTAAGCCAGCCAATAGGGGTCTTCAACATTCGAAATCTCTACAAGAATCCGGCATTCAAACTTGACTCGGAATATTGGATCTCTCTTTCCTAAGGCCAAGCATAGGGCTAGAACTCATGATCAAGTCTTATCTAATGCTACTCTCCAAAGTCTTACAGACCATTCCCTGGGTCTGTTGGAGGCATTAGTGTCTCGAGTGTTCAAGCTTAGTCTTTGAGCATTGATATGCGCTGAGGATGGGCTCAGCGGTTTCCCCGACGGTCACCGAGAAGCATCTCGGGGAGTCAGTGATAGCAGTACTAAGTTCGGCCGTCCCGCTCCAGCCTTATCCATATCCGTTGGCGGAAGATGACGGTCAGCGCTTAAAAGAGGAGCGTTTTTCGGCTTCCTATTCGTCCGATTTTCGCGCAGCCATGTTGGCCTTCTGTACGTTCTCGAATAGGGCTTCGACCACGTTTCGTGCCATCGAGCATAAGATGAAGGATCATCAAGGGGGAGACAGATATCAACAGCCTCAAGCTGACCGAAAAAGCCTAGTAACGGCCGCTTGGAGGTATCAAAAGCCTTGTTCGTTGGCACTATGCTTTCCCAAACCACAGAGATTCGGTGATTGCCAAGATAGTCAATTGGCAAGTCATCTGGAGTGGCCACGCTGCGCACCTCCCCCCTATACAGGGCAGAGGCTGCTTGAACGACCGCCATGGTACCTTGCCTGCATTCGATGGATTCGCCACCCCGGGTGCTGTTGGAGTACGTGACCTCGCTCAAGCCTTGAGAAAGAGAGTCTTGATCTTCGTCACCCATGGTCATCTACTAAGCCCTGCTACGCTAGCCACTGCTGAGGATGGTGTTTGGGACCAAAGTGATAACGCTTTCCAGCAATATGGCGACTTCCGTGAAAATGGTCTGGTCGTAGCCATTGGGCCCGGACTTTCAGCAAGCTAGTACAGTCTATTTCCCAGCCTAGACACCACGGGATAGCCTCTCTGGATCGAATTCCAGAGTCATGGCGCCTTGACACACTGTTGGGACACAACACCTAGAGTATAAGAACATTCACTCTGTAGGTCTGTTATGTTCTTTTCCTTCACAAATTCGTCCTTTATCCATACTTTGCATAAGTGTTCGAAGGCTCCAGGTGCTTGTGTAATCGCGACACCTAGCAGTGATATCCAAGCTGGAAGGCTTAATGAGGTGGGCGCTAAGCACGTCAACGATCACGATCATGACTCCAATTATAGAGATACTGCCAGGTCACTCACGCCTCACAATCTTGGTGTGCACCACGTCATCGATATAGGGGAGCCAAAGACGCTTTCCCAATCCTTCAAAACCATCACGATGCATAACCTAGCTCGTGTCTTCGCACCGTCATGAGAAATCTTGAGAAACCAGCCCAACTTTGCCAAATGATTGAGCCACATTTGCGCCACAATCACAAAGGTCATCTTTCCCAGCTAATTGACAGCGATTCGACGACGACATCGATCAGATAGGTGAAGACGGCAATCGGTGCAACCAGCACTAATCTAATTATAGATAACAAGAGAATCCTTCATCAAATGCCTGGAAGAAGAATATCAGCAAATGGTATATATCATCATTTCAAGGCTCCAGGACCAAGTACCGACGATCGAGTAGCGGGAACGTAAGCAATTTGGTACGGTGACTATCAGGGTCGACTGGCGGCCTGAAACTCAGCCCTTCTCGGGCTCAAGCGCTGTAACCTCAAAACGCTTGTGGTGAACACTTGCGTTGCTTCCAGTGATGACGTCCCGTCGCTCGAGGTTGAGCCACAGTTGGCTTACCATTC
Organism: Cladonia metacorallifera KoLRI002260; assembly: GCA_000482085.2. Classification (NCBI taxonomy): domain Eukaryota; kingdom Fungi; phylum Ascomycota; class Lecanoromycetes; order Lecanorales; family Cladoniaceae; genus Cladonia; species Cladonia metacorallifera. The sequence continues at coordinate 1,087,098 of KI911113.1, forward strand.
TACCGAGGTATATATTGCTGGTAAGTTGATCACAATTTCAAGAGCATGAGTCTAACGGCAAAATATTGTTACACGATAGCCTAAGTGAAGTCTGCGTGATGGCCAGCATGGTGATTTACTGTTTAAGACGAAGCTACAGTAAGAGTGGCGATGAAATAAAGGGATGATGACATCCACCTCCATCGGCTATATTCGCCCCTTATGAGTCCTATGACCAGAGTGCTAGAAACGCTAGAAAACTTCGGACGGCAAATGAATAAGGTAGACGGACGTTCCCACTCCAGCTCTATTACAACTGGCTATTCGTCTATCGCCTGATGACAGGTCACACGCCGATCCCACTGGTCTTGCCGCAACTAGTGTGTCTATATTTCAGAATACATTACAGAGGTAAAGAATTCAGAGAATTAGCTCAATCGTCTGCTCGGCAATGGCGTAACGTGCGGCCATAGGATGTGCCGCAACAGGCGCTGGGAATATGCTTGCATCGCAGACCCTTAGACCCTTGACACCAATGATTTTGAGATCGGGCGTGGACTACATATCCCAGAGCTGCATTGCCCGCAGGGTGGGATGTTGACCTGCAGATACCAGTCGACGCGAGAGTGCACTTTATTTTCTCGAGCATGCTTACTGTGCTGTCTGCTGCACACGTCTATTAACCGCATCATCTGTCGATGTAGAACTCAAAGGCATCAACTCCTTCGTCACAGTCTCCTCAATAATCATTTGCTGCCCAGCCGCCGTATCGAGAAACACTTGCTGGACCTTTTTTAATCTCTCACGCATGTTATGGCTGTTCGCTTCGGTCTCACACAAGTTTGAATCAATAAGCGGTATATCTTCCGGGCTCCATGATTTGAGCCTCACAGATCCTCGCGAAGTTGGCAGCACGGTCAGCACGACCCATTGAACGCGCGTTTCGTCTGGGCCTGGGTACAGGACTCTCCTTGTTATTCGCAGCATATTGTATGAAGGTCTCTACATGGCAGCGTGAGCCATTCAGAAACGGATGGTCATCTCTAACGCCATCCTCGTCGGCTGCCAACGCGGGCTCCAGACCCGTTCTTGCAATAGATTGGCAAACGATAAAGCCCTGTGCGTTCGCACCCTTGTATCCAAAGTCATCCCACTTCGCCGAACCTACAGCAGCGCCGATTTCGGCGTTCCGCAGGTTCCTGAATTGCTTCACGTTCATGAGATTGAAGAGATTGTGGCTAATCTTTGGGGAATCGACTTTTTGAGGAATGTCGTGGCGTGCCAAGTCTCCCTTGGGTCCTATGCCCGACAGTAAAAGCACCGGGGGAGTGTGTAGTGCTCCTGCAGACCACGATAACCTCACGTTGGACGTTAATGATCTTGCCATGGCAAGCTCAACACCAGTGGCGACCTTCTTGTCGTCTTGCTGTTCGATCACCACTCGGCTGATGAGGGTGTTTGTCTGAATAGGAATCCGTTTCATAGAGTGAGCATTAGTGGCTATGATACGTTCAACCTTAGAACGACACTTGATAGGGTCTCCAACGCCAAGAGGCGTGCCAGCACTTGCTAATGCCCAAGCTTGTTGAAGTAGGGATCTTACTGGGTAACCTCGCCCAGTGGAAGACGTTGAGACTGGTGGATTGTGTTCGGGTCAAAACCTGGGCGTAAGAAGACTCTGAGTATGATAGCAGCCCGTCATAGCTCCACTGGGAGTCTCCAGACTTCTTGACCCATGTCGCATGATCTTTGCGACCTCCTCGAGTCCACAAGCCTTATTTAAAGGTCAGTGCGGTCCTTGAATGGTAGCGGAAACAGACCATAGTGCAATCAATCACAGATCCTCCTCAGTGCTTTTACAGCCGCTTCATAGACCTTGCGGCCCCCAAGTTGCCTTTGGCGAGTACTTTCATATCCCCAATCGAGCTCGCTACCACGCAGCATAGGCGCTACCAAAGTTTGAGGAACCAATGGTTTGTCCTTGGATTCTTCACCCGCGTTTGTAAGCAATACAAGGCGCCGGGGAGGGCGTCGAGAGTGGCGTAAGGCCAGAGCCGGGCCTGCTATACCTGCACCGAACTATGATATAATCATAGCTATTACTGCTGGTTTCGTCAGGGCTCGTGCAGCTGTCGGTAATCGAGTGAAATACGGTCGCTGCAAACCTGTGCTGGTTGACTTTGATATTGGGACTGCAATGGAGGTAGCATTGTAGGTCGATATCAGTGTTAGGTTTGCAGGCCTATCATTTTGTCGGCGAGCTGTTCGTTGATGGACCAGGCGCTCATGTCCTGGCTTGCATTATGATGCCTCTGATACTGATGGTATCAGCAAAGGTCAGTAAGGGCGGAAGGGCTACTAATGGCACCATCTCTAAGAGAAGAAAGGCTAACTATTTCAGGTACTCATATCTAGATTCCCAACCTGATATCTCACAAACAGAAGGAGATTACACTCAATTAGGGCCTATGTCCGCTGTCCTGTGATATGGCTGCATGATGCTGTATCACATTGCATTAGACTGAAAGCTATCCACTATCTCCGAAGGATCCGCACCCATAGAAGGCTATTCAAAGGATTATGTAGCGCTTACGCTGCCGAAGGGATTCAGCGGAGATTGTCATGTGCGAATCAAAGGGCTAACGGGTCTTTGATGGTAGGGAATGCTAAGTATGGAGCCCCTCTCTCAGGTCTACTCTCTAATGAATGTTCTTAGTGCCATAGAATTGAATTGCCTAAATGTTGAATATATTCAGCCCTAGCTCCAGCTGCGTGCTTCTAAACTTGTATGTACACAAAAGGTCTTTTACATGACGTACGCGTTAATTTAGAGAAATTTACCGACCTAGCCTTTGGTGTTTGCCTCGGTCTAACTCCTTCCCTTTTCTTACAAAACGTCATAAATCTCCGATGACCCGGAGTATCAAAAGTGTTGATCAGTATGCCGATCAGAGACTACATTATTAATTGGGAACCAAGTATTATATGCTCGGCGACCCCGGCGCCGAGAGCGAGCCGAGCCTCTTCCGCAGATGACTACAGGATGGAACCATTGGGCAAGGCTTATTGCCGGCGGTCACACCAGAGGATTTTTCGGAGCTAATAGGTACTGTGGGACACAAGACGCATAATGCGTAGTACAGGGAGACATGGGACATTTGGTGGTTAGATTCCTTGTCGTGTTTAGATGGAGCGAAGACTGACCATCTGAGGGTCTGCGTCTTGTCCTTAATAGACGTTAGGAACCTGGTGACTGTGCCACATTTTCCACCCTACAGGCATATATTCAACTGATCAATAGACCCTATTCACAAGATAGACTCAGTATTTGCCCTAGTCCTATAAAGTTTTCTGCCTAGCCACTCCTCTTCCATCAGCCAAGAGACCCAGTGTTATATAGGGTTTAGCGGACACGTAGGAGGGTGCATAATTCGCAAGGTTGGACACATTGGGCTAGGGCGGCAACGCAATTGTGTAGAGCTTTAAGCTTTTTTTGGGCCCACCATATCCTCGCTGGCTGCTTGGCTGCTAAGGTACTGGCGACGGAGCTGAGGCAATAGATACGCCGCGCAGCACATTAGAAGCCGAGACAAGCAGCTGTAGTCTGTGGAGTACTTTGAGAACCCTCTTTAACTTTGACTCTTGCTCTATCTGGTGGTGCCAAAAGACAAGGGCGGTCCCTGCAGCGGGGAAAGGCGCAGCAGTTCGACGGTAGACCCGGGTCACTTCCTGAATATGCAATGCAACAATGCAGTGGTATGGGTATCAAGCGCGTGGCGTGATTTCAGCGCTGGAAGGCTCTTCCTAACGAATTGCTAGACGCGTCGGTAACTCTTTAGGGGGCGCTGGTGCCGTTGCAGCCGCTCATGCCCTACTGATCGCGTGACCCTTGGGTAGACATCCAAGAAAGTTTCCTTGTGCCTGGTATATATTGGAAGTCAGGCCCGCTTCCGAAACCCTTCTTGCAGCATTCTTATCTTTCAGCAAACCCTGCTTGGTCATTTCATCAGTACACTCGTTTGGTATCGTAAGGCATGACGGTCGAATGACATTGAATGTCAAAAGGGAACATCTGAGAATGTATATTGTATTATTCAAGCTATGTCATGTGGTCAACTTGCTAAGCAAAAACGAAAGTATGGCTCTTAATAGAATGCGGACCGATTGCGTACAATTTGGTGTAATGTAACTGTGGTTGGCGTTCTGTGACGTTGCTTTGCGACGGCTATCTCAAATAGCCACGCCGATAACCGTACTTGAGCCACGGCCTTTAAAGAGGTGGTGGGTCAGTCCCAGCTACTTCAAGTAGTCTTAAAGTTCGAGACTGAAGGATATCATTAGCAGACAAGTCGTTTCTTAGGAGCAGCATCCGCTTTCGCGTGGAGACCATTACCGCTTCTTAGTACTCGCTCCAGCGTCTGGACAGTACTATCCAGGTTTCGCCACACCTTCATCAAGTGATCTAGGTCCCCGGGCCCTCGTTGATGTAACCTTTCGACGTCGCTGTTGGCCCGATCGGATACCATTCTCTTCCTCGGCGACAATGCTGTCGCTTTATCCTTCTTCGTATCCAACGTCTCCAGCCTCTCTTTAAAGCACGCCAGGGTGTACTTCATCTTATCCAAAATCCGTGAAATCAGCAAATCTTTGACGGCCATTCGCTCCTCCCCCGTAATCTCATATATGCCGATCGCCGACTGCATACCATATGGAACGTCACTGATTGCTCCCTGTTGGTCATAACTATCTTGCCCTGAGATAACACCGTTATAGTACTCCGAACACAAGCTCTCTAGACTCTGAAGTACGGTGCCCATAGACATGGCTGATAAGAAGAGAAATTCCTGGTTACCATCGTGCCTGCAGACCCGGCATTCTACGATGCTCCTCCAGGGTACAAGGGCTTGTTGGGCACTCGAGAGAACGACGTCAAGACGTGGTTGAGGGTGGCATTGTTCGAGTTCTTTGAGGCAATTAAGAAGCTCTGCGTGATCCCGGGCACAGTTGCAGGTGGTTGACGAGGCTAAATGTGACGAAGAGGTTGATGCTGTAATATTTTGGGTTCTGTTGGTCTCCCTATTCATGTCACCAAAGCTTCCACTCGGCTCTAGCAAATTGGCGACATCCCCTTTGTTGGTGAATAGGCTAGCCGGGGATACGTAGGCTGAGCCAACACTAGAGTAGGAGCGCGGCTCTTCATTAAAAAATGCTGCTGTGGGCGATGGCTGCTGCGTAAATGGCGAAGACGCAGCAAAATCGCCGAAATTGTACCACGAAGACAGATCTTCGGAAAAAGGACCAAAGGCCTCAGACCCCGGAAAAGAGCTGGCACCGTCCAGACCAGTGGCAAGACTTGGTTCGATGGAAGACTTGTTCATTGACACTAAGTTGGTGTCTGCGTAACTGGTGAGCGAAGCCACTGAGGTCTGTGCTAGTACGGGCGAAGCCTGGCCGCTGTCCGATTTGTCGCTCGCTCCACTCCTTTTGCGACTCATACGGTCCAAGGTACGCTTATTCTTTGTACCTTTAGGTCTGCCAATGCGATTCGAGACGCTATAACCGCATTCATTCCCTGAATCACGACAGCCGGCACATGGCGTACCTCCGGAGCATTTCATCTTAGCATGATGGCATATATCGCACGCAGTTCGAAGTTTCTTGGGTGGGTGCGGCTTTAGGGTGTCTTGCTCGCGTGATTGCAACATCATGATACCTTTAAGCCGCTTGAGAAAATGATATGACGAGCCTATTGAGGTTTATATGATGGTCAACATGATCGGGCTCATCAGGCCAGAGCACAGTGAGTGCAGACTTCAGAGTCTAGATCTTGTGTTTACCTGTGGCTGCGAGGACAAAGAATCCAAGTTTCCGAGGATTAGCCTTCGATGTCGGCCCTGTCCCTTTTATTCCTCATGTTTCGAGTATTTTGCCTTGCCGACATTTGGCCCCTTAGGCTCACTTTCAGACAGCTAATTCCGCACAGGGTCTTCTTCACACCATCTTGAGAGCCAAAAGATCGACAGAATGTGGATGATTGGGGGTCACATCCATGAGGATCCGAAACACGTGCAGGAAGGTAGAGAGATAGTGACAGCGGTGGACGGAAATTCGAGTCCTGGCTCCTTTTCAGGCAGCTACGAATGTGATTCTTTCTCTTCGCTTGGCCATCAGTGGAGATTATGAGTTCCTTGCTACTCAATTGGCTGTGCCACATACTTACCGTCAGCTCGGTCACTCTATCATGCTTGGTGAACATTTTGCGGCCCGAGGAGTCATGTATTAAACCGCCACTCTGTTTATTACGAGTCTAAATGTAATTTAAGCGCGGCTAAACGCTAGGGTTGGCTGGCTCGCTTATGGGCGCCTTGTTTCGACATAGGCCCATGCAGCCAGTAAAACGGTCTATGTAACCCTCCTGCAGACCAGTCCAGACCAAATTCGTCCCGTGAGAAATGCCTTGTCCGCCTGGCATGTCCCACATAAGCAAACACGGAAATTTCCGGTCAGTTTGGAATAGATTCAGGCTCGCTGACAATCGTCTTGCTAACATGGCCTTAGCCCTTGAATACGCACCTTAGCAAAGCCGTCCAACGCGTATCACTCGTGGGAGACTTGAGACCTGATACCGTATAACACCTCGCAGTTGGGGTTACATGGTCCAAAATGTTGGTCGTCTCGGCTCAGAATTTTACGAAGCCTAGAAAACTCAGCGACCCGCCAATGTTGAGCAACTATCGAACACATGCTAAATCGTAATAAATTGAGCGGGGCTTTTCGGTTTACCCTCAATGATGACCAATAAGGATTGAAAGGCCAATCACCCGTTAGATTTTGACAACGATGCACCGAACGATGGGGTCGAATAGGAGCCCAAAATCTAAGAACAAATGCTCCTGCTGGCTAATTCCGCTTGAAAGTGCATGGCTATTTTATCTCCAGGACTCCGTAATCGCAAAATTCCACGTCAACGTCACGTGTGCCGGCGTCCTAATGTTTCAAGACTGCAAGCCTGGCCAAGAACGATAAACTTGTGACTAATTCTCATTTCGACTGCTTCAGCTGGAAGACTTCGCTTCATGATATTGTCACACAATAGCTCAATGCAAGGGATGTCTGTGCGTCTTCGGCGAATATATTGTGTACCAGCATAGAAGCAGAGGCACATAACCCCCCACGCTATGCAGATAAGCTTATCCTTGGCATTATTCCCGCCTATTAAGTTTCCTCTGTTTCTTCCTGCATGGCGGAGATACTAATGGATTGCTGTCAAAAAGCAAACCTCAGGAAAAGGAGCCGATCTTCCTCCTAGCCTGGAGGTTAAAAAAGCATATTAAGAGATCTGAGAACGATTGGCAGCTTTTCGAATGCGACTCTTACACAGTCCGTGTTGTCCGTGAAGCTCGCTGCTTTGAGCTATTATTCTTCATTGTTCTTGCAACCTGGTAGCAATCTCATTGACACTAGATCTGCCAAGGTCGCAACGGCACGGGAGATCAGGGTCCTAATTTTCACTACTGAAGCTTTATAGAGAAGGATGCAGAAATTTGGTAAATTCAATTCGCAGATAAGAATCCTAGATAAGGTATGAAGGAGATGGGGCAAAATGGGGCGGACGGCATAAGCATACGATAGTGAAAGACGTGCAGAAGCTAATTTCGATGTGCCACCAGTTGCGTGGTTGTCACGCCATAACATGTAGTGGCACTTCTTTAGGTTTGCCAGTTCAACATCGTGGTGGAATGGGACCATGTCCATCCGTACATCTCAGTATACGCAGGCTGCTCCTCAATGGCCTTCGATCAGCCAGACACCTCAAGGCTTAACCTAGGAACCGGGCAACCCCAACCACATTACAAGTTGTTCTGAGCTGAGATCAATAGCCAACAAGGTTCACGCGATCGTTCAGCAATTTTACGACACGGCGGCCCGTCCGGGTGAGGAGGTGGTTCAGCTGTTTTAGCGGTCATGCCAGTGGGACGTTCCGCTACGGCTGAGGAAAGGATTTTCTTGGCGTTAACCCATGCCAAAACGAACTAGATGTGGTATTTCGAAGATCAACAGCTGAGGAGGAATGACAATTGTCAAAACAACAGAAAGACGAACAACAAGCAAAATGCGCTCATTAGCAATAAACCCTATCATTGCGGGCTGTCCGTAATGATGTCGATTGCTCCGTCGAAAGATCGAAATGAGAGGAATATGCGGCTGAATTCTGTGGGTCGTCTTATGTAACACGCTATGAATTCCAATAAAGGTGAGGAATCATGTGCCGCGGGAACGGCTGAAATGCAGTGATTTCGGGGCCAGACAGGAGCACTGTAAGTTTGAATGGACAATCCTAGTGTAAGGCATTGTTTTTGTCCCCAGCCGATGGCTGCAGTCGGGAACAAGAGGTCAACAACGGATATCATCGCTTGTAGAGGGGATATGGCATAAGGACCCGTGTCCGTGCATTACAAATTGACCTGCGACGTAGCCCTATGGTATGCAGGTCAAGATGTTGGCTTCACTGCATTTGCCTAAAACTCATCGACGCTCGAAGGGTAGTCGAATCCCGCGCTCCTCGTCAAAGTGCACCAATCTGGTCTCCGTCTGCTAATCTGGTTTTAGAGTCATGAATATCAACCTGGTATTATTCGACTGGGATCTTCCGCCAGTATTCAGATGCAACTGCAGAGTCGAAGCTCTCCATGAAGTGCGTTCCGCGTGACACGACTGCCTTGCATGGATTGAGTGGTCACCAGGACTTAGATTCTTTCTCCACAATATCGTTATTCTGGCTAATAATACTCAAGAAGTCGTGCGTACAGTGGCTCTTTCAGCCCTTCAGTTGCTATAATGACAACAGTCGACCATTGTCTTACCGTGTCATGATATGCCATCACAGTTCAACACACATGAGTTCGAATATAGACGTCTAATATTTTCGTCATATGGCTATTCTAGAAATGTAAAGTATGTGGAAGACGCAGAGATAATCTTCTCAGAGAGCCTCTCTTTAGTAGTGCCTAATCAAGAAAGTCGAAGGAGGGAATTTTCACCTTAGTATTCCAAGGAGAACCATGTCTCTAACTCCATTCCCATCATACCATTCGATTCAAAAGAAGCTAGATTCTTTGCTATATGAACTTCCTCAAACTGCACAGATAATAAATGTTGCACATCATTTTCTTATGCGGGCAGTGGCAATATTCCGGGGGTTGGAATCGGCGGCTACATTTGCGTCGTCTTCCTCAGGCTTCTCTGTGGATCGAGCCCTTTTATTTTCAAGGGCATTACCATAGTCTCGCTCCCAAGTCTAAGGAAAAGGCTTGGTTACTATGTCGGTCCGGTACAAAACGGCTACAAGGATCAGCACATGTGGATGAATTTGAAGAAAGGAGCCACAAATCGGCATATCATGCCTAATTTGGGTGGACAATGGTCCACACAAGGCTGCCACGGTGTGGGAGAATGAGGGAAGAGCCCTCAAGGTCTCACTGTGGCGAACATCGGGCACTATTGGTGCCTGATAGATTACACTATTAATCCAGCCTACTCTGGCGAACGATTCGACATGATTTCAGGAACCAAACCCTAAATCGACGAATCGTGCAAAGTGTCGACAGTCCGGACGAGCAGAAACAGCTACAATTTCCTCTTCCGCCCTCGTGCAGTTCGTGACAACAAAGAGTCTCGCATGGGACCATGGCTGTACTGCACAGATCAATTAAGTTCCTTGCGTACAGGTCGCGTGAGACCCAGTCTCCATTGTCTCAAATACTACTTACTCAAAGATGTGGTTCACTTTTGGCTTCTTTCTTAAACTGTGTTAGCGCTGCTCTGCAGAAAGAGTACCAAAAACTCCCTGAGGCTGATAGTGAGGGCATAAGAAGCTTTCACAATTCAAACTGTCTTTGAAGGCAGCCAGGCGATAAAGGTCAACCTTATCCAGCTCTGCACGCAACAGAATTGGTAGTAGTGTAATTAGCATGTTTCACCGCCTAAGCGAGATGCGGAGCAACATTCATGAACATACTGATTATAGTGTTAAGCTTTTATCAGCAACGACCGTGGGATCTATATCCGTGTGCGGGCCGAAACATTCTTGTCGGACTGTGTTTAGGCCAGCTGTTTGGAGCTGCAATCAGTCCCACTAGAAACCTAACGGAGCTGCTGCCGCTGGCCGTAGAAGCAGTCCGCCTGGCGTTTCGGGCTGGTGTTGTCACTGCCATAATGGGAAACGAGCTAAATCTCGAAGATTATTAAGAGGGATCTGGTGAATTTCAATCCTCCGGGGAAGCGGACTGGCAGATGGGACCAATATGTTTGATACGTAGTAAGCATCCGTGCGCACGGATTGACCTAAGTATACTGAAGTGAATCTTTGAGCGAAAGAGGGCATTTGTGACCGCCCTGAGCCGAAAGCCAGCGACCATAGGCGGTCCTCGCTCCAAGTTAAACCTTTAATTGGAAACCTTGGACGAAATTTGAACTCAACGACGCAAAGTCGACCAATTCATGTCTAAACATATGCACCTTACCATACCCCACATTTTTTTGCGCAATCTAGCCTAGCTGAAGTTTTAGACAATCTTCGTTCGTTGAAAGAGACTTTCGACGTCACCGAATGGTCCGATCAACGACGTACCTTGATTGGTGGTACTACTGGTGAATCCTATTCGGCAAGTAGCAGACGCGACTTATTAGAAGAGGTACTCTGTATACTCTCGCCCAACCAAAATAGTGAGAGACATCATTATCGCACTTCCCAGGCAACGGCTTCGGTGATATCGAGATAGGTTGTTCGCCCTTTCGGATTAGGTCTAGCTGCTGGTGGTATCATTACGGTGCTCGAGAACGAGTCAAATGTAGAGGTCACATTTGATGATCCTTTTGGGTCGAGCACCTCGCAGCCGACAATTTCGAAGAATACCTCACTGGCCATTGTTGGGATGGCACGCAGGTTAAAGTCATAGCCATGCCTTGACTGTATAGGGGCGAATTAACCAGTCTTCACTTCGGCGGACCAACTTGTATCGTCAACATGACGTGTTCGCCAGGCCTATTGGCCATTAACATGACTTTCAATTCTATCTGAAGCGCAGATGTGATACTACTCTCGCTAGAGGCATAAATCTCGCAACGGTTTCCGACAACTACGAGGGCCGCAGTGCAGGCCAATCTCTATCCGAGATTAGGATTTGCAAGACGTCTTACGACGCTGCAGACTGGTATCATGGAGGGAAAGCAGTTGCCTCGATCGTCCTCAAGAAGCTAGACGCAGCGCAGGCAGACAATGATAACTTTCTCGCGACAACCCTCTCGACTGCGACAATTATCCAGCGAGATCGATGTCAATTACCCATCCTCATGGCTTGAATGCAAGATACACTGTGCCGTGACGTCCTTAGTCAAGCTGACATTTGGCCGTTCGACGTCGACTATGTCGAGATACATGGGAATGGTACCCAAGCAGGTCGCACCTCCAGGAGACATGGCAAAGCAGTCTCCGGTGTGATTTCTCTGATCAAGGTGCTTTTGGTTCTCCGAGAGCAGAGATTGCAGCCGCATGTGGGAATAGAAAACATATTAAACCATACCTTTCCGAATACGGAAAAGCGGGGTATCACAATAACAAGGAGCCACCGTATTCCCTTCTCCACAACCTCAGTGACGACCACGGCACTCCTCAACAATTCCAGTGGCGCAGGCGGCAAGACAGCCTTGGTGTATTGAAAGGACTGTTCGAGTCCTCTCGGAATACTATTGACGACCTAAGATAGGATCATGTCGTCAACGTCAACGCGAAGACCGCGACTGATTTGCGCAACAACACCCAAAACGTGAATCAATTACCTTGATAGCAACAACGGAACCCGCCTTACGAACTTCATCCTTTGCGGACGTCTATCGTTGCCTTGACGATTGCGCAATCTAATGACTGCCTCAATCCCTCTCCGCGCAAGAAAGATTATAGGGCGCCGAGATGTCCACGCATCGTCTTCGCCTCTACTGGGCAGGGGGCTTTGTACTCGTCCGTTGGGAAAGACATATACTGGCTGTCAAACCAAATCCGTGGTTATTTGATGTGCTTTGATCAGACCTCTCTGAAATATGGATTTCCGTCCCTCCTGTTCGTGAATGACGGACGGGCTAGCGATGTTCATAATGCTTTCGACGAGAAGAACTACTGGATCGAGCACAAGGATGATTGGCTTTTGACAAAGGGTGCTATCCAGGAAAGCCCAACGCCTTCGATGGAGTCCGGTCCTACCACCTCTACGGTATAAGAGTTGATCTCGCAAGAAATAGACATAAATGGCGGGGTCACAGCAGTCTTCTCGACGGACTTAGCATCTCTAGCAATGCATACTGCTATGACTGGACATATCATTAGTGGAATCAGGCTCTGCCTGGTATCTGGTGTACGCAGACATGGCACTTACTATAACAGACTACATTTAGAACAAACATAACATTCAGTTCGAAGCTCGCGGTATTAATATTTTCAAAATGGATATTCCATAACCAATCACTATATCCCAGTTATGACCCAATAATTCTCAGCTGGTACAAGTAAATGACGACGCGGACTTGACGAAGGGGGTTGTAGAGATTGAGTACAGCAAGTACTCTGCAGAGACGAAGAAGAGTGACCTTGGCGCTAAATTTCTTATTGAATTTATTGATACACAAAAGTGGCTGGACTAGTGGGTTCAGACAGCATACCCCGTACGGAAGAGGATCGATATCTTCACTAAGAGGTAGACAATACATAAAATGGTATATATTTCCCGCTTTAGAAACATTAACATTTGCTCCTCAGGCTCGCCATTGCCTGCACTAGAATGGCGGTCGTTGGTGTCAAACAATTACGTCTGGTAGCCAATTATGCTGATCTCATGCTCGAAGAAATGAGCGCAGGCCTGATAATACTATTTGTTACCGGTTACCGAGATGATTCCTAAAGCTCCAGATGCGCGTCATATCTTTCATAGTCCCAGGTTCAGCATTTCAAACGGCTTCTGTAGATACAAAGTTGTACGACAATAGTGTTCGCGAAGCTGTTCCGGTGACGCTCCCGGAGACCAGAGTGTGTGATCATGATGAACCTAGTTGCTTGTTACCACATGATCCTCAGGCTCTGTGCTTTGTGTAAGAACAACGCACAAGTTAAGTATGCAAATGAGACTGCATGCGTGGTAAGCAGACATTCGTATCTCAATTATGTCGGACAAGCTTACTCCTTTGCTATGCTCTGGCAGCAAATAGATATGGTAATTGGTGTGATTCTCTTGTCATTATCTGGTCGCAGTCTTGGCACTCTCCTAAGTCAATCTTGCAACGTGAAGAACCCTAGTGTCTCCACAGGGCCAAGGTGGAACTCTAGCAGTAGATCAAGGGTTTCAGTGACGAGGTTCCCTTAGTCTCAACCTTGTAGCACCAGCCATTTTCGCTTTCGCCTACGGAGCCCATTTTGAATAACGCTTACCCTGCAAAGAACGCTCAAACCTGCAATGCTATATATCATGTGGTCACCTGCCGCGTCAAATGGTCGCACAGCAAATGCAGATACATTGTCATCGTATGAATCAATAGGATAGCTGGCATGTTCAATAAGCCTGACACATGTAAGCGCCTGATACATAGGTAAGTGAGCGGAAAGGGTCCGGACTTCGATCAGGAAAGTCCGCTCGAAGATCTCCTGCAATATGCAAGATTCGTCAACCATTTTCTGTCGGTAATGCATTTTCGCGAAAACCTCCGTCAACAATCATCGCGGTTCCCCGTAAGGCAGGCGCAATCATGCAGGCCTGACTAATATACAATCTCTAAGGGATCTGACGCCCGCAAGGTCACAATGAACGGTGTGAACTTGGCCGAGGCTCACCGAGGGAAATATAAGGCCAGTCCTATACTTCTGTACTTGATGAAGTCACCAGATTTTGCAACATCCAAAAAGAAGGTCTTTCGAGATCTGCGATGCCGCTCAAAATTATCATTGTTGGAGCAGGAATTGCCGGTCTCTGCGCAGCAGTGGCCCTCAGCCAAGCAGGCCATTTGGTAGAGGTAGGTAACGAAGAAAGGCGTTGATGATTCTGATTAGCGTTAATTGTTCAGATATTTGAAAAATCCAAATTCGCAGCAGAGATCGGCGCTGCAGTGTCACTGGCACCCAATGGAGTCCATGTTCTCCGAAGCTTTGGTTTCTCTTTCGAGAAGGCCCGGGCACGGCCAATAACGATATGGGAGAGTGTTGATGGTACAACTTTGAAGCAGCTCTCGGCTATAGATATGGAAGACACACAGGAGAAGTATGGTGGCCCGTTCATGTCTATTCATCGAGTCGACCTACACAAGGAGTTACTAAGACTGGCATTAAACAATGCTGGAGGGAAAGGAACGGGTGCAGAACTAAGACTAAAGTCGCCGGTAGTGGACGTGAATATTGAGGATGGCATCATACAGCTGGAAGATAGCTCGAAACACAAGGCAGACCTAATTGTTGCGGCTGATGGACTGCACTCCACCTTAAGGAGTGCAGTGCTCAAGCGTGAGGCCAAGCCAATACCCTCGGGTTTGAGCGCATTCCGATTTTTAGTTCCTACCAAGACGTTGGAAGAAGACCCAGCCATGACGAACTTGTTGAAGTGGAAAGTTCCGTCAAGTTCAACTATTCTTTTTGACCCTACGGACACGCGTCAGGAACGCCACGCTGTCTGGTATGAGTGTCAAGGGTAGGTGCCGTTTTTCAATAGCCAAGATTGTACTAATGATGGACAGTGGCGAGGTCCAAAACTTCGTAGGCATCCATCCGACACAGGAGGCGGTCTACGGAACTCAATCTAGTAATAGTGCAGAGGTCAAGGATTCGATGGTCCAAGAATTTGGTCATTTCCATCCAGACATAGTCAAAATCTTCCGGTTTGCTCTACCCACTTCGAGCACTACAATTTTCTCTGACAGAAGCACAGCTCAGCAGAAGACGTTAAACGGTGGCCGCTCTTTATTTATGATCCCATGCCAAATTGGAAATTTGGAAAAGTACTGCTGATAGGCGATTCTGCACATCCCGTATGTCATTTTCATCCCACGTCCCCCATAAGTCACTAATGTACCCTTTACGCAGATGTTACCTTTCGGAGGCCAGGGTTCGAATCAGGCAATGGAAGATGGCGGAGCACTTGGCTACCTTCTGCGAGGTGTTGAGGATGCCACAGCAATCCCAGCAAGGCTTGCAATTTTTGACAGGGTGAGAAGGAACAGAGCTTCGAGAGTACAAACCTTATCCAAGGTAAGGGCTGGACGAGAGAAAGAGGTGGAACAAGAGACGAAAAAGTATATTGAGAATGGATATGCAGGTAATTATAACAAATCACCCAATAATGGACTTGGACAGAAATATACTGACACAATCAACCTTAGCTGTACCTGTATCATTTCCTGAACGTATCGCACATGATTTTGGGTATGCTTTCGCCCTCTGCATGTATACAGAGGAAGAGTTACTAACACGTCTCCCAGATTTAATGTGTTTGATAGATGTGAGGAAATGCTAAGACAGGCTTGACGCGTTATTTATAGAATAGATCAGTAAAATCTGGGACTACTCCGCATAGCGGAATCTGATTGTTGACATCCTTTACGTGTTTCTCTAAGGCTGTAGGGCTGAGCTCTGCCCTAAAGAAGTTAGACCAGCCACAATGACGCTCGACTTAAATCTTTTGTTCGCCTCCCAATCATACATGATGATTCTAGTGTTAGCAGTTGATACCGTCATGAAGCAATGTGAAGCTACGACATGCCTCTGCTCTCGTATTTGAAGCGAGGAGATCTAGAGTAAGTAGCGCAGTGGATCTGAAGTGTCGGCAACCGCTCACAGAGTGTACTTTGCATTGGGATTGACACCTCATTCTTACAGAGGGTTCCAGCAGAGCAGCGCACAATCTCTGCCTGCCTTACGAACCTATCAGCATGTCTACATATCGACCAAGCTACGGTGACCGCCCACGAGCATATCATGACCTTCCTCCTCCTCCCCCACCTTCAGATTTCGTGCCTCCACTCCCATATGGCCCACCACCTTCTTATGACGGTCATCACCGCAATGGCGGAGACTCTTGGAGACCTCCAGATAATCTAGAGCGCAGGAATGGCTTTACATTTCACAACGATAACGCTGCACCCCAGTACCCTCGGGAGCAGGATTATCTGAGGCCCACGAGATCCATGCAGTATGCTATGCAAGAGAATGGTCGACGTAGGCCAAGGAATCAACATCAGGATAGAATGAACCTCAATCATGCCAGGAGGGGCCAGTACTTGCACTCTGGAAGGTTCATCCGGAACGTACCCTCGGAACGTCCGTTGTTGAGGCATCAAGATGGTGGAAAAGATATGAATGAACAGCTACTTGGTATGACAGCGGTTCAGGCTGGTGCGAGCAAATTCATGCCTGCGGAAGATGTATCAGATAGTGACGAAGAGCAGATGGATGAATCTGACTCGGACATGGCGCAAAGCGACGCAGGCAAAGCAGATCGAGCTGATGGACAAGAGAGTGAGGAACGACTTGAGCCATCTGCGAAGCGTAGAGCTCTTATGCCTAGATATCGCAATGCACAGGATGGTGCCAGTGAACCCAAGTGGTCTAATCCAGATCCATACACTGTACTGCCTCCAATTGACGACAGTCAACGAAAGAGAAAAGACGTTGTAAAGCTGATTCGCAAGGCTCGCAAAGAGGCTGAAGTCACGGCTGCGGAACGTAATCAAGTCGCTGCTAATGATGACTTTATCTCTTTCGGTATGGACGATGAGACCCCTGGAATGGCTGAGGATATACGATCAAATCCTGACGTTGATGGGCTCGAGAGAGATGGAGCTGGCATGCCTGGCGCACCTACAGGCCCACGTCAATTCAGTCACCTTAATAATCTGCATAGTCCTGACGTTCCTGGCGATTCTGGCCCTTACATATCCGCCCAAAGCCTCGGACCGCCCCCTGCCTTACCTGAATTTTCAACAGCACGTGCGAGCACGATTCTGCCTGATACAGGCTTGCCTGTGGCTGGAAAGTCTATGAAAGACGGGGTGACGATAGTTGATCGCACAAATGATACCGCGCTGGGAAGCCGTAAGAGAACCCATGACGACGTGATCAAGGAAACAACGGCTCGCTCGGGTAGGTCAGCACGTAGAGGTAATCGCT
Source organism: Cladonia metacorallifera KoLRI002260 (assembly GCA_000482085.2). Classification (NCBI taxonomy): domain Eukaryota; kingdom Fungi; phylum Ascomycota; class Lecanoromycetes; order Lecanorales; family Cladoniaceae; genus Cladonia; species Cladonia metacorallifera. Next base: position 1,104,271 of record KI911113.1, read on the forward strand.
TGGAAGGATCTGTACTCGGGGAATGGATTGCAAACGAGAATATTGATTCCACGCCTTGGCTTCGTAAAGAAGATCACTTTACAGCAAGTGCTGGCTTCCGGTAAGTAGTGCAAGGGCTGCCAACAAACCATTTCTGACCAATTCCGACAGTTTACATAAAGAGATCTGTGATTTCTATGATTTCGTCAAGCCGCAAGACTTCGAGCAGACTGTTCGGGAAGAATTACTATTTCGCCTACAAGATGTCATAAGTAAACAGTTACCACATTGCCGGGTCCACTGCTTTGGCTCATTTGCTGCGGGGCTTTATCTGCCTACCGCTGACATGGATGTCGTCATCATATCAGAGAGTTATCGTTCCAGAGGGCAGAAAGTCATCTGCCAGACCAGGTCTCAAATGCTTAGCCTTAGTAAATTCCTCGAGAAGTCACATCTGGCTCAATCCGGCTCGGTCGAAGTAATCTCAAGCGCCAAGGTGCCAATAATCAAGTTCATCGATCGGGTTACTGCAATCAAGATCGATGTGTCTTTTGAAAACACTACAGGTGTTGTCGCCAATGATACTTTTGCAGCCTGGAAGCGAGAATATCCCGCCATGCCGGTGCTTGTCACCGTCATCAAGCAGTTTCTGATGATGCGAGGCCTGAACGAAGTGCAACATGGGGGGCTTGGTGGCTTCTCAGTTACATGCCTCGTTACAAGTCTTCTACAAAATATGCCACGTGTGCAAACCGGAGAATTGATTCCCGAGGAGCACCTTGGAGAAATGTTGATTGAATTTTTAGACTTCTATGGTAATCGACTCGATACCACTAGGACAGGGCTCATGATGGATCCACCTGGATATTTTGATAAGGTAAGTTGCCTGCCAGTGACGATAGTACGCTGTTAATTTGTACAAAAGTATGCGTACCGTCGGCCAAATTTCAGGGGGGCTTTCTACCAGCCCAATAAAGCAGATCGGTTAGCCATTATTGATCCGAACAATCCTGATAATGATATTTCCGGTGGCTCCAAAGAAATCATGTGCATTTTCGATCAGTTCTCCGATGCTCATGCCGCCATTCTTACAGCGATCAAAGAGTCTAATCAGCCAAGTTTGTTAATTTGGTTGCTTGGCGGTAACTACGAGTCATTCGGCTGGCAGCGAAATCATCTGCTGAATTTATACAACGATAAATGGGCGCCTTCAGCGTAAGTGCTTCTTTGCTTTGTGTCTTGGCATATCTGAGATGGCTCGCCATAGAGACATTCGTAATCAACATCGGCCGCTGGAGCGAACAGAGGAATGGCTACGAGGCGGCAAGGCGACTCCGGTCGACCCTCCATCAGCAGTTGCCGCGAACATGCAAAATGTGGAAGCTCTCCCCAAGTCGAATGGACCCGGCCCAAAAGCCACAAAAGCCGAAGAGCAGGAGCTCCAATCCCAGATAGATAGAGCTCATAGCTTACGCCGACAGTATCCAGATATGAAAGACATCCCCACGGAAGTAAGCAAGCAGCAGAAAAAAAAGCTTATTCAGAGGTATGAGCAGGAGAAAAAGGCAACGGGTCTAAGTCGGGAACTTTGGGGTGGAACAGCAGGTGCGCGTAAATCAGCTAAACCGAAAAAGTATGAAGCAAAGAAGGGCAAGAAAAAGGGGTCCGCTCAGCTTAAAGCCAAAGTTCCTACATCATCTGGAACGGTGCCCACCAATGTCAGCGAGCCAGGTATTACATCTATATCTGCGGCCAACCTACCTCCACGTCCAGCCCCAAAGGTGCAAAAGCGAGCTGCTCGTAGAGATCTTCGCAAAAAGCAGCATACTTCGTCACAGAACCCGAATGTCGTCAGTCAGTCATCTAACAAGATGGCTCCATTAAGTGATGCTCGACGCGCGGAAGTAGCCCGTAATCTGAAGGGTTTTACCCACAATGACCCTATCAATGTCGACTAGGGATCCCTTTCCGTACACTGTTTGTACTCTTACACAATGCATTCACTACGACCAGACGCCATGGCCGAATTACGGGATTCAACATGATGTACGAAAAGAACAGCATGAAGGAAATACGAAGAGGAGTTTGGAACCTGGATGGGAAATTATATCTATTATGTTTACATGCATTATGTCTGGCATCAGCTTACGGGGAGCTCACAGGTCGGTTTGGCGCTCAGCTCGATACCCGAATTGCATAGATTACGGCTCCACGGCCACCATATGATGCCTTTATGGCACTTGCGCGATGGCTTGCGAATCGAGAAAGGCATAAATAGATCTGAAATCCCCTTCCTTTTGTCTCTTGATCAGAACTCGCTGTGACTTATATTCCAGCCTCAAAATACTTTCCCTTACATCTTACTCCGGCCAGTATGGCCCACTCCACTAATCGCACATTCTAGGCACAATTTCGAGTACCGAGGGCTCCAACATGAGAATCGGAGACATTCATTATGATTGTCAGACATTCTCATCTCGTCAATAGATATCGATTTGCCTTAAAAGCAATCGTACTATTGACATTCACGGTCACAAGTCGTCACTGCTCAGTCATTTGGGATTTACTTCTAGGTGACTGGGTGGGCATGACTTGAGGCGCTTTTCTCATTGTGGTGCACGCTTTAGGCGGGGCTGCGGAGAGGAAGTGGTGGGGTTTCTAAGAGGGAATGGAGGTTGGTAATTACGGGGTATTGTCCTCGATTGCAATTAGGGGATGGAGAGTGAAGAGCATGGAAGTATGAAAGGGTGGTCCTACGAACGCATTGAAACACCATGCAAACGCTCCGAATGTAGAAGGAGCCATCATATCACACCTCACTTGTCAGCTAGAGGCGAGACGTCGGACGATTTCCCATGGGACTAGTAATGTGTAACACAGTCCGGGGTAGGATGACAACATTCTCAATAGTAGCTAAACGACTTATCTTTGGTTGAAGACTTCAATCATCCTATTGTTTATTCTGCAATGTTGTAACAGTGCTAAGACAAGAGTTGTTCCTTACCAACATCCTTCATCTTAGAACCCAGATACCGCCGCCAAAATCAAGTCATCACACCACCGTCCATGCACCATGCCTAAGGTAGACGAGATCCTCCCTTGATACCCCAGTCACAAGTCTTAGCCAGAACAGTGTCTATGTACACAAAACGCCTTACTCCGTCCCGTCTTGTGTGAAATGCAAATCATAACCAAGCCATGTTATCATATCGTTCCCTCCTCGTTATCAGGATGTTTGCATATCATTTCGTGATATATTTTCGTCTACCATTGCCACGTGCTTCGTATCGTCAAAGTCTGAGTTGGTTCGAGATGATGCTGTGATCCTGAAGATCGGAACATCTATATTCAATGTGTTAGATGTTTCTGTAGCAGGGCCGTTCGCTTGCAGCGTTGAATGCCCAGGCGTTGCTGGGGCGCTTGACTGGTCGGGGTCGTCTTCGGTCGTCACTTTACCAAGGCTTTCACCTTCTTGGGTGGAAGCTTGTCCATCAATATTCTCTTCGCTACTTGCATCTTTCATCTTATCGTCTTCTCCAACCATGGCCGCGAGGCTTCGAAAGTTGAACATTGGTTCCAGACCGGCTCCGCCGCCGGGAGGTGTTCCTGAGATATATGTATCTTGCGCTGAACCTGCAGATGGGATGTTTATGCCACTGGCATTAGGCGAGACTTCGAATGACGAACCCTGACCTCGGTGGTCGCTCTTCAAGGATCCAGGAAGAGATCCGTCGATCGAAGAAGTTGATGATGAAGCATTGGAAAGGGTTCTGAGATGCGAAGGTCTGTATGGGGGTGAGGCGTAGGGCGAGGAAAATGGCCCTGGATCATTTGGTAAGATTTGAGCACGAGCGCGCTCCAGATGCTCTTGCGCGTCCGCCGACGCACTGGCCAATGGACCGGAATATGAACTTTGTTCGAATTTATGCTCTGAATTGAACGGCTGGGTAGCTTTGCCTTTCCCAGATATCGAGAGATCACCCTGTGAGGTAGAGGCATCACTACTCAAGGTGCTGTCAATGCCCCCAGTACTTTGGTTGGAGGTGCTCGGATAGATGCCCGTCTTTTTGGCAACTTTCTCTGCTTTCTTGTTTTCCTTCTCTTTCTTCTTAGCGTCCTTCTTCGCGTCCTTTTCCTCCTTCTTCCGCCTTTCTTCTTCCGATGCAAGGCTCAGGCGTATAGCCTCCATCATCATCATATCTTCAAGATCGTCGACCCGATTCCGTCTAGAGCTTCCACGCGGCCCTGGTGTCATGGATGGCTCTCCCTCCTCTCCTCTGGCGGCAGACGATGACGCATATCTTTCCGACATTAGCGCCAGCATGTTCAGTTGTGACACTCCGTTTCCAGAAGGAGTGTCAGGACCGCTCGTTCGCCGCAGGAGGCCTCGTCGTCCAAAGGCCCCCAGAGCCCTGCCCTCGCCTTCATGGTTGCGATTTCCCATCAAGTAAGCAGCAGTATGAAGAGCAGTAGCCGCTGCTGACCGCCGAGCGGTATGAGCTCTTGCGGTCGCTAGCTTCTGGTGCCAGTCGGGCCTCACCCTGTCAGTTGTGATAACTAAAGGAGATGTGGCGGATACTGATGTCGTCCTCCGGCGAGAGACACTCGATGGTGACATCCTTCCTCCGTTACTCATGAAAGAACCCAGAGAGGACTCTGAAGACATAGCAGATGAATTGGCTAACGGGTGTGTCGATGGATGATTGACATAGGTCAATCCTCGACGAAATGGTGGTGGGTCATAAGTAACGCCAAATTCAGGCTGAACGCAGAATGGACATGCAGCTGGCTCTGAGACTAACTCTTCGGGATCGACAGGTTCTGTATTCTCGCTTGGCGGCGCCGTCGGGTCAGCATGTTCAGGCACATGTGGATCTGGCCGTTTAATCTGAACAAAGCATTCGGAACAGATTGATTGATCGCAACACCTGGTTTTATTTAGATACGGTGGGTAATAGAGGAAGCAGATTGGACATTCAGAAGCGTCTTTGTAAAGATATGCTTCAATGGGTTGACCATTAACGTACGGGTCCTTCGGGAGTTGCATCTCTCGTGGCGTAATATCTCCTTGTGGAGTTTTAGCTGTAGTAGTTAGAGATGCAAGAGTCTTTGCTCGACCCCGGAAAAGTGCAGACCCGGATGAAGAGGCAGGTTCAGCGGAAGATCCGGGTCCAGGTGGGAATGACGCCTGTAATGGCGAAAGATTTGACGATGTATCTGAATTGAAGGACTGTGATCTAGAAGACATCGCTACCGTTAGATTGTTGATATTCTTCTCCGGCATCTTCCTCTCACTTTCCGCCTGAGAGCTCGTTTTGGGTTCGTCCTGGACTGGTATCTCATCAGGAGCAGGGATGGGGAGGCCTCTCGCAGCTGCAACAAGCTGATTCTCGGTCCATGAGTCTGAATGGTCGTTCAATCCTCTCCAAAATGGGGCTATTCGCCGCTCAATCTGACTTACAGTAAGTAATTCGGATGACAGTATATGGAGCAATAGCATACCATCAATTGCCGCACAACACCCTTGTTGTAATCTTCAATTCCAGTGTATACACCTTGTGTGACCAAATATCCTCCATCGACGTGCTCTTCGCGGATACTGCGCTCCCGCTCCTTTGCTCTCGCAATCCGTTCTCTTTCCAGCTTCCTTGCCTCTCTCTCTTGCTTCGTTTCTTTGCGGTTCTCAAGCCCAGCCGTATCTGATTGAGGAGCGCTGCTGCGTATGTGCAGTAAGGTAGAGAGATCTGGGCGGCTGCCCCTCCCAGTTCGCACATTGTACACGGGGTGGGACGGAGGACGTTCCAAGGAGGGCGGATATGATGGAGAGTTTGGACCTGAGCCTGGAGGCGAGGAATATGATTGAGAGTCAGTTGATCGTAAGCGTGCTGGCGGAGGACGTTGTTCCTTGGTTGCAGAGTTGCCCATTGTATTACCAGCTACCGGAGCACGTCAAGGAATTCCAAAGAAAACTTGCACAAGCGACTTGAGAAGATCAGGCTGCTCGTAGTGGAACCCGGTCACAGCATTCGTATCTCCAAGCAATAACGTCTGTTTATCACAGACTCATGCCACTGTCATCGTCGTCCGTAATAGCAATGAGCTGTGAGCATCTTCAGGGTGCGGAGAGCGCAAGCACACAGCTTCGGCAGCAGGATTGCGTAATTGATAAGAAAGCTATATTGTGTGATAAGACCACGAGCGCGTGATCAATGAGGGTCAGCAGGACGAGATGCGGTCCTTGAGGGTGTTGTAAGTATCCAGTGTTACACGGATTGCACTGAGATCAAGGAATTGGTGATGTCTTTAAATGCAATCAAGCTTCCCGAAAGGAGGGTCCTTCTAGAGCGGGTATCATGCCACCGGACGTCCCACCTCTAATCCACAGAAGGTACCTGAATTCACACCATACTAGCCCACGACTGCAACCCCACCGTTTTACATGACATCTAATCATCTAATCATCTAATCATATTCACTCTCAACACACAGCCCAGCTTCGAGCCGAACCAACCACTACGCCCGGTCTACCTTCGTTTCCGAGCTCTTCAACCACGTTGCACACAATTAGGGACTATCTTATCGATACTATCCTAGGACGTTCACGCTGAAGCCGTCGCCGTCGCTGTCGACGCGTAACAAGTCTCCCCTGGTCATACTTCATTATTGCATTACGGCTTCCGCAGCAAAATCCTTAAATGCTCATGTGTTGCTGAAGGAAGAGCTTGGGAGCGAGGAGCCAAGCTGAACCTTAGCGTTCATGGATCCCTGAAGTCAGCATCCTGACACCAGATTGGCTACTTGGCTCGGTGTATTGATAACAAACACAATCACGAAAGATGGCTCCTGACCTGAACTCCCTGCCTCCCTCTCCTTACACCCCCCGCCGAACTACATCTTCGTCCTCTCGTCGAGCTGTAGAGAACATGGGTCCCCCACCTGCACCTCTCTCACCACATTTCAATCATTCACCTAGTCTATCGTCTAGAGAATATCCTACTAATATGGACAACACTGGCGTGGGAGTGGGACCTGGTAAGAGACAATGGACCCCTCTAAACGACCAGTTTTGACCTTGGCTGATTGATTCCTAACAGGACCACTCCGTCATCCAAGGCCTCTTACAGCAGCAGATCTGCACATGCAACTAGAAAAAGAGCAAGAAGCTGTAGTCAATCGTCTCACGCGCGAACTATCGCTTCTACGCCAACAGTCTGCCTCGGTAGCCTCCACTACGTCTTCTACGTCCACTGGTCTGCCAGACCTAAACGACCAAAATGCGAACCATATGATATCAGGCACCAGTCACCCTACACCATCCCGGCGGCACCGATCCTCCTCTAGCTTGAGTGCTCGAAGCATGAACACAGCCGCGACTACAGCAACAGGCCACACTGGTCTAAGTGGAAGCACTGTTGGTACGACTGGAGGAGTATCTGGGAGTACGATATCAGGCATTGCTCCGCCACGAGATACCACGGCGCCCTACCAGCACCAGAGGGATCCTTTGAGCCGACAAAGCTCGGTCGCTTCCCGACGATCTGAAACCTCTTCCCCTTCCCTTTCTTCATCATACTATCAAGGCGACCACTTTCCCACCCTTTATGCTCACAGGCACACAGGCTCAGGCTCGCAGGCGCACCTACCATCTTCTCAACAACCTTTAAATCCAGGAAGCGTCCGCTCGGCGTACGTACCTTCGACTCATCGCTATGAGGAAGCTGCACATCATAGGTCAGAGCTTGAGATTGTGAAGAGAGAAAATGAGGCTTTACGTAGGCGCATACGAGACCTGGAGAGGACTCTTAGCAGCCGCCGACAGTCAGAGTCAGGTACGAGACCCAACGAATTAGCGAGTACGAATCTCGGTACCCGTCAAGCGGCAGCAGGCACCGCTGTGGATGAGGAAGATGACTCGGTTAATGTTGGCGAAAGTGCCGCTAGTGCGGGTGTTGGTGGAGGCCATTGAATCACACATGTCAAAAGGTTTTACAGAGCGTATATCTCTTCTTTCACAACATTTCCCACAGCTTCTCGGAGATGTTGGGTCATTAAGGAGTCACGTGGTGCCTTCTTCACAAATAGGTAGCTATCAAAAAAAGTGGTCTGGAAAGTCGAAGAGAAGTAATTGGTATTAGCGCTGGCGCAGTCACAGGAAATGTTGTTGGACAAGCACTCGGAGGCAACGGTCATGCTAGTTACTGGTAATTCTTGCCAATATGGCTAACTTTCATTGCCGATATGATTAACAGAAGGCGGTAATTCTTGCCTATATGGCTACTTGAATAAAGGGGATTGGTCCTTTCCCTTAATCCACGATCTAGCATATAGTCATTGCACAATATTAACACTTTGCTGACCTCGAACATGATCCTCCCCCCCAATTGACGAATTGTGGGATTTTGGTTTACAAAATGTTCATAGGATGCTAACAGCTCTATACACTTCCAGCAAGCCGTTTCCAACCAAATACGTATACTAGCGGAACAATTCGAAATGTCGACAAGAATGAGAAATAAAATACCGAAATGCTGCGATAGGGTTTCGTCTGCCGTTCTGGGACCCATTCATGCCCCGAAACAAGCTATGGCTGGATGAATTGAAGGATGAGCCAAAAGACAAGCTAGAGGATAAGCCAGAAGTTGATAGCAAAGGGCAGGATATACTTAGAACCAGATCACGAATGCTATTTAGGGAATGACGCACTTACACTGGCCAAGACAAGGTTAGGACATACACACGGTAATAGAGTAAGTGGAAGAGATTATACAGCAGTAAGTCTGGTTGAAATTCCTATATCAAAGACTCATCAAGCACTCCTGCGGGGTCTGAGAACGTGGGAGCAACTAATCGTCGTCCATGTGAGATTTTCTGTGGTCAATCTGTGCCTATTCCATTGATTAGAAGGTTTGACTCTGAGGGCGTGCCACGAACCAAATAATGCTACTACAAGGTTCGATATCCTATGGAGATTTATATCGTTTCAAATGAATCTCTCTGCAGTGGGAATTTTTGCATTCGCCGTCATTATTTCTTGCCCAATCTCAATAAGATATCAGAAGAGTCATGTCACCGTACATGAGATTCGTGCATCGTCTGTTCAACATCCCACCAAACGTTTGCCACAGAAGACTGATACCCCCCCAAGAAGGACTTGTGGTGATGATAAACTTTTGAAATAACATAAAGACCATTTATATATCTCAAGATGTTCTGATTCTGAAATGCCCTTTCCTCGGAGTTACAAAGAAAGCGGCCTCACTTCGGTCGTCTGTTTTCCTTATTAGAAATTCTTACCGACGTGAATAAACTTCACTGCTCGGTAATTACAGGTAAACGCTCAGAATACATTTTACCCTTGTGCTTCGTCTTTCTAGCGCGTTCTATTGCTCACCTTCTTCACTTTTGGATTCTTTTCCACCTCACTGGTAACACCTCAGTGTAATACTCATCTGTCTCGCATCCATAAGTCTTGCAATATGCAACGCTGTACTATTATTCGCTTTGTTTTCTCTATGCAGCTTCTTGCTGCGTGGCTATCAGTCGGTGCCACTTTGAGCTCTGGATCTTCGCTAGAGGAGTACCAATAATCCGTGGAAAATAACAACACCACAACTAAACTGAGAGATGTTACACGCCAACCCTCCGAATTGGATCCCATCTCATTGTCAGCACCCCTCTTTCGCAATGGTATTCTAGGCGCAGCCCGGTTCGAGACCGATAGCTTTTTCAAACTAGATGCTCGAGCTGGCGGGTGCCAGTGCTTCGATTCAAGCAGTAAGTGGTGATCGTACGCTCCACATAGAAAGACAATGTGTTGATACCAAGACAGACGAATGTTGCACGCCTACAGCCAGTTCTGAAGCCCCCTTTTGCATGCCCACTGGCTCTACCTGCTGTACCAACACCTTCTGCGTGGAGACTGAAAGCTGCTGTGGAGATGGTGGTTGCTGCCCTGCTGTAAGTTTATGTCAAATGCCAATCCTTTTCCTTCTACCACCACACCCTTCACGTACTCACCGAACTCACTTGTCAGGACTCAACTTGTTATACCAAATCCACCGGCCCCGGCTGCTGTCCCAATGGCAGTTTCTGCTCCGGCTCAGCTGTCTGCTACGACTATACCTCGTCAAATTGTAGCGACACCACCACTCCAAGCCCGCAATGCTGTCCGCCCGATTTACCGTTTTGCAATTTTTCGGAGCAGGCTGGCTATGGATGTTATGCTACCTCCGCAACAGCCCCGTCAAGCACATCTTCTACGAATCCTAGCACCAGCATCCTGAAATCCCATTTCTCAACAACAACAACATCAACAAAGACAATTACCGTAGCGATTATATCGAACCCTACAGGCGGGCTAAACCTCAGATTCCCCTTCGCCTCCTTGTTCCCGAACCTCAAGTCAATAGAAAATGAAGGGGAGGAGGTAACGAAATACATCCTCAGCAACGGCGCTGCTCTAAGTCTCGAGAACAATCCCTCCTCCCCTCAGACTGGTATCGCCTCTTTCATCATTACAGGAACAATCAGTCCCAGTCCTACTTTATCCAACAACAACCTTGCCACTATCAGCTCCAAACACCTAACAATAACCTTGCTCTCTCCGTCCTCATCACCACCGATCTCCCCTCCACCCCCAAACTCAATAACTGAAACACCAACAAGCGGAACTGCAGCTGGATTACCGCTCGCATCAACCACAGTCTCGACATCCGATTCATCTCCCATCCTCGCTCCTGTCCGCTTCATCAGAACTCATCCACACGTCTTCATATTCTTTTACACCTTCTGGATCATATTGCTAATGGAGGAGGGTTTCTCATCCAACCTCCTTAACATCCTCATAGCTCCCTGGATGATAGGAAATTTTGTGTATTCATTGTTCTTCTATGAAGTGCCCATCCCAACACGACCACCACCAGCAGAAACCCCAGCAGAAGGCCGCTCCTTCTCGACAGGAAGCCCGGACGAAAACCCGCCGCGAGAAAACAGATGGCTGCATCTTACATGGTCATTCTCCTACCGCCAAGCCCCTATCCCAACACCAGCATCACCATCATCACCACCAGCGGAAAAAGCAGCAGCATCAAACACACCAGCACAAGACGAAGAGGAAAAGGAAGAAGCGGGAAGTGAAGAGAACGAAGTCGATGAAACACAACTCCTCCACACCTGGCGTCTAGAGCGCCTAGCCTGTCGCGTCTCGACTCGCGAACGAAGAATTGAACTACTGAAATGCATTCTAGAAAGGCTAGAGCGGAGAAGAGATAGGGTATAGAGGGAATTGGAGAGGGTGCGGTGGAGGGAGGCGATGGGAAGGATGGTGGAAGCCATGAAGTATAGTACGTAGGGAGGGGAGGGGGGAGGGGGGGGTGGGGGGGGGGTGGGGG